>ML661338.1:33451239-33655338 GCA_007570785.1 Antilocapra americana | reverse complement strand
AACTTCTTATATATATATATATATATATATATATATATATATATATTCAGTTAGTTAAACAGAATATGCTTGAATTACTGCATTCCAATCTCTAGTCAGTCATGTCTCATAAATCCATAACTTCTAGGTTTACATTAAACATTATATATGGACCACATGCCAGTGCAGGAGCCGCAGGAGATGCAGGTTCTCTCCCTGAGTCAGGAAAACCCCCTGGAAGAGAGCATGGAAACCCACTCCAGTATTCTTGCCTAGAGAATTCCATGAATGGAGAAGCCTAAAGGGCTATAGTCCACAGGGTCTCGGTCAGACAGGATTGAAGTGACTGAATACATGCATAGACTAGATGTACTCTGCTAAAAGAATCTTATAGATAGAAGCTCCCAGAATTTTCTAATAGCCAACACCACTAGCAGTTTTTATAAGGATATGTAATTAGGATCATTCATTACCTTCATCTAACTAGTAAACAGGGAATGTTACAGACTTACTGTGAAAACTTGCTTCCTATCAATGTTTCAGTTGTAATAAAGCCAATTCAATAAACTGTTATCAAGTCAGTCCAATGTGTCAAACATCTTTGACTTTCTCTTTCCCTGTTCTAGCTTTTCATTAAATTGCTAATGCTTGTTCAGGGAGATGAACACTTCTAGTTATCCATTTGCTCCAACTTCACCAAGTCCTTCATTTGTATTGAATGATCCTATGTTGACACCCAATTTGCCGGGGTCCAGCCTCGGCGGGGTCCGGGGGTCTTGAGGGATGGGTGGCGCTGGCGGAAGAACTGAGCTGAGTCGATGTGTGGTGATGGAGCAGTCTCTCTCTTTATTGTTGTTGGTTTACAGTTTTTATAGCCCAAAGACATCCCCATTACATCACCTATCGTTCTATACAATTTTTTGTTTTCTACCTCCCATAGCAACCTTATCATTGAGTTCATTCCCCAAACTATCATGAAACATTCCCTTTGCAGAAGTCAGATTTCTATGTAATTAGATTTAACAATAGTATGTTTACCATTTGAATGTCTTCCGTATACTTCAGTCAATCATGATAAGTACATCAACCTAAGTAGAAAGGTTACATTTCTCTTATCAGGTACAACTATGTAGAAGCTAGAGGGAAGGGCTTAAGCTTGAGACTGTTTATTCTAGTAACCTACTCAAGTTCTTAGGAGAAGAGGAAAGAGGACAAAGAGACAGTTTAGAGAGAGGAAAGAGAACTAAGAGACAGTCAAGCAGCACTGCTTTAGCAATAAAACCCTATTAACCTTAACTACTATAATGAATTCCTATGTCTACATATCCTAAAGCAATCAATATCTCCAACTATGCTGGCCACAATTATGAGCATTCCTAAGTCTCAATCGAGCCTGATTTCTTCAAGGAAGCGAGCCTCCTCCGTGGAGTGGTCAGGGGAGTGGGAGGTGGAAAGGTGACCCAAGTACGAGCCCTTCTGGTGGTGGCCTTGCCATGACCCCCAGAGAACTCTTGGTAAACTCCCCAGTAATTAGTAGGAGGAGTAGTAACCTATTTAAATGTCCCTTTCATTCCTCCTTAGCCCCCAGGGAAGGTGATCCACCTTCCCGGATCCTCTGGTCGATAAGGTCTGGGGGGAATATCTCAGGACGAATTCTTTCCAACTGTGACTGACCTACTGAGATGAGCCAATGTTCCGAGCATGGACAGAACTTCCAAGAAAAATACCAGGGTAGGGCTTGCTCAGGATGCCCCATAAAGAAAGTCAGCTTTGCAATTACTTTCTTAGTCTCGTGACCTTGTCATCCGAGCAAGGGGGCATCCTGATGGCTCCCGGCACCAATTCTAAGTCTAAATGCCACAATGGCTCTCTAATTTACAAATAAAATAGGTTTTTCTAAGTTGTTATTCTTCTCAGACTTGTCACTGAAAAAAGAAAATATGTCTTTGTTTACTGGGGTTTATTGCATATCGTGTTTGCCCTGGGACTAATTCTGTCTTAATGCTAGACTTCTATTTTTAATATCTTCCCTTTCTGTGATTTGGGGCTCTCCAGGTAGCTCAAATGATAAAGAATCCACCTGCAATGCGGGGCACCTGGGTTGGGAAGATTCCCTGGAGAAGGGCATGGACACCCACTCCCGTATTTTTGCCTGGAGAATTCCATGATCAGAGAAGCCTGGTGGGCTACAGTCCATGGAGTCACGAAAAGTCAGACATGACTGAGAGACTAACCTACTACTACTATTCTGTGTTTCCAGAAAGTCTGCTACTATTTTCTTCTATATCCTGTAACCTCTCACACTTACTCACCCCCAGTACACACTAGAGAAAGACTTACTGTCTGTGGATCATGACCCTATCCCCATGTCAGCTACAAATTGGCACTCGCCATCTACCTCTACAAAGGCTGGATCACACACTGATGCAGCTTTTGGTTTTCAACAACCACTGAAAAGAGTTCATGGTGAAGAGCCCTCCTGATTTCTTATCCTGTGGGCCCTCCATCTTCAAGGCAGTGACAGTGCATCAAAACTCTTCTACTTTGAAACTCTGATGTTCTCTCTTGCTACCAGCTAGAGTAAATTCTATTTTTAAAAGAATTTAGCTAGTTGAGTTGGGACCACTTAGATAATTTGAGTACTAATAGGTCAACTATCCTGCATCTTTATTTTGTTGTTGTTTAGTTTCTGAGTTGTGTCTGACTCCTTGTAATCCCATGAACTGTAGCATACTGGGCTTCCCTGTCCATCACCGTCTCCCAGAGTTTGCTCAAACTCATGTCCATTGAGTCAATGATGCTATGTAGCCATCTCATCCTCTGCCACCTCCTTCTCCTTTTTCATTCAATCTTTCCCAGCATCACTGTCTTTTCCAATGAGATGGCTCTTTGCATCAGGTGTCCAAAATACTGGATGCCTTCAACTTCAGCATCAGTTCTTCCAATGAATATTCATGGTTGATTTCCTTTAAGATTGAATGCTTTGATCTCCTTGGAGACCAAGGGACTCTTCAGAGTCTTTTCCAGCACCGCAATTGGAAAGCATCAATTCTTTGGGTCTCAACTTTCTTTATGGTCCTACACTCTCATGACTATAAGAAAAACCATTGCTTTAACTAGATGGACCTTTGTTGGTATAGTGGTGTATTTACTTTTTAATACTCTATGTTTGTCATAGCTTTCCTTACAAGGAACAAGCATTTTTTTTTTTTTTATTTCAAGATTGCAGTCAGGGTCCACAGTGATTTTTGGAGCCCAAGGAAAGAAAATCTGTCACTGTTTCCACTTTTTCCCCTTCTATTTGCCATGATGTGATGGGGCCAGATGCCACGATCTTAGTTTTTTGAAATTTGAGCTTTAGGCCAGCTTTTTCATTCTTCTCTTTCATCCTCATTAAGATACTCTTTAGTTCCTCTTCATTTTCTGCCATTAGAGGGGTATCATTTGCATATCTGAGATTGATGATCTTTGTCCCAACAATCTTGATTCCAGCTTGTAATTCATCCATCTCAGCATTTCCTATCATGTACTCTGCATATAAGTTAAATAAACAGGCTGACAAAATATAGCCTTATCATACTCCTTTCCCAGTTTTGACCAGTCAATTGTCACGTGTAAGGTTTTAAGAGACTTTCTCCTGAGAATCCCTTGGACTGCAAGGAGATCAAATCAGTCCATTCTAAAGGAAATCAGTCCTGAATATTCATTGGAAGGACTGATGCTGAGGGTGAAGTTCTAATACTTTGGCCACCTTATGTGAAGAACTGACTCACTGGAAAATACCCTGATGCTGAGGAGATTGAAGGCAGGAGGAGAAGGGGACAACAGAAGATGAGATGGTTGGATGGCATCACCGATTCGATGGACATGAGTTTGAGCAAGCTCTGATAGTTGGTGATGGACAGGGAGGCCTGGCTTGCTGAGGTCCACGGGGTTGCAAAGAGTTGGACACAACTGAGCAAGTGAACTGAATTGAACTGACTGAAGGTTTTAACTGTTACTTATTGATCCACATACAGCTCTTTTAGGGGACAGGTAAGGTAGTCTGGTAGTCCCATCTGTTTAAGAGTTTTCCACAGTTTGTTGTGATCCACACAGTCAAAAGCTTTCACATAGTCAATGAAGCAGATGATTTGTGTGTGTGTGTGTGTGTGTGTGTGTGTGTGTGTGTGTGTGTGTGTGTGTGTGTTTTCTGGAATCCCCTTGCTTTCTTTATGATCCAGTGGATGTTGGCAATTTGATCTCTGGTTACCCTGCTTTCTCTAAATCCAGCTTGAACGTCTGGAAGTTCTTGGTTCACATACTTTTGAATCCTAACTTGAAGGATTTTTAACTTAACCTTACTAGCACGTGAAATGTGTGCATTGTTCAGTAGTTGAAACGTTTTTTGAAACTGTCTTTCTTTAGGACTGGAAAGAAAACTGAACTTTTTTAGTCCTGTGGCCACTGCTAAGCTTTCCAAATTTGCTGACATAATAAGTGCATCACTTTAACAACATCATCTTTCAGGATTTCAGGTTCTTACTCAATATTGTACTTCACAGCATCAGACCTTAATTTTCACCACCAGACACATCCACAATAGAGGATCATTTCCTTTTTGGCCTAGTTGCTTTGTTCTTTCTGGAGCAATTAGTAATTGTACCCCACTCTTCCCCAGTAGCATATTGGACACTTTCCAACCTGGGTGCTCATCTTCCTGTGTCATATCCTTTTGCCTTTTCATATTGTTCATGAGGTTCTTGTAGCAAGAAGGGAATGGTTTGCTATTCCATCCTCTAATGGGTAACATTTTGTCAGAACTCTCCACTATGGTCCATTCATCTTGGGTGGTCCTGTATGGCATGGATCATAGCTTCATTGATTTAAGCAAGCCCCTTGTCACAACAAGGCTGTGATCCATGAAAGGGTATCTTTATTTACATTTGTCAAATCATTTTATAGGAGCACTTAGTTTCATGTTTGAGTAAATAAATAAATATATATATATATATATATATATATATATACATGCATACATACATATTTACTAAACTGCATATTAAAGAAACGCAAATCAAGAGCACAATGAAGCATCACCTCACACCAGTCAGAATAGCCATCATCAAAAAAATCTACAAACAATAATTAAATGCTGGACTGGGTGTGGAGAAAAGAGTGCAACCTCTTGCACTGTTGGTGGGAATGTAAGTTGGTACAGCCACTGTGGGAAAGACTATTAGTGCTAGTCAGTCAGCTGTGTCTGACTCTTTACAACACCATGGCCTGTAGCCTGCCAGGCTACTCTATCCATGGAATTCTCCAGGCAAGAATACCAGAGTGGGTAGCCATTCCCTTCTCCAGGGTATCAGACACCAGTCTCCTGCTTTGCAGGCAGATTCTTTACCATCTGAGACACCAGGGAAGCCCATGGAAAACAGTATGGAGATTCCTTAAAAATCTACCATATGACCCACCAATCCCATAACTGGGCGTATACCCTGGAAAACCATAATTCCAAAAGACATATGCACCCCAATGTCCATTGGAGCACAATTTACAATAGCCAGGACATAGAAGCAACTTTGATGACCATGAACAGGTGAATAGCTAACATAGTTGTGGCGCATATATACAATGTAATCCTACTCAGAGGAATTAGAGTCATTTCTAGTAAGGTGGATGAACCTACAGCCTGTTATACTGAGTGAAGTAAGTCAGAGAGAAAAAGAAAATGTATATATATATATATATATATAAATGCGTATATGTGGAATCTAGAAAAAATGCTACTGATGAACTTACGTAGAAGACAGGCATAGAGATGCAGATGTAGAGCATGGATTTGTGAACGTGAGAGAAAGAGAGGATGAAAACTGAAGAGTAGCCTCACTGGCATATATACTCTAACAGCTAGCAAGTGGGACACTGCTCTATGACACAGGGTGCTCAGTTCAGAGCCCTGTGAGGACCTAGGAGGGTGGGAAGGCCAGGTTAGAGAGATGCTCGGGAGAGAGCGTCTTACAGCCGACTCACGCTGTTGTACAGCAGAAACCAACATGACAATGTAGAGCAGTTATCTTCCAATTAAAATTCATTTGCAAAATGAAAAAAAAAGATTCATTCCAATACATATTTTATATAATAGAAAAGTGAAGAGACCCAAGGGTTTAAAGACTTCTTTTTTTTTTTTTTTGGCTTGGCTGGTCCCATTGTTGGACAGGATTGTAATTTTGTAACTTGATAGCACTTGTGAAAATGCTAAGCCCTGCTTCTAAATCTTTGACTTGCTTAATTGTGGTTCCTCTCCACGGGTTTTGTGTTATACAGGACTAGTTTCAATTTGCTGGTTTGTGGCATTTTCAGATTTCAAGCACCCAGTCAATTCTGAAGAATTAGAAATATAAGCTTCTTAATGTATTTCCTGAAAAAGCTTCTCTTAGAAGGAAGCTGGAAGCTGGGAAACCTACTTCACATTGTTTCCTTTAGGTTCTTCTAATGTGTAACTGTGGGTTTTCATTTCCTTATCTTAAATTTTTAATATCTGCCCTTTGAAGTCATTTGAGACACTTTAAATGAAACAAAATCACTTAAAATATTTTAATATTGAATCATTCTTTCTTACTTCAGTTCAGTTCAGTTCAGTCACGCAGTCATGTCCTACCCTTTGCGACTCTTTCTTACTTAGGTCAACTTTATTTGACAAATTCATACAAAGAGGAAGCAGAGAGGAAGAAAAGGAGGGAGAAAAAGTGAATTATAAACATTAATTATATTTCTAAATTTAATGATTTTTTGATTAATTTGATCAAAATTTATCTTAACTTGTATGTGATGGATTGTTCTTTGTTCTATATTCCTAAAGTTTTCTGATGTTTTTGTTTGCTGTCAATCTCAGTTCCCATATCTAGTGTTAGGCAACCAGGGATTATTTAATCTATTGATCCTTATTTACATGATATATTTATTTATCATATGTCTATGAATGTGTATATATAAATAAATGTGTGTATTAATATATGCTATACATATTTTATGTGTGTATGCTATACCCATAAAAATGTATGCTATATCCTTTATTTTTTATAAAAATTTTATGTAAATGGAATAATATAATAGAGTCATTTTGATTTGAGTTTTTCACTTAATATAATGTGTCTGAGACTTAGTCATGAATCAGGGTTGTTAGATGTATTGTGATTTGTTCCTTTTCAATTGCTGAGTAAAAGAAGGCTGAGAGCTGAAGAACTGATGCTTTCAAACTGTGGTGCTGGAGAAGACACCTGAGAGTCCCTTGGACAGCAGGAGATCAAGCTAGTCAATCCTAAAGGAAATCAATCCTGAATATTCACTGGAAGGACTGATGCTGAGTCCAAAGCTCCAATACTTTGACCACCTGATACGAAGAGTCTTCCCATTGTAAAAGACCCTGATGCTGGGAAAGATTGAAGGCAAAAGGAGAAGGGGATGTTAGAAGATGAGATGGTTGGATGGCATCACCAAGTCAATGAACTTGAGTTTGAGAAAACTTCAGGAAATAATGAAGGACAGGGAAGCCTGGAGTGTTGTAATCTATGAGTGAGTCACAAAGTGTTAGATGCAATTTAGTGACTGAAGAACAATAGTGTACATTATATTGCAGTCTATCTTGTTTATCAACTTACAAGTTGATGACTACTTAGATGTTTCAGTTTGTTCCTATGAATAATTATTACAAGTCTTTGTATGGTTATGTGTTTTTTAATTTATTGTTAAGTAGGTATCTAGGAATAGAATCCTGGATCATATGCAAGTATATATTCAACTTTTTAAAGAAACTGTCAAAATGTTTTCCAAAGAGGCTGTACCTTTTGCATTTCTATCAGCGATGCATGGGTGTTTTGGTTTCCAACACTTAGTATTAACCATGTTTTTGGATTATAGGCTTTCTTCTCAATGGTAGAGCTATCTCCTTTTGGTTTTAATTTGCATTTTCTTAATGACTAAGGATGTTGGACATCTTTTCTTGGGAATAGAGACATGCGTGTTATCTTTGGTGAAATTTCCACATAAATATTTGCCCTCTCTTACTTGGTTTGTTTTCCTTTTATTATCCAGTAACACCCAATGTAATACTAAAGGCTTTTATCAGAGAGAGGCAGGGAACTCAGTGAGAGGAGAAGAGATGAGGAAACCAGTAGTCTGAATGACTCCATTGCTGGAGGGGACAGAGAGCAAAGGAACTTGCTGCTGCTGCTGCTCTAAGCTGTTTTTCTCATAGCATTGCTTCCCTAACAGTGACCATAGGACATCTGCATTAAATCACTGTAATTCTTGCTTTAAAATGAACTGAGATCACATCTGTCAGATTTATCAGTGGGTTTGGGTGATGATTTCAAGTAGTACTCTTTAAAATCACCCCATGTGGTTCTCATGTATACTTAAGTTTGGTATCTATTTTTATACAGAAATCTCAGTCTTAATACAGTATAGCCAATTCAGTTCAATTCAGTTGCTCAGTCATGTCTGACTCTTTGTGATTGCAGCATGCCAGGCATCCCTGTCCATCATCAACTCCTAGAGCTTGCTCAGACTCATGTCCATCGAGTCAGTGATGCCTTCCAACTATCTCATCTTCTGTTGTCCCCTTCTCCTCCTGCCTTCAATCTTTCCCAGCATCAGGGTCTTCTCAAATGAGTCAGTTCTTAACATCAGGTGGCCAAAGTATTGGAGTTTCAGCTTCAACATCAGTCCTTCCAATGAATACTCAGGACTGATTTCCTTTAGGATGGACTGGTTGGATTTTCTTGCAGTCCAAGGGACTCTCAAGAATCTTCTCCAACACCACAGTTCAAAAGCATCAATTCTTCGGTGTTCAGGTTTCTTTAAAGTCCAACTCTCACATCTGTACTACTGGAAAAACCATAGCCTTGACTAAATGGACCTTTGTTGGCCAAGTAATGTCTCTGCTTTTTAATATGCTGTCTAGGTTAGTCATAACTATCCATCCAAGGAACAAGTGTCTTTTAACCTTATGGTTGCAGTCACCATCTGCAGTGATTTTGGAGCCCCCAATAACAAGTCTGACACTATTTCCCCATCTATTTGCCATGAAGTGATGGGACCAGATGCCATGATATTTGTTTTATGAATGTTGAATTTTAAGCTAACTTTTTAACTCTCTTTCACTTTCAACATGAGACCCTTTAGTTCTTCATCTTTTTCTGCCATAAGGGTGGTGTCATCTGCATATCTGAGGTTATTGATATTTCTTCTGGCAATGTTGATTTCAGCTTGTGTTTCATCCAGCCCAGTGTTTCTCATGATGTACTCTGCATATAAGTTAAATAGCAGGTTGACAATACACAGCCTTGTCATATTCCTTTTCCTATTTGGAACCAGTCTGTTGTTCCATGTCCAGTTCTAACTGTTGCTTCCTGACCTGCATACAGGTTTCTCAAGAGGCAAGTCAGGTGTTCTGGTATTCCCATCTCTTTCAAGATTTTCCACAGTTTAATGTGATCCACAGAGTCAAAAGGCTTTGGCATAGTCAATAAAGCCGAAATAGATGTTTTTCTGGAATTCTCTTGCTTTTTCGATGATTCAACAGATGTTGGCAACTTGATCTATGGTTCTTCTGCCTTTTCTAAAACTGGCTTGAACATCTGATCGTTCATGGTTCATGTATTGCTGAAGCCTGGCTTGGAGAATTTTGAACATTATTTTACTAGCGTGTGAGATGAGTGCAATCATGCAGTAGTTTGAGCATTCTTTGGCATTGCCTTTCTTTGGCATTGGAATGAAAACTGACCTTTTCCATTCCTATGGCTATTGCTGAGTTTTCCAAATTTGCTGGCATATTGAGTGCAGTACTTTCACAGCATCATCTTTCAGGATTTGAAATAGCTCAACTGGAATGTCATCAGCTCCACTAGCTTTGTTTGTAGTGATGCTTCCTAAGGCCCACTTGACTTCACATTCCAGGATGTCTGGCTCTAGGTGAGTGGTCACACCATCATGATTATCTGGGTCTTGAAGATCTTTTTGATACAGTTCTTGTGTGTATTCTTGCCACCTCTTCTTAGTATCTTCTGCTTCTGTTAGGTCCATACCATTTCTGTCCTTTATTGAGCCCATCATTGCATGAAATATTCCCTTGGTATCTCTAATTTTCTTGAAGATATCTCTAGTCTTTCTCACTCTATTGTTTTCCTCTATTTCTTTGCATTGATTGCTGAGGAAGGCTTTGTTATCTCTCCTTGCTATTCTTTGTAACTCTGAATTCACATGGGAATATCTTTCCTTCTCTCCTTTGCTTTTGGCTTTTCTTCTTTTCACAGCTATTTGTAAGGCCTCCTCAGACAGCTATTTTGCTTTTTGCATTTGTTTTTCTTGGGGATGGTCTTGATCACTGCCTCCTGCATAATGTCATGAACCTCTGTTCATCGTTCCTCAGGAATTCTGGCTATCAGATCTAATCCCTTAAATCTATTTGCACTTCCACTGCATAATCATCAGGGATTTGATTTAGGTCCTACCTGAATGATCTAGTGGTTTTCCCTACTTTCTTAGATTGAAGTCTGAATTTGGCAATAAAGAGTTCATGATCAGAGCAACAGTCAGCTCCTGGTCTTGTTTTTGCTGACTGTATAGTACTTCTCCATCTTTGACTGCAAAGAATATATTCAATTTGATTTCAGTGTTGACCATCTGGTGATGTTCATGTGTAGTGTCTTCTCTTATGTTGTTGGAAGAGGATGTTTGCTATGACCAGTGTGTTCTCTTGGCAAAACTCTATTAGCATTTTCCATGCTTCATTTTGTACTTCAAGGCCAAATTTGCCTGTTACTCCAGATGTTTCTTGACTCCCTATTTTTGCATTCCAATCCCCTATAATGAAAAAGACATCTTTTTTGGGTGTTAGTTCTAAAAGGTCTTGTAGGTCTTCATAGAACCATTCAACTTCAGCTTCTTCAGCATTACTGTTCAGGGCATCAATTTGGATTACTGTGATACTGAATGTTTTGCCTTGGAAATGAACAGAGTTCATTATGTCATTTTTCAGATTACATCCAAATACTGCATTTCAGATTCTTTTGTTGACTATGATGGCTGCTCCATTCTTCTAAGGGATTCTTGCCCACAATAGTAGCTATAATGGACATCTGAGTTAAATTCACCCATTCCAGTCCATTTTAGTTCGCTGATTCCTAAAATGTCGACTTCACTCTTGCTGTCTCCTGTTTGACCACTTCCATGATTATACCGGTCCATGATTCATGGACCTAACATTCCAGGTTCCTATGCAATATCGCTCTTTACAACATTGGACCTTGCTTCCATCACCAATCACATACACAACTGGATCTTGTTTTTGCTTTGACTCTGGCTCTTCATTCTTTCTGGAGTTATTTCTCCACTCATTTCCAGTAGCTTATTGGGCATCTATCAACCTAGGGAGTTCGTCTTTCACTTTTTATCTTTTTGCCTTTTCATACTCTTCATGGGGTTCTCAAGGCAAGAATACTGAAGTGGTTTGCCATTCCCTTCTCCAGTGGACCACATTTTGTCAGAACTCTCCACCATGACCTGTCTGTCTTGGGTAGCCCTACATGGCATGGCTCATAGTTTCATTGAGTTAGACAAGGCTGTGATCCATGTGATTAGTTTGGTTAGTGTTCTGTGATTGTGATTTTCAGTCTGTCTGCTCTCTGATGGAGAAGGATAAAAGGTTTATGGAAGCTTCTTGATGGGAGAGACTGACTGAGGGGGAACTGAGTCTTGTTCTCATGGGTGAGGCCATGCTCAGTAAATCTTTAATCTAATTTTCGGTTGAGGGTTGGAGCTGTGTCCCCTCCCTGCTATATACCTGGGGCCAAACTATGGTGGAGGTAAGGAAGATAATGGTGACCCTCTTTCTAAAGATTCCATGCATGTACTGCTACACTCAGTGCCCCTGACCCTGCAGCAGACCACCACCTGCCCATGCCTCTGCTGGCGACTCCTGGACACTCACAGACAAGTTTGGATCAGTCCCTTGTGGGATCACTGCTCCTTTCCTGTATAAGTTCTGGGAGCTCTACGGTGGGGTTAATGTTGACCTCCTCCAAGAGGGCTTATGCCATATCCAAGTCTGCTGCACCCAAAGCCCCTGACCCTGTGGCAGCCTACTGCTGACCACACCTCCACAAGAGACAGACTGAGTTCTGTCTCAGTCTCTGTGGGGTTCCTGGGTCCTGGTGTGCAAAAAGTTTGTTTGAGCCCTCTGAGCGTCTCCAGTGGGAATGGGGTTTGATTCTAAACTCAGATTCAGACCTCCTACCATCTTGCTGGGGCTTCTCCTTTGCCCTTGGACGTGGGATATCTCCTCACAACTGGTCCAGCCAAGCGCAGCTGCTGCTCCTGACCTTGGATGTGGGGTATCTCCTCTTGGCTGCTCCAGCACCATGCAGCCTATAACCAATGTGGACCCAACTTCCAGTCTTGATTGTTGCTAGCCACAGAGGTTCATCCTTGGCTGTCTTCTCTCAAATCTTTGTCAGTCTACCTTATACTTTTTTAGATTAACTTAACATTGCCATATCTGATGTCAGTACCTAAACTCCAGCTTCTGTTTTGAGTACAAATGAGTCTACTTTTATTCAAACGATTTTTGATATTGCTGCAATAGGTTTTTAAAAACATGATAGGATGATCATTGGCACTATTAACAGATAATGTTTTTTTCTCCCTATACTGTTTTCTTACCTCTTTAATTAATTTTTATTGAAGTACAGTTGATCTACATTATTGTGGTAGTTTCCACTATTCAGCAAAATGAATCAAATAAATGTATATATACATATTCTTTTTTTTGTTTAGATTTTATTCCCAAATAAGTCATTACAGAGTATTGATTAGACTTCTTTGTGCTATATAGTAAGTTCTAAACAGTTGTGTATTTTAAATATTGTAGTATGTATATGCCAATTTCAATCTCCCAAATGATCACCTTTCCTCCCTTGGTAATCATTTATTTGTTTTCTACATCTGTGATTATATTTCTATTTCATAGATTCATCTATATCATTTTTTTTAGATCCCATGTATAAGCAATATCATGTAATATTTGTCTGTCTGACTTATTTCACTCAGTATGGTAATTTCTAGGTGCATACATGTTGCTGCAAATGACATTATATCATTCTTTTTTATGGCTAAATAATAATATCCCATTGTATGTATGTACCACATCTTTATAATAATTTAATTGCATTCCCATTAAAGGCTGTTGTTCTAAGGGCTTTCCTGGTGGCACAGACACTAAAGAATCTGCCTACCATGCAGGAGGCACAGGTTTGATCCCTGGGTCAGGAAGATCTTCTGGAGAAGAGAATGACAGCCACTTCAGTATTCTTGGTTAGAGAAACCCATTGACAGAGGAGCCTGGTGGGCTACAGCCCATGGAGTTGCAAAGAGCTGCTGACACACACACATGAACATTCTAAAATTCACTGATAAATATAATAAATGCACTGGGCATGATCTTATGCAAAATTCTGCATTACTAGTAATAAGTCTGCCTGTGAGTGACAATCAAAATATTAGTATTTTAAAACACATAGGATTTTTTCTGCCACATAGAACAGTCTGGAAGCAAGTGATCTAGATCTAGAGTGTGACATCTTGCTTTTATTTCTTTTTCTGTTGAATTTTATATATAACCCCCATTTGGAGTTTCAGGGAAACTTTTAAGCTTTAACCATTAAGTCTACATTCCCCCTAGAAAGAAGATAAAAGGACAAAGAAATTCATCTCTCTTCTTTTCAAGAATGAGTATTCCTGTTCACTTCTATGAAGCTTTCCTTGACTGGAATTTAACCACATGATTGACTGTCAAGAATGAGAATTCCTGGCATCTCAATATGTGCCATACTTCCACAATATAATTATAGTCTCTATAAGGAAGAAGAAAAAAAATGGAGACTTGGGCAAAACTATGAGTTTCTGTAAAACTGTGGTCTTATCATCTTTACTGTTTAAGTGTTCTCCTTTATTGCCTTTTGATTTACTCAAACTAAAAAAAAATAATATATTTGTGATGTGTAGAGACATCATATTATTGTTGTCGTTCACTTGCTAAGTCATGTCTGACTCTTTGTGACCACATGGACTGCAGCATTCCAGGCTTCACATCTTATTAGGCTGTTGCAAAAGTAACTTAAAATTTAAAAGTAACTCAAAATTTAAAAGTAAATTTTACATTGCTGAAATTTGCCATTTGATATTGGAATACATTCTAAATAAGTGTAGTTATGTTATGCATCCTTTTAATGCACGTTTCTCAATTTTTTTGATAGACTTATTACTAGCTATTTATTTTATATTTATTTTAGACTATGGAAATGATGTTAAACAAAAAACAAATTACAGTGATTTTCTTATTTTAGTTCAAAATCAGCCTTAAACCAACTGAGATAATTTGCAACATCAATAACACATTTGGCCCAGGAACTGCTAAGGAACTTACAGTGCAATGGTTGTTCAAGAAATTTTGCAAAACAGACAAGAATGTTGAAGATGAGCACAGCGGCCAGCCTTTGGAAGTTGGCAACAGCTAATGAAGAGGATCATCAAAGCTGATCCTCTTACAACTACATGAAAAGCTGACAAAGAATTCAACGTTAACCATTCTATGGTCATTCAGCATTTGAAGCAAATTGGAAAGATGAAAAAGTTGAATAAGTGTGTGCCTCATGAGCTGACCCCCCCCCAAGAAAAATATCATTATTTTGAAGTGTCCTTTTTTCTTATTTTATGCAACAACAAGGAATCATTTCTCGATTGGTCTGTAATGTGCAATGAATAATGGTTGTTGGTTTCATCACTTCATAGCAAGTAAATGTGGAAAAAATGGAAATAATGACAGACTTTATTTTCTTGGGCTCCAAAATTACTATGGGTGGTGACTGTAGCCATGAACTATACTTTCTCCTTGGAAGAAAAGTTATCACCAAGCTAGACAGCATATTAAGAAGCAGAAACATCACTTTGCCAACAAAGAACCGTATAGTCAAAGCTATGGTTTTTCAGTAGTCATATGTGGATGTGAGAGTTGGACCATAAAGAAGGCTGAGTGCTGATGCTTTCAAATTGTGGTGTTAGAGAAGACTTGGACTGCAGGGAGATCAAACCAGTCAATCCTAAAGGAAAGAAAGTGAAAATGTTAGTTGCTCAGTCATGTCCTACTCTGCAACCCTATGGACTACAGCCCTCCAGGTTCCTCTAACCATGGACTTTTCCAGGCAAGAGTAGTGGATTGGGTTCTCTCTCTGTCTCTTTAGTCACTAAGTCATATCCGACTCTTGAGACCCTATGGACTGTAGTTTGCCAGGCTCCTCCAACTGTGGGATTCTCCAGGCAAGAATACTGGAGTGGGTTGCCATTTCCTTCTCCAGGGGATCTTCACAACCCATGAATCGAACCAGGGTCTCCTGCATTGCAGGCAGATTCTTTACCAACTGAGCTATGAGGATTGGGCTACAGTTCCCTTATCTGGGGATGAAGCTTTGGTCTCCTGTATTGCAGAGTGATTTTTTTTACCATCTGAGTCACCAAGGAAGTCCTTATCCAAAAGGAAATCAACCCTGAATATTCATTTGAAAGACTGATGCTAAAGCTGAGACTCCAATACTTTGGACACCTGATGGGAAGAGCCAACTCATTGGAAAATATCCTGATCCTGGGAAAGGTTGACGGCAGGAGAAGGAGGCGACAGAGGATGAGATAGTTAGATGTCATCATTGACTCAATGGACATGAGTTTGAGCAAACTCCAAGAGATTGTGAAGGACAGGGAAGCCTAATATGCTGCAGTCCATGGGGTTACAAACAGTCAGACACGACTGAGCAACTGAATAACAACAACATATGACAACAGGCAATGACCAGTTCTGTGGCTGGACTGAGAAGCAGCTCCAAACCACTTCCCAAAGCCAAGCTTGCAGCAACAAAAGATCATGGTCAGTGTTTCACTGTCTGCTGCCTGTCTGATCCACTACGGCTTTCTGAATCTCAATGAAACCATTATATCTGAGAAGTATACTCAGTAAGCTGATGAGATGCCCCCAAAACTGCCACACCTGCATGCAACACTGGTCAACAGAATGGATCCAGTTTTTCTTCATGATCATGCCTGGCTGTCCATTGCACAACCAAAGTTTCAAAAGTTGAAGGAATTGGGCTATGACATTTTGCCTCATTTGTCATATTCACATGACCTCTTGCCAACCGACTACCACTTCTTTAAGCATCTCAACAACTTTTTACAAGGAGAATGCTTCAACAAACAGCAGGATGCAGAAAATGCTTTCCAAGAGTTTCTCTAATCTCAAAGTCTGAATTTTTATGCTATAGGAGTAAATAAACATTTCTCTTTGGAAAAACTGTTCTTATTTTGATTAATAAAGATATACTTGACCTTAGTTATAATGATTTAAAATTCACAGTCCAAAACCATAATTACATTTGCACCAACCTAATAATAACACTGGGCACATAATTTCATCTTTAAAGTATTTTATTACTTAACTTTCAGTTCAGTACGGCATCCTTATATTTTGTATTTTTAATTGTAGCATGAATGGGACTTCTCTGGTGGTCCAATGGCTAAGACTCCATGCTCCTAAGGCAGGAGGCATACCTTGATACCTGGTCAAGGAACCATTAATAGATCCCACATTCCATAACTAAGATACTGTATATCAACATAAATAAAATCAAATGGATAAATATTTTAAAATACATAAATGCAGTATGGACTCATATAACTCCAATAAAAGTAAATTGGTTTCCATTTCACCCTGCTTTGCTATCTCAGTCAGATAAAATGTTTTTAAAATGCCACTTATGAATGAAGTAGTTACTCCCCAGTGGTTCTAGCAGTTATCTTCATAAAAATCCAGAAGGTTTGCATTCTTTGAATTAGAGTCACTTCCTCAGCCTGTGTGCTCAGGAATTCCTAAGGCAATCAACTTCAAGGTCTTTTCTCAGCTGGGTGGATTGTCTGCACAATACTTCATAGAACCTGTATTCATTCATTCTACATGGACCTAACAGAATTCTTTCTGCAATTAGTGGGCAGATAGCCTGAAGTCAGGCAGTACCTTTCTATTTTAACCTACTGGAAGTTGAATTTTTATTTAACAACACATCACATAGTTGCAATTTAATCTGAAACCCACAGTACTATAACCAAAAGAAGAAAAGTAAATCACTTTTTAAAGAAATCAGCAGAACAAAGTTTGTATTTCTAGTAAGACAAAATAAAGATCATAAAGTAGTACTGTCAATCAACTGTAATAAAGTATAAACCCCTCTTATTTTTCCTGATTTTTGATGGAAGGATTTCTAGTCTTTGAAATGAAGTGAAATGAAAGTCACTCAGTTGTGTCCCACTCTTTGCCACCCCAGGGACTGTAGACTGCCAGGCTCCTAAGTCCATGAAATTTTCCAGATAAGAATACTGAAGTGGGTAGCCGTTCCCTTCTCCAAGTGATCTTCCTAACCCAGAAATTAACCAGGGTCTCTTGCATTGCAGGCGGATTATTTACCAGCTGAGCTACCAGGGGAGTTCCAATCTGACAAATTTTTAAATAAAACACTTGCTGTAACTCACTGTTGAAAATTGGTTTTCAATCAGTTTTTTTTTTTAACACAAATTCTTATGTTCTTAATAAGTTACAAACATTTAAAAATTGCCTTTTAAAGTTAATGCAGTTTTGGTACAAAATTATGTTAACTTAAAAATATTCACCTAATTTAAAACACATTAGTTTATTTTTTAAGGTCATATAAATTCAGGGGCCACTCTTCTATATACCCTAAATATTAAATCGTCAATAAAGAGTTTGATAAATAAAAAGAAAAGTAATGCACATCATATTAAAATTCATAATTTTTACATAAGAATATCTAAAGTGATAATTACTTATGAATCTTAGTCTAAACACACTTTTCAGGTCTTTTATTTTTTTAAAAAATATAATAAGTTTATATTTATGTTTGGCTTCTATAATTAATTATTATACATTTTGTTGTTCAACTGCTAAGTTGTGTCTGACTCTTTGTGACCGCATGGACCAGCACACCAGGCTCCCCTGTTCTTCACTAGCTCCCAGTGTTTGCTCAGATTCATGTTCATTGAGTCGGTCATCCTATCTAGCCATCTCATCCTCTGCAGCCCCCTTCTTCTTTTGTTTTCACTCTCCCCCAGCATCAGGGCCTTTTCCACTGATTTGGCTCTTTTCATCAGTTGGCCAAAGTATGGAAGCTTCAGCTTCAGCATCAGTCTTTCAAATGAATATTCACAGTTGTTTTCCTTTAGGATTGACTAGTTTGATCTCCTAGCAGTCCAATGGGCTCTCAAGAGTTTTCTATAGAATCCACAATGCAAAAGTACAGTTCTTTCATCCTCAGCCTTCTTCATGGTCCAAATATCCACATCTGTGTTTGGGGATGCAAAGAGTTGAACACAACTCAGCAACTTCACTTCACTTTCATTAATTAGAAGGAAATTGGGAGAGAGAAGGAAATTCATAATTGTTGGTAATAAACTATGTGATTAAGAAGCTGGACAACTGCAGATAAAAGTCATAAAAGCAATGGCAAACTGGCATTTGGAAACCTGTTAGAATTTGGCTTCAGAGGTCTGTGAGTAATGAGATTACCAATACCTCTCACACATTACCATAAATTCTGGAAGTTCCAAAGAAGGCTGTGGACCTTTGAAAAAATGGTGAACTTTGTGACAATGGAGTGTTTAGACATCACAGAATTGATAATATAGGGAATCTGTTTGTAGCAAATGTTACCTTGTGCCAGACATTAGCCCATTATTGTCTAGACTACATATGGAATGGAATGGAATCAAGTTATCCTGACCTGTTCTGTACTGATAAATAAATGCAGGATCCAGAGGTCCCAAGAAGTAGCTTCCCACTTCTTTCTACTATTTGAGAATCAAGAAGGTGGAAGCAGATAAAATAATCACCTTCAAACTTAGGAATTCCTAATGAGACCACAGATGAAATGGAAAATGTAGTTGGGAAGAAGCAGTCAATGAGAAGTCGGTTTCTCTCTCTCCATGAATGGGATGTGTGCTTAGTCACTTTGTCTTGTCCAACCCCAAGGACTGTAGCCTGCCAGGCTCCTTTGTCCAGGGGGATTCTCCAGGCAAGTATACTGGAGTCAGTTGCCATGCCCTCCTCCAGAGAATCTTCCCAACCCAGGGATCAAACCTGAGTCTCCTGCATTGCAGGTGGATTCTTTGTCATATGAGCCACCAGGGAAGCCCATGAATGGGACTGGGTGTTTTAAAGGGAGATAGCATCTAAGAGAACTGCAGGGTTCTTAAAAATTTAGAGAAATGTTTATGATTCCCCCTTAGGGAGACAACTAATAAAGGCATTGCAGTTGTAACTTTTTAAATGAATGACAGTAGTCCATACAGATATGCAATCAAAGTTGCATGTTTAAAAGACTGTCAAAGGACACATGAACAAAATTAAATCAGTGCCGTGAATCTTGAGTTAAGATGCACAACAAGAAAGAAAAACTGTGTTAGATTTAAGAGACTCATTTTAGTTATGATGAAGACATCTTTATTTTGCCAGGAGCAAGGGTGGGGTTTCAACTTTGGGTTGTTCCATGTCGTCAGTATCCTAATCACCATGTCTCCTGGCACTTTACTCTTCCCAAGCCCAGACCCCACATTCATCCACTACTGAAACTGTACCTTCTTGAATTCATGGTTATTTACCTATAAGACCCTCTCTATTTCTGTCTCTTCATTTCATGCTATTAATGGTTTCTTCAGCTTCTAGTAAAATTTTGATCTTCTCTTAGGAATCTGCTACCTCCAGGGTCCTCCAACATTCTTCATATATCTATGTTAGGAGATGAGAAAGGTGTTCTTTTCCTCATTGTTTCTTTCATACAGTTTTCACTGCCTTCCTCATCCTCTTGATCTTATTTCTCCATTGCGCCTCAGAGACTCACTCATACTAATTCCTGACCCATTTACCACCAATCTCAGCAATGCCAGAGAAGTTTCAGTGTCATCATCTCCTTCTACAGAAAACTACAAAATGTGAACTAGTAGAAAGGAGGGAGCACAACAAATCTGACATAAAGCAAATCTTCTCCTGTGTGTGAACTCCAGGAAGTTCTCATAAACTTACCTTAGGTAAAGAGCATTTAGAAATTATGCAATGTCCTCACCAATCTTATTTTAAATTTAGTGACAGGCTTCACATGGAAGTTTCAAATGGAACCAAGACATTAAAGATTAATATGCTCAAACATATGGTAACTTATTGGTCTTGTATCAGAATAGAAAATTTAAAGTGTAGATGTGAAAATCACTTCAACTACTTTTCATGTCTTATTGGAATCTAAGCTAGATAGGTCAATGATGAATCCACACTGGGAACTGGATTGGAAGCAACCATTCCCACATTATAGGTGCTCTCTGCTCATTGCAGATATGCAGCATATTGTGAACTGAGCCAATGAGACAAGCTTTTTTGTCACAGTTTTACTGAGCTACAAGTTTCAGGAAATTCTCCCATGTTTTATTGTGCAATTCAATGACTTATAGACAATAATATATTGCACAATGTCATTAAAGTTTTAGAGAAAATCTTGACATATTTAATTACACACAAAAAAATTCTTTTTCTTCTTTGAAATAAAGACAGCAGCCATCTTGGTGCACCTTAAAACTTGGCACAGTGTTTGTTTGTTGTTGTTGTCATTGTTATTTACGGAAGCTTAATGAAAATTCTAAATGGTTCTCCCCACAAGCCAGTATGTAATAGTTCATGATTTTACTCTCTGGTCAGCAGGGGGGCCTGGTAGGCTGTTACTGAATATTGTTTGTTGAGTGCAGAACAATCTGTTCTAAACAGCAGAAAAATAAATGTTAAGCTTAACATTCTAATATAAAACTGGAAAAACTAAAAAAAGATTCTTGGTTGGATGAAAATTATCTCACTAGAAAATGATGATGGAGGAGAGCTAGGGAAAGCTTGTAATCATTTCACTCACAAGGAATTTTGATAAATAATTTTAAAAAGAAATTCAGGCTACATGTACCATTTTGAAATATTATATTTTAATTTGTTTGAGCACATGTGTTTGCCTGTGCATGGTTGCTTTCTCAAGAGAGAACTCAGGTCACTCTTTTGTTCTTTCTAGCCCTTTCTCCTTTGCTGTGTCCTCCTTTAACCCAACAAGTCTTAGTCAGTAGGGTAAGAGCTAATTTGCAATGGTGACAGTGATGGCGACAACAGAGAAAGAAATTCTCTCTTTGAGAAAAAAGTACAAGTCAGAAATACAGGTATCCCTTTGAGGAGAGACTCAGCTCTAATTAAAGGAAGACTATTAATTAGAAAGATTGAGGTCAGGAGGAGAAGTGGGTGACAGAGGATGAGATGGTTGGATAGGATCACTGACTCAGTGCACATGAGTTTGAGCAAATTGTGAGGTAGTGAAGGGCAGGGAAGCTTGGCGTGCTGTGGTCCATGGGGTCACAAAGAGTCGGACATGACTGAGTAATTGGGCAACAACAACATTTAGTTAGTACGTTGCTTAGTATTAGTTAGTATTAATATTAGTATATATAAATTATATATTTTTCAGGATATATCATTGAATTTGGTGTTGTTTGGTTACTCAGTCATGTCCGGCTCCTTGCGAACCCATTGACAGCATACCATGCTTCCCTGTACTTCACTGTCTCCTAGAACTTGCTCAAACTCATGTCCACTGAGTCGATGATGCCATCCAACCATCTCATCCTCTGTTGTCCCCTTCTCCTACTGCCCTCAATCTTTCCCTGCATCAGGATCTCATAATACACTATATTATCACATACATCCATGTAAGTAAGTACTTTGTTTATCGAGGTCTTATGTTAAAAGTTTGTCCTATATACTGATAAGTAAACTAAAATGTAAACACTTTTGAGCTCAACCAGGATATGACTGGCCATTTAATCAGGCTAATGCAAAACTTATCCATACTCTGGTGTTTATCACAAACATCCAATTTTGGTTAATAGGATTTTCTTCCCTTTAATGTGAACAGATAAGAATGCCCTTGCTATAAAGTTGTTTTATTACCAAATCTTGTCTCTTCCCAACTCAAATTGTTTTAGTAATTATGAAAATGGTAAGCAAAGTTAATTTCTAAATCAGAGCTCTTCAAGTTTAAGATAATTTTCAAGAAAACTTAGGAGTATTATCACCTAAAAGTGATAATGTTCACATTAGAGTCCACTCCAAAATATTTATTATAATAAAAGTAAAAACTCTAAACATTTAAATAAAAACAAAAGTGCTTTAGAAGGTTTGGAAAACTAAACACAGTATAGACCTTTGCCTGTGTTTAAATGGCAGCTGGGTGGCTCAGATAAGGAATCTACCTGCAATGCAGGTGACCTTTGTTAGATCTTAGGGTAGGGAAGATACCCTGGAAAAGGTAATGGCAACCCACTTCTGTGGATTGCCTGGAGCTCTATGGACAGAGGAGTCTGGTGGACTATAGACCATGATGATGCAAAGAGTCAGACATGACTGAGCGACTAATACTTTCATTTTGTATTATGTACCATATTTGAGGATGCTGGTAAAAAGGGTCATGGACAACCAGCATTTTCTATCTCTGAATTCAATTTAAGATTTTCTTATGTGTTCTTTGCCACAGAAAATGATAGTGGGCTAGATATTTTACTAATTTGATCAAAGGTTATGATATAATATACTTTTCAAAGTATGCCATCTATAGGACCATGTTTTGGCCATCAAAGTTTTCTAATACATATTTTCATTACATTTCTTAAAGCAGGATTCCTCATTTTAGCAATTACATGGTGATTAGGAAAGTTGAAGCTAAGTTAGACTAAATTAATCACTCAAATTATTATAATCCTACTTCTCTTGCAATGAAAACAAAATACCCTTGAGTTTTAATTTCTTTGTAGTAGAAATCAGGCTTGATTTCTCAGGTATAACCTTTATTTTCAAAATGCTCCTTACATTAAGTTTGTTTAGAAGTTACTATTACAAATGATATGTTATATATGTAGATTAATTATGCATTATGTAAGTATTTATTTTATTGTGGCTCTCTTCTTAGCTTCCCAGGTGGCACTAGTGGTAAAGAATCTGCCTGCAATACAGGAGACTTAAGAGACATGGGTTCAATCCCTTGACTGGGAACATCCCCTGGAGGAGGGCATGGCAATCCACTCCAGTATTCTTGACTGGAGAATCCCATGGACAGAGGAGCTTGGCGGGCTACAGTCCATAGGATTACAAAGAATCAGACATGACTGAAGCTACTTAGCACACATGCATGATTTTCTTAGGAATTATAGAGTCACAAATTATATTATTTTTAGAATATTAAACGTGGAAATAGCCTATGATCCTTGTTTTGGGATATTATGTTTGCTAATCTCTCTGGCTCAAAGCTTACTAAGAGCCATTCTAGTTTCTTTCTCAGGCCTACTTTGGCTGACATCTCTGGATCAGAAAGCAAGCTCTAGACCTGTCTTTTGCATCGCCATGACACTCATGAACAGACTGATCATATATCTAATGGAGGCTTAAACAGATCATTAATGAGAGGTTACATTTTCCAAATATTATGACATATGAGGACTGGGAATTAAGATAATATCTAATTAACAAATCCTGTTCAACCATAAAAGAAAAAGAAGGTCAGCCTCACAATTTATGCCTTTGGAAGATCTTCATTTGCATACTTCTTCACACTCAATCTTTCTTAAACTTTCCAGCATCTCAGAGTTTGCTTTTTTCCTAAAGTTGTACTTTAAACCTTCCTTCTTTCTTCCAGTTGACCTATTTCCTTTCTCAGGAATCTCCAACCTATTCTCTTTCACTGGAGAATGAATCAGTCCTCAGATTCCTCTGTTTCAGAAACTCTGGATTCTCATAACCAGTAAGCTAGTGGAAGTTTTCTTCAACACAAACTTCCAAATGAAAATAGTTAATCTTTCCAGAAGTCAGCCACTTTCTCTGATTTTCATTCCTTAGAACTTGATTTTTGATGTAACTTGAAAGCATCCAAAGGAAAACTCTGCTCATTGATTATGAATTTAATAATCAATGATGCTTAGATTTTAAGCATTTTGCTCCTTCTCAAGTTCATAAGATTAGAAATCAAGCAAATTGGCAACAATTAGTACATCAGTTTCCCTGAAGAAATAATTCTACAAAATTCCACTAATTTATCTTGTAAATCCTATTTATCCTGATATTTACATTTTGTACCATGCTATATTTTATAATATTGCAACATTGTTGTATTACATAATTTTTCAATAACTAAAGAAATGCTTTTGTTTTTTTATGATATAAGGATTAATACCTTATTTTCTATCATTTGTTCCTGGAATAAAAAATGATGGTAGTATTCAGAATAAACAAAATAATTATCTAAGTTATGATTAAATGCAGAATAAGAGGCATCTGTGAAACTGGGATTTTTAACATTTTTCCCTATTTCCTTCCCATAATATATTCCAAATTATTATTAAATTAACTTTGAAAGATGAATGTGTCACTTGGTACATTGTCTCTGAAAATTCTACCTCAGTTATTCAATGCAAAATTTTTAGAGTTTTAGAGTGCTTCTACAAGCTGAAAGAAATGATTATTTTCAGAAATCATTCTATATTTTTCACTGTTTTATGTAATATTCAGGGAAAATATCTAGAAATGCAATGCATCTCTTCAGCCTACCAAGTACATTCAGAGAAATCATTTAACTGTCCCAGCAGAAAGTGACATTCTGCATGAAAAACTGAGTGACACCAAGGTGTAATTGGTAAAATTAGATTCTATATTTGTACCTCTGGGTAGGAATTGTGGGGCTTCCCTTGTAGCTCAGTTGGTAATGCAGGGGACCTGGATTTGATTCCTGGGTTGGGAAGATACTCTAGAGAAGGAAATGACAACCCATTCCAGTAGTCTTGCCTAGAGAATTCCATGGACAGAGGAGCTTGACAGGCTATACAGTCCATGGGGTCAAAAATAGTGTTCATGCTATTGAAAATTGTATTTGCATATATTTTAGGTGACAGATGTTTGTAAAGAATGTTGGAAATGTCCAGAGATTAAATAAATTTGTGAATCAAATTGAGGTTAACAAATAGTTATCTTTTTTAAAAAAAAGTTACATAAATGTATTACTAGCTGAGTCCTATAAAGGAGGAGGATGATGAGGACATCCAAGGATAAACCATTCCTTTGAGAAGTGAAGTTTTAATGAAGTGAGAGAAATGGAAATAGTATAAATGGCAAATGGGCTTCCCTGGTGACTAAAACAGTAAAGAATCTGCCTTCAATTCATGAGACCTGTGTTTGGTCCCTGGGTTAGGAAGATCCTCTGGAGAAGGGAATGGCTATATAGTCACTATGGTTGCTTTTATTTCCCCTGGAGAATCCCATGGACAAAGGAGCTTGCTGGGCTCCATGGGGTCACAAAGAATTGGACATTCTTGAGCGACTAAGCATACATGCACATACATGACATACAGACATCAAGAAGCCCATCCAGGAAGCTGATTTTCTTATCAAGTCAATTCTAACTGCTGCCATTAACTTCACTTTATTCTACCGATCCCTAATTACTAAGAAATTATAACTCTTAGGTGCTCTAGCTTCTCTTTAAATTGTGGATTCTAGAATTAGTATCGCAATGCTACATGTCACAACTAGTATGACAACTTTGTATAAAACAACTACATTGAATCTTGAAGAAAGTGAACAACTCTTCTTCTGTATTCCTATCAGCCATATACTGGCTGAGCATCACATTTTGTTACATCCAAGATTCGAACAGAAATTTTCCCAAAGATGGATATAATTTTCTGGTAAATATTTACAAGTTTCAAGTTGATAGACATTCGTCACTTCATTTATCTTGCAGTTTCCTTTAAAATAAGTCTATCAGTGTCTACATCTTATTGAGAAAAATCTGTGAAGCTAATGTAGATAGAATTATCCAAGAATGTAAAAAATAAATATTTCATCCTGAGTCAAAAATAGAAAAGAAACCATAACTTGCTTTTCCAGCAGATCTTTTGTTCTTTGGATTATAAAACAATAATCTGTGAATAAAAACAAAACTAAGACCTCCACAAAAATAACAAATTTTCTATTTATATATAGTTTTAAGCTTAAAAAAGGATTAAGTTTTACTAACATTTACTATTTGAATTAACTTTTATTCACATTTATAATCTATATATGGACACATGCTATTGATTTTACTTGAAAATATTTTGTTTTGTTTCTGAAACACAAACGTGTTAAGTGTTTGACATGGTAGGTCTATAATAAATATCTTCTGAGTAAATTAAGTTTATTTTGATGTTACTTCAGAAATATAAATATGGCTGTTCTTAAATCAATTATTTGCTTAGTTCTTCTATTTTAATTACTTTTATTATAAAATATAGAATATACATGATATTTTAAAGCAGCAAATACAGTTATCTAAACAAAGCAAACCTTTGACTTCTGTGTTTTTGCTACAGTCCTAGTGTATATACTTTAAACACAGTGGTAATCAAATTGTACATGTAATTTTCTGTTCTGCTTAATCTCCATATTCCATACCGAATAACTTGTCTTTTGTTATTATTTCCCTACAGTTTATATCAATATAATATAAAGCCACAGTGGTCCTCTGTGAATTTTTATGTTCACATCAGTCAGTCAGTTCAGTCGCTCAGTCGTAACTGACTCTTTGTGACCCCACGGACTGCAGCATGCCAGGCTTCTCTGTCCATCACCAACTCCTCGAGCTTGCAAAATTCATGTCCATTGAGTCGGTGATGCCATCCAACCATCTCATCCTCTGTCTTCAACTGTCGACTTCTCATCCTGCCTTCAATCTTTCCAAACCTCAGGGTCTTTTCCAGCATCAGTCCTTCCAATGAAGTTTCAGTATCGATTTCCTTCAGGATTGACTGGTTTGAGCGCCTTGCAGTCCAAGGGGCTTTCAAGAGTCTTCTCCAACACCATGGTTCAAAAGCATCAATTCTTCCGTGCTCAACTTTCTTTATAGTCCAACTCTCATATCCATGCATGACTACTAGAAAAACCATAGCTTTAACTACATGGACCTTTGTTGGTAAAGTAATATCTTTGCTTTTTTTTTTTTTTTTAATTCTCTTTACTTTATTGTGTTGGTTTTGCCATACATTGACGTGAAACCGCCATAGGTTTACATATGCTCCCCTCCAGAACCCCCCTCCATCCTCCCTCCCCATTCCCTTCCCCTTGGTCATCTCGGTGCACCAGCCCCAAGCATCAGCCCTGGGCTGGCGGTTGATTTCACATATGATAATTAACATGTTTCAATGCCATTCTCCCATATCATCCCACCCTTGCCCTCTTCCACAGAGTCCACGAGTCTGTTCTATACATCTGCGTTTCTTTTGCTGTCTCGCATGCAGGGTTCTCGTTACCATCTTTCTAAATTCCATATATATATATTAGTATCCTGTATTGTTGTTTTTCCTTCTGGCTTACTTCACTCTGGATAATAGGCTCCAGTTCCGTCCACCTGAGTAGAACTGCTTCAAATGAAATTTTTTTTAATGCTGAGTAATATTCCATTGTGTATATGTACCACAGCTTTCTTATCCATTCGTCAGTTGATGGGCATCTAGGTTGCTTCCATGTCCTGGCTATTGTAAACAATGCAGCGATGAACATTAGGGTACACGTGGTGTATCTTTCAATTATGGTTTCCTCGGTGTGTAATGACCTTTATTTCTTCAGTATGCAGCATGATTTCTAGACAGAGTAGATAGCCTATAAATATTTGCTCTATGATTAAATGACTTTGAATAATAAGGAAAATAATGATGTCACCTCATTTAATGTGTTGAAATCTATAAAAATAAAATAATTAAATTGCAACATTATTGTACTGCTATAGATCATTTTTAAAACAAACTTGGCATCAGATTAGATAAGCAAGCTCCTCATTTCATACAACTACTGTGAAAAGTCAGTTTGCTGATGTAGATAACAATTTACTATGAAACTCAGAGCAAAATTATTTTTAAATGTTCTAATGACATTTATTAAGTAATCAAGGGATGAGAACCTGATTGTGTAGAAAAGGAAGAGGATTACATTAAAACATGCTTTAATGACACATTTTCCCTTATGTGCTAAGTTAAATAAATAGAACTGAATATATATTAATTACAGAGGTGTTGAGTAATAGTGTGAGTACTTCTAAAATTATAGTCATTTTCTTAATTCTTCATAATCTATTTGCCCTTGTTCATATAAATCTATGTAAAACAGAATATTAGCATAAATTTCTTCCATATAATTTTTCTTTTCTTTTTTTTTTTAACTGAGTGGTGCAAATGATACACAATTAATACTTCTTGAAATGATAATTGAATGACAATGAAGTCAACCAATAGAGTAAAATCATGTGCTGTCATTGCTTAAAGTTACTAGAAAATCTTGTCAAGCTGATAATAAGCAAAAGAAAGCAAAAGATAAATAAATCAGTTTGTATAAAGGAAAAGTATTATAAAAAGTACAATGATCTGAAGATTTCATTTTTTGCAGCCTCATCCTTCAAATTCCAATAGATATTTAGGTCACAAATATTATGCTCTAGTAAAGGTGGTATATAATTGACATTACTGAAAATTGTGTAAATGCTTCTTAAAGATAAGAGAATAAAACTGAGTAAGAGTTTGTGAATCAAAGATAATTAATAGTTACTCTATAAATAAATTAGCAACAAGGATATATTGTACAGCAGAGGGAAATATAGCCATTGGTTTGTAACAACTTTAAATGGAGTAAATTCTATAAAAATATTGATTCACTATTTTGTACACCTGAAACTAATGTAATATTGTAAACCAACTGTGCTTCAATAAAACAAAATACTTCATAAAATTGGAAGCTTGATTTTCTGCTGAGATATGTCGGGGAAAGAGTAATGTGTGGCAGTGATTGAAAATTAATCTACCAGATAATTTTAAAACAACTTCCATACGAAATGGAAAATGAAATAGGCTAGAGATAAGTAAAAGATTATTAAGCTTAGGTATGTCAAGGGAAGACAGAAAAAATGATATGGAAAGAGCTTAACCACTGTAGTTGGTCTAACAAATGTCCATATCAGAGGTCTGAAAATTATTAGCTTTGAGACCATGGGAAATTATATAATTTCTTAGTGCCTCAATCTTCACATTTGAAAAACATTAAAATTTCAAATGTTATTTCTAGGAAAGTGACACAAATGAATTTACCTTTTGGGTGAACTTCAAGGTGAAACATGATGTGTGTATTGCATTAAGGAAAATGTTTAGCTTTTTGATATACTGATTTTCTTTAAGATTAGACTTATTTTGACAGTATAGGGTCCACTTCACAAGTCAAGCATCTTTGACATTGAAACAGATATAAAAGCACATATATTTCTTTATATTTATGTAGAAATAGTTCTTTGCAAGGTCTAAAAGCCGGATGAGTTTGTAGCTATCATTGTTTCTGTTGCTGCTGTTTTTACTTGGTTTTACTTCTTTGCTCAGAATTGTCAATTAAAAGCAATGTGATACTTTCACAGGGATCATGTAGATGAAATGAAAGCTAGAAAAGATTATATATCTTTAACTGAAACATATATTACCATTAAATGCTTATTCAGACCTTCCAGTATTAAAACTGATATATCTGCATATCTGAAAATAGAGGACTAATGCTTAAATATGTCTTCTTAATCGAAAGTTATACTATTGTTTCTGTACAAGGTTTCCCTAAGCATGGCTCAGCAGTAAAGAATCTGCCTGCCAACCAGCCAGGAGACATGGCTTTGATCTCTTGGTCAGGAAGATTCCCTGGAGGAGGAAACGGCAGCCCATTCCAGTTTTCTTGCCTGGGAAATCTCATGGACAATGGAACCTGGCGGGCTACAGTCCATGGCGTTGCACAAGACTCAGACACGACTTAGTGACTAAACAAGGACAAGCTTAGAAACTTACTCATATTATGGTATTATTTGAATGTATGCAAGCTCTCATTCCTAACAATGGAAATGCTCTGAGCCCAAATAAGAACAGCCTTGTAAGAACAAGAGATTTAAGTACGTCTGTAATATGCTTTCTGAATGTGATTTTATCTAGCTAGTTTACAGATGCCATAATAAACCTAGATTTTAAGGTAACTATTTCACATTTCCCTCCATTTCTGTGTCTACAGTGGGAACATTTGTATGCTCAGCACCTATAGTATTTTTATCATCTGATTTAGCATATGACCTTTTCACAGTTTTAAGAATTTAAAGGATGTTATAATAAATGCTCATTATAAACTATAATGAGGAAAGGCTGGAATTTTGCTCTGCTCATTTTTTTGTGTCCATCAGTTAAATGACTTGCTTAAAAAAAATCACTTTTATCACATTATCTTCCAACATAGGAACTTGGTGTGCCATAGTGTTCTAGTATTTCTCTAATATTCTCAAGAAATGTTAGTATGTCTCACTATGATTATATATTTTTCTTTTCCCTTATATTTCCTTTGATTTCGCTTTAGCTGTTTTTGTTTCTTTGTTGTTAAGGTATCTAATGATTTATGATGTCTATCTTCTTTGTGAATTACGCCTTTTATTATTAAAAATATTCATCTTTGTTTCACTAAAAAAGAAAAATGTATATTTAGCAGTTATAAAATATCAAATTCTACTTTCACTTAATAATGTTACTGAATTTAAGAAATGATAGATTCACCACATGCAATATTTTTAATGATAGATATATATATGTAAGTCTATATATATACATATTTGTATGTAAATATGTACAGACACATGTAAGAAATCACATTTAAAACTCATAATGAAAGAACACTAGAGTGGAATGTTTAATGTATTTCATTCTTTTTTTGTAAAGACTTTTAATACATTTTATTCTAATTTATTTAGATTAATTGAAAATTTGGTTCCTTTATATATCTTACATGAAGAAAATTAAATCAATGGTATATGAATGCATATATTAGTATGGAATGAGGATTTTCTAATGCAATTCATTTAAAAATTTTTGAAAATAGATTGGAAAACACTGAAGAGAGTAAATGTTAGGTTTGTTTTTTTTTAAAACACTGTAACACTGGACAAATACTTTCAAAGGTCATACACTTGAGACATAGTCTTACTAAAACATTGAGATTTAATATGAAAATTATAAAATATCTTCTCACCACGCAAAAGGACTTCTGTATAATATTCTAAAAATATGAATTAAAAGTCAGAAATTATCAGAGAAGATTAAAAGCATAGAATAATATTTTTGTATATAAATGAAAATGACTTTAAATCATAAAGATGCCATGAGGCAAAAAGTATAGGAGTAGATAAAGGTATCCATGCTAATAATAATCAAAAGAAAGCTAGAGAATATTGAATTTCAGACAAAGCAGACTTCAGAACACAGCAAAAGGAAACTATTAGAGGTTTTTAAAAAAGGAATTTACCAGACATAAAGAAGCAGTCAACTCTCCAAGAAGATCTATAATGTTAAATATGTATGTAAGGCAGAAATGGATAGAAATTAAAGGCGAGATAGAAAAACCATTCTCTTTATATTTCAACATCTCTTTGTCAGTAGCTGATATATAAATGAGGAGAAAAATCAGTAAAATAGACATTCTCTGAATGGCTCTATCAATAACATTTCCTAATGAACATTTATAGACTGTTCCATTCAGAGGTAGTAGAAGAAACATTCTTCTCAAGGTGAAATGGGACAATTACCAAGACAGATCTTTTTCTGTGCTATCAACACACCTTAGTAACATTTTAAAATCACACAAAATGTTCCAGCTCACAATGAAATTAGAGTAGGAATCAGTAAAGAAACAAAACTGAAAAAAAAAATTAAATATTTAGAAATTAAGCAACACTTTTAAAATGAAACATGGATTTCAGGAGTTTCCAAATAAATTAAAAATGTGTTTTGAATTAAACAAAAATGAAAATCAAACTCTTTAAAATTTGAGAGATGCATTGAAAATAATGTGTAGAGGGAAATATAGGGTCTTAAGTGCATATATTGGAAAAGGGAAAAGATCTAAAGTAAATAATCTAAGGCTCTATCATGGAGAACTGTGAAAAGAAGAACAATGTAAGTTTAAAAAACTTCAAATAAAATACAAAATTAAAACATATATATATAAATATATACATATAAAATTAGAAAATATACTATATGTATGTATATGCATGCATATACATACAGACAGACAGACATATATATTCCCTCCCTCTGGAACATCCCTCCTCCCTCCCATCCCTGTATTTAATTTTCTAATTCTTATTTCAACATATATATAAATATATGTATATATATAAATTATGATTTATTTTCATTGTTGTACTGCAGAAACTAGCACAACATTGTAAACCAATTACCCTCTAATTTAAGAAAAAGAAAATTCAATAAAAACAAAGCCTATTTCTTTGAAAAGATCAACAAAATTTATAAAACTCCAGTCTAACCAGGAGAAAAAAAAAAGGTGAGAGGACATAAATGAATAATGTACTAAATGAAAGAAAGAAGGTCATCACTATATATCTACTGATCTCAAAATGATAATAAATGAACATTGTGAACAAATCTATGCCCACAGATTTGATTACTTAGTTAAAATGGATTAATTCCTTAAAGAAACAAACTCCAAAACTCATACAAAAAGAAATAAATAACCTAGATAATCCTGAATCCATTAAATAAATTCATAATTAATAAACATCAAGTGAGAAATGTACTAGGCCTAAATTATGTTTCTGGGTAATCATACCAGTTAAATAATAATAATTGTACATAATATTTTCCAGAAAATACAATGAGAAAAAATAATAATAATTCATTTTATGAGATCAACAGTATCCCAATATCAAAAACAGAAATGACTGTACAAAAAGGGAAAATAAAGACTACTATATTTGAAATGTAATTGGATTTGGTATGCTATTAATTATAGAGAATCTTTATCTCTTTCATTTCTTTTAATGATCTTTCTGGTTTTGATATTCAGGTGATATATGTATATGAAAAACAAATATGATTCATTCAAAGCTGAGGCTCTTTTAACCACCGTATCAATTCCCCAGTGGCTCAGTGATAAAGAATCTACCAGTAATGAAAAAAACTCAGGTTTGATCCTTGAATCAGGAAGATCCTCTAGAGAAGGGAATGACAACACACACCAGTATTCTTACCTAGAGAACCCAACGGACAGAGGTGCCTGATGGGCTACAGTCCACGGGGTTGCAAAAGAGTTGGACAAGACTCCTGCAATTAAATAACAAAATTCAGTTCAGTTCAGGCAGCTCCGTTGTTTCTGACTCTTCGCCACCCCATGGACTGCAGCACACCAGGCTCTCCTGTCCACCACCAACTCCCGGATTTTACCCAAACCCATGTCCATTGAGTCGGTGATGCCATCCAACCATCTCATCCTCTGCCATCCCCTTCTCCTCATGTCTTCAATGTTTCCCAGGATCAGGGTCTTTTCCAATGAGTCAGTTCTCTGCATCCGGTGGCCAAAGTATTGGAATTTCAGCTTCAACATCAGTCCTTCCAATGAACACTCAGGACTGATCTCATATAGGATGGACTGGTTGGATAGCCTTGCTGTCCAAGAGACTCTCAGGAGTCTTCTCCAACACCACAGTTCAAAATCATCAATTCTTCTGCTCTCAGCTTTCTTTATAGTCCAACTCTCACATCCATACATGACCACTGGAAAAACTGTAGCCTTGATTAGATGGACCTTTGTTGGCAAAGTAATGTCTCTGCTTTTTAATATGCTGTCTAGGTTGGTCATAACTTTCCTTCCAAGGAGTAGGCATCTTTTAGTTTCATGGCTGCAGTCACCATCTACAGTGATTTTGGAGTCCCCAAAAGTAAAGTCAGCAAACATATCATTAGGATAATAAAGAAAAATCATTTGACTGTAACATTTAACATGGAAAATATTGACAAAATTTAATAGCTATTCATAACTTTAAAGATCTTAGTAAACTGAAATATAAAGAAACATTCATACTTGATTTAACAAATTTAAATATATATACTTATATATATATATATATATATATATATATATAGAGAGAGAGAGAGAGAGAGAGAGAGAGAGAGAGAGAATGCAGAAGGACAGTTCCAAGCCCAAGTAACAGCACAAATACTTAATTCTGACAGATTAAGAAATACACTTGTACCCAATGAATTTGAAGCCAATGAGTTGGCCAGGTATATGTGTTCAGAAAGTAGCAAATGTATGTAAGTAAAACTTCTTTATCTTACTTAAAGAGCAAACATAGAAATAGAGATTTAATGATTCACTGAATAATATTTGTACAAAAATGAAAAACAGGATTATAACAGGAGATCTTCCAATGTTGACAAAAATAAATGAGAACATATGGGAAGACCCTGCAGGATTATTTATGTAGACTGTGTGAGAAGCATTAAAAGAAGAAACAAAAAAATGAATGAGCTGAGAGGTGGAGATAGAAATTGAAAGTGAGATATGAAGATATGCTTAACTGTATAGACATTATGAAAAGGGAAAGGAAGGCTCATTGGGGTTTTCAGTTACTAATTTACAAGGGAACGTCAAGCAAGTGTAGTAGGAACACAGACCAGACTTCAGGTTGTTAAAAGGTCAGTTATACGTGAGTGAGGTGAAAGTTGGGTATACCACATCTCATGGGATAAGGGATGAAATGTGCATATCATAGTTTTACTAAGGTCTTTTGCCACGAAGTAAACAAGTTCCTTTGCGTGTCTCAGCCTAGTTTATCCCTGTGCATAAAAAAGATAACAATAATGTAATTCATAAAATGATTGTGAGCATTAAATTTTTGTAGTATTTTTTTTGCAAAGTATATAGTCAGTGATGAACACTTCTTTATTAATATTATTGTCATCTTAGTTTTTAAAACATTGACAGAGCAGAAGAAGAGAAAAGGAGAATTGCTGATTGCATCAGGTAATTTTAAGTGATGACATACTGGAGTTTTCGATCATGCCAAATATATGGCCAGTGAATGATGAACTGGGAGAGGTATAAGTAAGTTTAATTTAAAAGTTGGAGATTTAAGTGATGGTTAGAACTAAAGTGGGCTTCCCTGATTGCTCAGGGGTAAAGAGTCTCCTTGCCAATGCAGGAGATGTGAGTTCAATCCCTGGGTCAGGGAGATCCTCTGGAGTATAAAATGGCAACCCACTCCAGTATTCTCGCCTGGAAAATCACATGGACAGAGGAGTCTGGTGGGTTACAGCCCATGGGGTTACACGAATCAGTCACAACTTAGTGACTAAACAACAACAACAAAAACAAGAACTAAAGTATCTTTATACACATGGGAAAGGAAAATAGACAAAATTGGTTTGAAAATTCAGGAAAGTTGCGGTCAGGATAATATATATATATGTGTATATGTATATGTACATATGTAAATACATTGTTAATATGAATATTTAAAAGAAAGTGAAAACTGATATCATATCAAATACATTGATTCTTGATAATATAGAGTTCAGTACTTGTATAATTGATTTCTTGATTATCTTGTAGACAACTGCTGTGTCTTAAAATCTTGGTTATTGAGTAACATTGATTACTCAATAATAATAATTATTGATTAATATTGATTTAAAATTCAGAGACATTTGTTTTTTCTCTTTTCTTAAGAAAGTACAATATTGTATTGCAGTATGACCAGAAATTGCCAGGATTTTATGTTAATAACACTTGCCATTGTGATGTAACATGTAACAGTGTAGAATGTGGAATATATTGGGGAGAAGCCCAGAATGGAAATTGAAAATAAATGTACTTAAACTCTTCACAATTGAAGGGCTTTGCCATCTATTCATTTATTATTTATTGGTTCTGCACAAGTTGTTTGAGCACACTATTTTCCATTTATTCATCTTAAAGTTGGGCAATAAAAGCAAACAAAAGAAAACCATTAAATTTCTCATAAAGTTCAACTCCTTTTTGAGAAATTTAATCACTGACTGATAACTGTGAAAATCCACTACACTACTAAATATAAGGGACTTGAATAAAAGGATTAAGAGGCAGTCAAAAACATACTACAAATTGGAATTATTATTTAGTTACATATATATGTGCATGTGTGTGTATACTGTTTTATAGCAATGGTTTTAAGGGAAGAAATACTCAGACTCTTGGAAAAATAATTCCAAGTCGTAATTGTGTACTTAGTTAAACTGTACATTACATGAGAATCTTCCTTGGTGGCTCAGACAATAAAGAGTCTGCCTGCAACACATGAGACGTGAGTTCAATCCCCTGGAGAAGGGAATGGCTGGCTGGTGGTGGTGGTTTAGTTGCTAAATCATGTTCAACTCTTTGGGTTCCCATGGACTGGGAACCCAAAGAGATGGACATAACTGAGAAATTAACACTTTCACTTTTTATTTTTTTATACAAAAGTTTTCATACAAAATTCTTAAACATGGAGAGAGATTTACAAAATTATCTCCCTATCACTCTTTTTCTCTTAGTAACAAAAGTGATGCAACATGCTAACATTTTATTAATTCTTATCAGATCTCTCAGTACTTGGAAATTGCTTCAAATATAGTGCTAGCATATTTGCATTTGTTTTTAAAAATTCTTATTTTATTTTATGTTATTATTTTTGTGTCCACACCACACAGCTTGTGGGGATCTTAGTTCCCCAACCAGGGACTGAACCCTGAACACAATGATAGCACAACATCCTAACCACTGGACTACCATGGAACATCCAGGAATTCTCATTTCAATACAGCTACTAAAACTTGTCCAGTGAATTTCATTATTATTTTTATAATTTTATTCATTTATTCTTGGCTGTGCTGGGTCTTTGTCTGTGCACAGGTTCTTGTCTAGTTGCAAAGCTCAGACTTCTCGTTGTGCTGGTTTCCCTTGTTGCAGAGTACAGGCTCTAGGGCGTACGAGCTTCAGCAGTCACAGCTCCAAGACTCTAGCCCACAAGTTCAGTAGTTGTAGGGCACAAAGGCTTAGCTGCTCCATGGCATGCGGGATCTTCCCAGACCAGAGATTGAACTCATGCCTCCTGAATTGGCAGGATATTCCTTATCACTGAGTCACCAGGGAAGCCCTGTCCAAGGACTTTTAAAATGCCCTCCTCTTTAAGACAATGAATAACATATCCTTTCTAATTTTTTCTTCAAAGCACTTGTTTTTCCTCTTTGACGCAAGATTAGGGTTATATTTTAACATTTCTTTCTCTGCACACCTCTACCATTCCATCCTGATGAAGAATTTTAACAGCTGTTACTTAAGAAGTAGTTGTATAGCTCTTCTGACATGGAACATGGTGAGTCTATGTACAACCAATCATACCCATAATTCAAAGAAGCATGTGACTTACATTATGTTTTAAAGATCTCTGTGATTCTCGTAGTTTTATGTAATAAATATGTAAACTATCTTATGGATTTCATGTAAATGTAACTAGAACTTAAGAGTTAAGAAATTTCAGAGGAATGTAAATAACACCAAGAGCAACAATTCATTTTGCCAAAGAGGATAGATCACAGGAAGTTTAAGGTGCTGATCCCAAATGACTTCTATAGTTAGTGATAGAATTTGGAACCAAAAAAAAAGTTAATTTTTTTCTAGTGGATCATACCACTGTTTCACTCATGTGTTGATCTAATACTTCTTTGACCACAAAGATTACATTTTTCAAAATATGTAAGTAACATGCATATATTACATAGAATGTGTACACATACACTTCTGTAAAGGTAAACATGCAATGTAATTAAAAAGTTGTGTATGATTATTGCCAACCCCCTCCCATGTAAATTCTAAGCATTTTTATATTTAACTCCTGAATGAAAGCCATTTACTGAGATATTATGAATAAAAATGATATTTACAAGTATTAAAATATTAGGCCTAGTGCTTTCAGTAGTGTGAATGATGTACCATAATATTGCTAATTTATGAGCACCAAAAGACCTCTGCTCACCTTGTCACTTTTCTGGTTTCCCATTGTACATGAACTTATTTCCATTCATGACTTTTTTTTGTTTGTTTTATTTTGTTTTTTTTCACCTTAATTTGTTTGCCTCTTTGTTGTAAATAAAATTTTTTTTTTTCCTGTTAACATCTCTATGGTTCTTATGGGCTAAATGCATCCCCATAAAATTCATATTTTGAAGTCCTAACCATCAGTACCTTAGAATATGACTATATTTGGAGAAAGGATCTTTAATGAGTTAACGAAGATTAAACCAAAAAGTCGTGTGAGTGGGCTCAGTGTGACTGCTGTCCTTAGAGAAGAGGAATGAGCCTTGTGGAGGGGGGTACCAAAAACATGAAGAGAAATGAAGAAAAAACAACTATGGAAAAGCAAGGAAAGAGACCCTTGGAAGAAAACAAATCTACAGACCCTTGACCTTAGACTTCTAGCTTCCAGAACTGCAAGGAAATAAACTTGTTCAAGTCACCCAGTCTGCCTTGCTTTGTCATGGCGGCCCTAACAAACAAATTCAGTGGTTTAGCAAACAAAAGATAGAGGTACTGAAAAACAGGCTTATTCATTTGGTGCAAGTAAGACCCACCAATTTCACGCGCTTGCTTAGTATCTCAGTCACGTGCCTTGAAATGACCTACTTCCCCTAAGCCTTCTTTGTGTCATCATTGCTTCTGATATATAAATACATGCAGAGGCAGTCAGATTCTCTAGCAAGGTGCAACAAGCAGTCGTTGTTGACAAGAATCAGCTAGAAGTGATTTGCATAGTAACCTTCTTCAAAGCACCTTGCGTCACAGCATAGCCAGTCATGTTGCTGGAACAGACCCAGAAATTGACAGATTTTTTTCCTTCAGAATAGTTATGGAATCACCAGCTTTTTAAAAAATTACATGAACACTTCCTAAAGCAAAGTATACTGCAAATTATCACACTCCATCAAGACTGAATGCAGTTCCCTGGGATGAGACAAAGGTGAAGCCATCAAAGTGGGGAAGAACAGTTGATCTTGATAAGGAAGGCAAGCAGAGTCTGCAGTTATGAGACACCAAAAGAGCAACAGGAAATACAGATTCAAATGGCCAAATGGGCACAATATAACTATCAGATATTTATTTCTGAAGTAAGCATTTAATAATAAACAGGACTGAATATAATTTGCCTACATGATTTCTATTTCTACCTATTTTCCCTGTATGTGAATGTTTCCTTTCATACTTTGCTATACAAATATAAATATTTCAGAAACATGGCTGAATATAGATGTCTTCAGAAAGGGTTCATAAGTAACGTTTATTTTTCCTATATATTGTTTTAATATTTCAGTAGTCACTTGTATAGTTATAATACTAAGAAAATATATTCTTACTTTATAGGTAGTTACCTGTTTTTTTAAGGGCCTTTCTAGATATTGTAAAGTTCACTTAAAAGTAATGTATCAGTATATGAGTGCAGCTTACTTGTCTGCTTATAAAATCTAGTATTTCTGAGAAACTTCATCAAACTAAAAAGTAAGTTTTTTTCACAAAGGAGAGTCATGATATTGCTTCTATTAGAATTGCAGATAATGTAAAGAAGTAACTCTGAGCTCCAATAGAATGATGTTCCAAGTTGAAATTCATGTTAATAAAATAAATAAATCAACTGCCAGATTTTTCATTAGTGTACATTTAGGTGCTATATTTGGTTTGAAGTTTCCAAAGTTCCTGATGTTTCATCTGTTTGGTAATTATTAGAAATGCTATAAATCCATTCTGCATTATTTGATAAATGTTTTATCTTCTTGGCTCATCAAAGAATTACTAGCTTGTAGGAAACTCTGAGAAGCTATATATAAATTTATCTTCCCTTGTTTAAATTAATGACATTTTCCCCAAAAATGTTTCATAATAACACAACTTGAATTTTTGGTATGACTGAAGGCTGTAATGATCTGATGATTTGTTAGAACCAAACTTTCATGCACTGGCACAATATTAAAACAAAACCAATATTTATTTTCATCTGAGTTTCAGCCTGAGGCTTCTTTTATAAAGAGTTTTTTTTTAATCTTCTTTTAAAAATTTTATTTCTTTGGAAAACAACATTTTCATGAACACTTTTAATAGGAACTAATATTAAGATCAAACATTGCTTTTAAACTTTGGGCCTTACATATTGACTTTTTTATTATCGCATTTATTTCAATTTTCTGAAAGGGTAGGAAAAAACAAATATATATTGGCATACAGTTTAAAAAAGAAAAAAGAACAGTTTAATTATAAGAAGATGGAGTTCAGAAAGTTTTCTTCTTTTTTCCTTAAAAGGAATGAGAAGTTGGCATGTTGCTATTGCTCCTTGACATAAAGACAGTGTCTTTGTTTTATGTCCTCTATGTCTGAATCCTGCAATGCCATCACAGCAGAGAGTACTCTACACCGCTTTAAATGATAAGAGTTTCAATAGGCACTTTAGTGGAATTAAGAAAAATCTAACACTCTTCCACCGTGATGCCACATAGCTATCTTCGTTCTAGGTTGTCACGTCAGTAAATTGTATTGAATAGGCCTGAGCTTGTCTCAGTGTGTTTCCAAAATAACAAAACAAAACCAATCAAGTACACACTAGAGGATTTATCTTGTGTTGGCAGAATAAACCAAAACTGACAATATGATAAATATAGCAACTTGCTAGAAACCAGATAATCAAAGAAATCTTGTCCTAGAAAGCCGTGCGTGTGTGTGTGTGTGTGTGTGTGTAGGCGTGCACATGCACGCGTGTGATTTCGATTTATGTTCCTTTCCCTTAAATTTCTTCTGTTGGCTGTGTTTTAACCTTTGCCTCTCCCCTAAGTGACTTTATCAGGGTTATAACTCTCTTCTTCTCCAAACATGTCTGCCAAGACTTTAAAGCGGGGTCCCCAGTCTGTCAGATAGTTGTAGTCCTGGTCTGCTTCTGTGGTCAGAGACTCTATGGAGCTAAGAGAGTCAGCTACTGATCCATTGCCCTCATAGGCATATGTTGCCAGCGAATCATATGGTGGGGCTGTAGGGTCCACATCATTTTCTTGAAGCCTTTGATTAATGAAATCCCTGATGTCTGTGTTATCTTCCACTGGCGGTCTCTGACGAGGTAAACAGAGAGAGTCTGGTTTTATATCCCTGCGAAGTTTGTTATCTTCAATCACTTTTGGGTTTCTCAGAGCACCAATGTCGAAAGCCTGGGTGTCCTCCTCTCCACCTCCTTCATCATCATAATGGATAACGTTGTCTCTGATGTCTTCTTTAGAGGTCATCAAGGTGTCTTTCTTCTTCTGCCTTCGCAGAGCTACATACAGCACAACTATGGCTAGAACAAGACAAAAATGGCAAAGTGAGACTATGTCCGCTCATCTCTCCGTAAAAAATTAAATTGATCAGGGCTGGCTGAGTTTGTTAATGACATCCTATGATTTTCAAAGTACACATATTGTAATCTGTATGGATCCTATCTATGCTGATTTTCATTGTTTAATTTCAATTTCATTTTGAAATTGCAACTAAAGTGAAAACATTGCAAAATTCATAAATTCTAATAATGATAACTTTATATTTGACATGTATTTAAATATCTCAGTGTCAGGTAATTTTTTTACAAAATTAAAAAAAAAGACAGAGAAAGGCAAATATATAATTTATATGTAGAATTTTTTAAAATGTTGTAAATGTACCTATTTACAAAACAGAAATAAAGTCACAAATGTAGAAAACAAACTTATGGTTACCAAGGGGGAAAGGCAAGAGAGATAAATTGGGAGATTGGAATTGACATATACACACTACTATATATAAAATAGATAATAAATAAGAACCTATGATGTGGCAGAGGGGACTGCAGATAATATCTTGTAATGACCTATATGGGAAAAGAATCTAAAAACAAGTGGATGCATGTATATGAATAACTGCTTCACTTTTCTGTATACTGAAACTAACACAGTGCTGTAAAATCCACTCTATTCTAATAAAAAATTAATTGAAAAAAGAAAAAAAATAAAGAAAAGAATAGTTTGTCCAATCATACATAGAACTGTATAGCACTGAAGTAATAAAACTTGGGTCTTCCCTGGTAGCTCATCTGGTAAAGAATCCACCTGCAATTCAGGAGACCTCAGTTTGAATCCTGGATCAGAAAGATCTCCTGGAGAAGGGATAGGCTACCCAATCCTACATTATTGGGCATCCCTGATGGCTCAGACAGTAAAGAATCCGCCTGCAATGTGGGAGACTTGGGTTTGATCCCTGGGTTGGGAAGATCCCCTGAAGGAGAACATGACAACCCTCTCCAGCATTTTTGCCTAAGAATCCACATGGACAGAGGAGCCTGGAGAGCTACAGTCCATGGAGTCGCAAAGAGTCAGATACAATGAGTGACTAAGCAGACACAATAAAACTTGAGGGGCTTCCCAGGTGGCTCTAGTGGTAGAGAACCTGCCTGCCAATGCAGGAACATAAGAGATCCAATTTCAATCCATGGGTCAGGAAGATCCCCTGGAGAAGGGCACAGTAACCCTCTCCAGTATTTTTGGCTAGAGAACTCCATGGACAGAGGAGACTGGAGGGCTACAGTCCATAGGGTGGCAAATAGTTGGATGTCACCGAAGTGATTTAACACACAGTAAAACCTGAATATTGTTGCCTATAACTGACACTTAGATATTATTCATATCTATATTTACATTGTGTTAACATTGCTTTATTTCTGATGAAATAAACACAAATCACAGAAAAGCCACTTTTAAAAGCACTAAACAAGAAAGAGAAAAAGAGAAAGAATATACAATATAAGAGTCAGCTTTCCAAATTATGTCAAGTAAGACCACAAATTATTTAAATTCTATATCTTACCATATTGAGATATTCTCCAAACCAAATGCCTAGTAATCAGCTGGCCTTCTTGAAACAAGATCATACTTTGAAATACTTAATTTATAGACCCTTATTGAATATGTCTTTTTTCCCCCATTGACTTATGGTCATCATTATTTTGATTTTTTTTTAATGAGTGAATAAACACAGATTCACACCATTAAGTCAGTGCTAAATTTTGGCTGAAATAATTATCCCCTCTCCTCCATAGCAGTGGCAATAGATTGAAAGCCAAATGTGTTTAATTTAACACAACAGTGTTTGAAAGGAAGATCTTGTCACAGTATTGGAAAGTAGAAGACTGCATGATGATTAAAGAAAGTTTATTCCCTTTTCTTCCAAAATTAAAGAGGAAGATAGAGGAGATAAAGGTAGAGCTTCTGTAGAATGGGTTTTGAAGAGATGTTTAGCACTCTGCACTTCTGGGCTTTATGCAAATCTCAGAACTGAAAACACTATAGTTTGTTCATCCAGAGTGTGTGTTAGAGAGTTTTAACTTCATAGAGAAACCTGCATATGTATAAAATGGCTTTAGAGCTGCCATGACTGAGAAAGACACTAGTTATATAGATGGGCTTGAGAGTCAAACAGAAGTTCCTGGGCACCACAAGATTCTCATGGTTTCACTCACCCTAGGAAATAGATAAAATAGCTAAGAATAAGATGATCTAAAGGGATCTGAGATTGGCTACAGAGATCAAAGAATAGATGGATTTGTAAGCAGACCCTGTGGAAAGACTAATAAGAGTCAACATTCATAGCTGTGTACCAGCAGTTCACACCCAGGTGCAAGGTAGACACTTGGTAAATACTTGGCATGTGCGTGCTAAGTTGCCTGTCATGTACGACTCTCTCATGGACTTTAGCCCACCATGAGATTTTGGGATTTTTCAAGCAAGAATACTGGAGTGGGTTGCCATGCCCTCCTCCAGGAGACCTTCTCAATCCAGGAATCAAAGCTGAGCCTCCTTATTGCAGGTGGATTCTTTACCATCCAAGCCACAAATCCTAGTAAGTACTTTAAAATTTTATTTTCTATCCCGGAGATAAAGGTATGTATGTACATTTGTTAGAATATTTTGGTTAAATAATACACATGAATAGATACAAGCTGATTCCACAGAGCCCAACTCTATCTCTGATGCAATTTTCATTTAAATGAATGACTGGAAAAATAAAAATGAAAAAATCTCTGCCTTTGTGAATCCAGTAGAGGATGAATAAATGAAAAAGAGTCAGCTGAACAAAGGTGATGGAAGAGGGAAGCCCCTGAGGTAGGTTTTCATTCTCACAGAGATGTTACAGAATACATTTTCTTCAATCCTTTCCCTTCACTGTGTATTCTGTTCTGTCCTAGTGGGAATGGTGAGAGTTTTGATGTAAGGAGATCTGAGAAAAGTGACATAAGAATTGCTTCTGGCCAGCACTTTAGACAGAGAAAAAAAAAAAAAAAAACACATTCAGAGGTGCCTTTACTTCTTTCCTGTGCTTTCTCTTTTCTTTAATTCTTTATTGAACCAGTATTAGACAACTACTCTTTGTTTAGTATCATTTTAAAGGTCCTACAACACAATAATTATCAGTATGTAAAAAAATGAATTTAAAACTGCTTCTGCAAATGGGATAGAAAAGTTCATTGCAGCAAGTGCCACAAACTGTTCATATTAAAAATTCCCTAGGGCTTGAACATACTTTTGGGGATATTTATTTCTACTGGTATATTTCCATGTGGTAGGAAGTAGAAAATTAACTTTAATAAAAATATAATTCAGTATAGATAGCCTTCCTTCTCTCTATATGCAGCAGCTCAATGAAGAAACACTGATTTACATGGTAAAATGAGGAGAGAGATACGCAGACAAGGGAGAGAAAGATAATACATGATTAATATTGAAACCAACCTAAGAGTATAACAATGCACAGAAGGATTGCAATCAAAGCCCCAGTGCTAAGTCCTACAGGTAGAAAAATTGCTTCCACGTTACAAGACAGGATGGTACCATCAGAGTCACATCGACAAACTCGAATAGTCATTGTGTTTGTGCTGCTCTGGACAGGATAACTGCTGTCTTCTATTACAACCGGGAGGAAATACAACTCTTGCTGCCTGCGGCTGTATCCATTTCTTTGGGTTTCAATTCCAGCTGTGTTGTCTACAAAACATGACACGTATGGTAAGATGGTTACTATGAGTATCACTTCAAATCTTCAAGTTGGTATCTGTTAAACAGTAGGAAGCTCTTCTTGAGTCAGTAAAATACATCCACATTTTAATTCTTTCTTTTATCATTATGAAAGCTGCCGAAATGTAATCAGATGCAATCAGAGAAAATCCTTTGGAAAAGAAGAAACATTAATCTTGTCTACAGTAAGAAATTAAATTTTATGTTGAGAAAGAATAGAAAATTGTTTATAAGGCAAAAAATATGTTGTATCAAAACACTTTTATTTTTCGGATGTCATAATCTCACAGAGAAAACAAACCTCAGTGGATGCTTTCTTACATGATTAGAAGAACAAAGATTATAAAGGACGAATCACCATAACATTTTACCTAAGAATGAAAGTCTTTAAAATATGATACATATCAATATACTATTTCAGATAAAATTTGATTTTTTACTTTTCCCAACTCTACATCTATGCTACATATATGTATATATGTGTGAATATATGTATACATTTCCACTTTTCTAAAACAGCATAAGAAACATGGAAAAGAAAAGAAAATGTGTTAAATCATCAAGATTCATTAAAATTTGTGAGGAGTTTGAATCATAATAACCATCATTTCTATTAATTTCCAGATAATGAAATGTGATAGATATGTGTGTGTGTGTATATATATATACACTATATACTCTATATATATAGAGAGAGAGAGTATATATACTATAGTATATAGAATATTTTGGTTAAATATTCTATATATACTAATTAATATATATATTAATATAGAATATATTAATATTCTATAGTATATATACTATATACTCTCTCTATATATATATATATAGAGAGAGAGAGAGATACATAGATATACATATAAATACATACAGTGGAATATTATTCAGTCATTAAAAGGAAGGGAATCCTGCCATTTGTGACAATATGGATGAATCTGGAGGGTATTATGCTAATGAAATAGACCAGACAGAGAAAGACAAATACTGCACGATAAAACCTACATGGGGAATCTAAGGAAAAAAAGAAAAGTCGAACCCATAGAAATAGAAAGTAGAAAAATAGTTGCCAGGGACTGGAAGTGGGGAGAATTGGGATGAGGTTGGTAAGAGGCTTAAAAACTCTCAGTTATAAGATGAATAAAGTCTGAAGATCTATATTATGGTATGGTGACTGTAGTTGATAACACTGTACTATATAACTGAAATTTGCTAAAGGAGTGGAACTTAAATGTTGTCATAAAATAAAGATGAGAAAAGTGTTTATCCATTTAAACCAAAAAAACTTCCAATTACACTTAAAATATAACAAGATAAAATGGGGATATGGTAAATGGTATGAGTGGTAAATACATGTTAAGACCATGAGAACATACTATACCATGAGGCAAAGATGATCTGATTAATGCTATTATGAGTAACCAGAGACAGATTCTCCAGTAAATATAAAATGGTGGAAAACAGTCAATACTTTGGTTCCTGAATGATATGACTGTCTACTTAGTTGTCCAAGCCAATGGTCTGCAAGTCTTACTAGTTTTCTTTTTCATCATTTTTACATAGAATCTAGGAGATCTAGCATCAAGCTTATGTATTCTATCTCCTGAGTCAGTAACCTCCATCCTCACAGCCATGCCTCTAATTCAAGAAACTTTCATCCATTTTCTGCAACAATGTCAAATATAGTCTTGTCTTCCTCTATTCTGATCTGCTAAAATGCTCTTGGATAAACCTTTCCAAGACTTCTTGGGTCATTGGATTTAAGTTATAAACTCTTTAAATGGCTTATAGACAAGTTAACTAAAGTCATAACAGCTGATCAGTTGCCAGCCTTAATGTATTTAATCCAGTGTCCTTTGTATTTTTGTAGTGATTTTAATAATAGCAGATGTAATAATATTAGTAACAGTGATGGTAGTAGCAGTGGTGGCAGATATGTAAGTTAGTTATGATGACAGAGCTGGTAGGTAAAATTAACTTAAAGGTAATAGGTTCTAGGCACTGTGTTAAAGGATTTGCATTACATCATCTTACTTAATAAAACAAGCATGAGATTAATTCATGTTAACTATGAAGCTGAAATTATTTACTATACTTTACTGTATTGAGAATCTGCCATTTAGGTTGTATTGCAGTAGAAGTGAAAACTTGTATTATTTTCACTAAAAAGCCTGCTCCATATCATGTGTCATACAAATAATTACTTGTATGTACGAGCAGTGCATGTAAAAAAATGATATATTTAAAACATGAAAAGTAATTTCCCAGACAGTATATTGGTTGCCTGACTCATTAAGGGAATGCCCCCATTATAAATGGAAGTAACTTGCCTCATTAGATATAGTCTATATAGGTTAAACACTTAGTTTGCCGTTAGTCATAAATTTTGTATTTCTTGTATATAGATTTCTATATTTTATGAAGTTGACTGCTTTTAGGGAGAGCATTGATTTCTACCTTTGTGTCCTTTTACAAAGTTGCCTGATAAAAGATAAATTTTTATGTGGTTAAACTTACTTCTGAAGTCACGAACTGTAAAATTTGGTTTGATGGCAGCTTCAGGTGATAATTTAAAGGAGAACTGCTGTCCAGCAGGTGAAAGATCTCGGTCTGCAGCACTGACTATCTGAATTATCTGAAACAAAGTTGAGATAAGACTTGAAATCAGTCATTGATTTCAAAGGGAACTCTACATACCAGGCTAATACATCTATTTAATGAAATATGCAAGGAAACCAAAATGACATTTTTATTTTTTTAATTTATTTTGTTTACATTATCATGTTGGTTTTGCCATACATTGACATGAATCCGCCATGGGTATACATGTGTTCCCCTTCCAGAACCCTCCTCCCACCTCCCTCCCGATTCCATCTCTCTGGGTCATCCTGGTGCACCAGCCCTGAGCACCTTTTTGGGCCAATCATTTACAAATACTTTTATAAATAGTAAAACATTTAGAGTTAATAGTGGCAGGTATAATTACAGGGTATGGACTAATTCTAAATTAATGTCCACATAACTAAAGAGAATAACAATGTTGAAAATTCTCACTAATAAGCAAAATAAAATTAAAATGGACTTGCTTGCATTTTAAATTAGACAAAATAAATGCTTTCTAGCCTAAATATGAAAATACTTACTGGAGACAAAATCTCTGATATTTAAACGTACTTTCAAGGAAAAAAAATACTAGTATCATTATGTTTGTGAGATCGAGTTTTATCTTCATAAATAAGTAAAATGGTGAGAAAGAAGCAGAGGATGTAGATTTGTTTTTGTTGCTATGTTTCCCCTCCACCCGCAGTGGGTGAGAATATAAATTATGTTTTTTTGGAGTTTTTTTCTTTTTTTAAGAAGTAATTGTGACCAACTTTGTTTCAAAAAATTTCCTAAATTGCTCCCCAAAGTGGTATGTCTAAACAGCTAAAATTCTAATACTTCAATGCCCTGAGGAATTTGGTGATTAACTTGCAAGACGCAAGCTATGAGACTGATAATTCACTATATAAATAAACAAATACAAATGGCTTTGAGGTATTTATTTATTAATCTATGCAATGACTTTACATCAGGAAGAAACTGCAGGACACGTATGCAGAAGAGGAAGGCAGTGTGCTGCCCAGGCGACCATATTATTAGACTACACTTGAATTTGTCAGAGGAAGACCTTGGACAATCCTGTGCGCTTAGATTGATGCCATTAAACATGAGAATTATTTGCCCCTATTTGTTTTCATTCCATGGTTAAAACTCAGACTTATGACTGTTATCTGCCTTCTATATAGCTGTGTGTTTTGGTGGGCACACACTGGACCGCACACAAGGGCACAACATATACACTGGGGCTTCAAGTTCAGTACTAGGTAATTTTTAATTTGATCATGGAATCTCTAATGAGAATTTCAGTTGCCTATTTTACTGTGGGGGTTTCCAGGTGAGTAAAGTGGACTTCCCTAGTAGCACAGATGGTAAAGCAACCGCCTGTAGTGCAGAAGACATGGGTTCGATCTCTGGGTCGGGAAGATTCCCTGTAAAAGGAAATGACAACCTACTCCAGTATTCTTGCCTGGGAAATCCCATGAACAGAGTAGCCTGGTAGGCTACAGTCCATGGGGTTGCAAAGAGTCGGATATGGGCATGACTTAGTAACTAAACAGCAACAAGTTTTACTGTGATCCAGTCACATAGGATCTATATAGCCTTTAGAATTATCATGGATTCAACACCAAAGGCCAAATTGTGGAATATGGCAATTTAGTCAAATAATTACCACTCAAAACCTGTAAAGCTTCAGTTTTCCTCAAATAAAACCATGTACTCAGATCACTATATCTCATCCATGAAATTTCTTTAAATTAATTTTCCAAGTTTTGTCTTGCCTCTGCTATCAACTAGCATAATTTTTTTTTAAATTGGTGGGAGCCATCAGGATGCCCCCTTGCTCAATGACAAGGTCATGAGACAAAGAAAGAAATTGCAAAGCTGACTTTCTTTATCAGGGCATCCCGGGCTAGGCACCCCCTGGTATTTTTCTTGGGAGTTCTGTTCATGCTCAGAACATTGGCTCATCTCAGTAGGTCAGTCCCAGTTGGAAATAATTCGTCCTGAGATAATCCCCCCAGACCTTATCAACCAGAGGATCTGGGAAGGTGGATCGCCTTCCCCTGGGGCTAAGGAGGAATGAAAGGGACATTTAAATAGATTACTACTCCTTACTGGGGAGTTTACCAAGAGTTCTCTGGGGGTCGTGGCAAGGCCACCACCAGAAGGGCTCATACTTGGGTCACCTTTCCACCTCCCACTCCCCCCCCCCCACCCCGACCACTCCACGGAGGAGGCTCCCTTCCTTGAAGAAATCAGGCTGGATTGGGACTTAGGAATGCTCATAACTGTGGCCAGCATAGTTGGAGATATTGATTGCTTTAGGATTATGTAGACATAGGAATTCATTTTAGTAGTTGTAAGGTTAATAGGGCTTCATTGTTAAAGCAATGCTGCTAAAATGTCTCTTTGTTCTCTTTTCTCTTTCCTTGTAAGAACCAAAATAGGTTAATAGATAAAAGTTTCAAGCTTAAGCCCTTCTTTCTAGCTTCTACATAGTTGCACCTAGTAAGAGAAATGTAACCTTTCTACTTAGATTGATGTACTTATCCAAAGTATGCTGGAGACATTCAAATGGTAAACATACTATTGTTAAGTCTAATTATGAAGAAATCTGACCTTTTGAAAGGAAAATGAGCTTAATGTTAAAGTTGTTGATGTAGGCAGAAAACAAAAGATTGTATAGAATACTTGTGATGTAATGGGGATGTTTTTTGACTATAAAACTGTAAACTAACAAAAATAAAGTGAGAGACTTCTCCATCACCCCACAAAACTAACAGCAATAAAGAGAGACTGCTTCATCACCACACATGGACTCAACTCAGCTCTTCCGCCGACGCCACTCATCCCTCAAGACCCGCGGACCCGCTGGGGCTGGACCCCAGCATAAAATATATCTATTTATTTATTTATTTTCTTTACACTATCGTGTTGGTTTTGCCATACGTTGACATGAATCCACCATGGGTTTACATGTGCTCCTCTTCCAGAACCCCCCTCCCACCTCCCTCCCGATTCCATCCCTCTAGGTCATCCCGGTGCACCAGCTCTGAGCACCCTCTATCAAGCATCAATCCTGGGCTGGTGATTCATTTCACATATGATAATTTACATGTTTCAGTGCCATTCTCCCGTATCATCCCACCCTCGCCCTCTCCCATGGAGTCCAAAAGACTGTTCTATATATCTGCGTCTCTTTTGTTGTCTCGCATACAGGGATATCACTACCATCTTTTTAAATTCCATATATATATATATGCATTAGTATACTGTATTGTTGTTTTTCCTTCTGGCTTACTTCACTCTGTATAATAGGCTCTATGTATAACTGATTCAATTTTCAGTACACCTGAAACTAACTCAATACTGTAAATCAATTTTACTCCAATAAAAGTATTTTTAAAAAATTGTAGCCACTCATCTCATATAGCTACCAGAACTAGAAACAACCAAGTGTGAATGATAACTTTTAAAATTTATTTAATATTAATCAAATATATATAAGGCTAGTGAACATCACATGATTAGAGCCATGTGAGAAATTATTCTATGAAGCAGTAGAAGACAATCAAATGGAAGCAAATACAAGATATTAAGGAAAGACATTTTTTATAAAGATACAGTTTAAAATATTAAGATATTTTCTCAAGCAAGAATTAAAAGTTCAAGTTTACTTAATAAGTAGTTAAATAGTTATTCTATGTAAAATAAATTGAAATAGACATCAAACCAAAGCATATAAATGGATTTTTCTTTTGGAACCTAGGTGCACAATATTGGATTAATTATACTCTTACTGCATAACACACTCTTACCATCTGCTCATGCCTGGTTCCTATTAATCATATTACATCATATCATATCATATCTCCATTCATTCATTTATAAAAGTGAAAGTGTTGGTTGTTCAGTCATGTCCTACTCTTTGCAACCCCATCAACTGTAGCTCCTTTTCCTATGGAATTCTAGAGACAAGATTACTAGGGTGGGTAGCCATTCCCTTCTCCAGGGAATCTTCCTGACCTATGGATCGAACCCAGGTCTTCTTAACTGTGGGCAGATTTTTTACCATTTAAGCCATCAGGGAAGTCCTTTATAATAGTGTTGATAAAAAATCTGGGTACTCACCATTTTCCACATAAATGCTAGGATTTTGACAGTAACTTTCATTAACAATGTGGTCCTTCCTCATATGCTCTCCCCACTAGAACCTCCATCCAGCATAATATTTAGTAAGAAGATATAATTCAGATATTTTGAATAACCCAGATGTTTCATTCAAGGCCACCAGAGAGAGTTTTCCATTCTTCATGAGCTTAAGAGTATCTATGTACCCCTTCATAAAAGTATGTGAACAAAGCAAGAAATATCATAGAAGAATATAGTCTAAAGCTTTTTGCTTACTGGACTTGCAGTCACAAGTTTTTTAAAAATTTCAGAGTCTATAGAAAATAGCAGAATATGCAATCCTAGAACTGGCATTTATATAGAATATATTCACTAGGCCATCATCATTTTTATCCCATGTGGTATTAATTTCACATGCAACACATGCCATTAATTCAAAAGAATATACTACCATTTATGGTTTATTTTATGAAGACATATGATCTGTGTCCATATACATGCATGGTCTCATAACCGAAAACACAAGCATATAGCAGGTCTTTATAAAGTCTTAAATAACAACATTGATAAGATACCTGTCCTGGTTTGGCATTTTCACACACAGCTGTCTCATATGGCACAGATATTTCTGGAGGAAATTCATTGACATCTAGGACATTAATTAATATGTTGACTCTGCTGGTTAATAATGGGTTACCTGTTAAAAACATACAAGGAGAAAAGATGATTACAAAATCTGATCAGTCATTGCTTTTATAGTGACTATCATCAACATTTAAAAATCAGCATTCATATGGAATCCAGATGACCATTTCTTTATGGGAAACTGAGGCATTGTGTCAAATATAAACAATGAAAAGATGAATATGGGCGCTCTCCCTGTCTGACTGTCAGAGAACCAGCAGTGTACTATAGAAGAATTTATCCCTGAAAATCACTCCCAAAGTTAAGGACAACCATTTAGCTCATATTTCATCAATAGTGCAGCCATCAGACCAGAGTGAGTTAACAAAACCAATCTTCACTTAACAGTGATATTTTTCATTGAATAAAACATATGCTTTTATATGTGTGTCTATAACTTTATTCACTAGTATCATCTACATATTTAAATAACCTTCTCAAAATGATTGCCCCTAAAAAAGATGATAAATTGCAAGGAATATGAAGGAGAGATGACTTTTTATAGATGAAAATTAAAAAAAAAAACTTAAGGAAGTAGAAATAAGAGATTATAGACAGTTAGGATGCACCCTAAAATTATTTGCTGGTGATGAGAAAGGACAAAGTAAACAGCATTTGCTTCCTATAGTGTCAAAAAATATTGCTTTGAAAAATTGTCTCTGTCAAAATCCCATCACAAGTTTTAGTTCCAACCTGTGATATGGTATCAACTTCTCTGTCCTGTGCTGAAGAAGACCAGGCATAATTCAACAAATAAGGTATGACATAAAGGATATATTTCAATTTATTTATTTTACCTAATGAAACTTTACAGATGTATAAAGTGCCCCAGGTTGTTGAAGTATCTTGTCCAAAGTCACACATCTAGAGGAATGGGGAGTTAATATGCAAACTCAGGACTATGGAAACCCAAATATTATATTCACTCCACTTTTTTAATGATTGGTTATTGTGTTAAATTCTTCATCTGCAGTGCCACTGAATATTCACAGTATTGGCATTGTTTTAGATCTCTGTCTGGATGCTTTTAAAGAATGCATACCAATCTTACCACATGACTGATTTTGACAAGCCTACAATATTCTGTTATGCTAAAACTGATTTAAAGAAATAAAAGGCATTGTCAGCAGTAGCTTAAGAAATATTCACATATTCATATATGACAAAGTGAAATCCATCATCATATATCAGTTCAGGCACAGATAACATAAAAAGGAGGAGAAATGGAATGTTTAATAAGTTACTGTGAGGATGGGACAAGATTTCTCTCCCAATTATAATACAGACTTGCATTTATAATGTATAAACATGTTATTAATTTAAACTGATTTTTACCCATGAGAAATTCTGTTTTGGTAGTTTTAAATATTTATCCTCCTGAAATAAAGATTTTTACATCTGTCCCAATGAGTAATGTGTCTCAAAATATAATCATATTGTAATATCTTATTATTAAAAGTGTTTCTCAAAGATGAGCTTTTTTTATTTTAGCTAAAGCCAAATATTTTGTTGTGTGAGATTTTCCTGTGCACTATAGGACTTTTAGAATCACTATATAATAAACGTGACTAGACATCACTGTGGCAGTTACAAAATACGTGTTAGTCATGTTTGATTTTGTGACCCAATGAACTGTGAGCATGCCAGGCTCCTCTGACCATGGAATTCTCCAGGCAAGAATATTGGACTGGATTGCCATGCCCTTCTCCAGGGGATCTTCCTGATCCAGGGATCAAACCCTGGTCTTCTACATTGCAGGCCGATTCCTTACCATCTGAGACAACAGAGAAGCCCCTAACATAACAGTAGATACTGGGCTTTCTATCATGCACAGCAAAGGAAAAATGTGAAGAGATACAGTTGCTAGTTGTACTCATTCTTGGGACAGAAGGGTAGAAGTAGAGGAGACTTTTTTGGCCTTTCATGGAAAGGATGCAGAGTAGAAACAGCCACAAAGCCTTTCAGTACTTCCTTAAAAGGTGCAGAGAGGAAGGCTTCCCTGAGTGGCTTTGAACCCCCCAACCTTTTGGTTAGCAACTAAATGCTCCAACAGACTGTGCCACAGAGGTACATGCAATTACAGAATAAATGCCCAAATAAGAATAGAGGAAAAACTGTAACAACGTCTAAGACAGGTTATTCATACTGTCCAAAATGAGTTATGGGTTATAGTTTTCAATATATAACTCTTCTATTGTATATTTGTGAAACTTCTTATGATTAAAGGTTTAAAAATGTCACTTTCTATTTGTAAATCTGGTTAGGTAAGCAGCAACATTTCCCTTTGACAACTACTGTACTCAGGTAAGAATTGACTTTTTCACAAGGGAATATTTTTATTAGAGTAATATAGAATTTTTTTGATTTATGTATGTAATTCACTAAATGATATGGTAATGTAATGACATTTCTTTTCTCACTCATCTCATCTTTGAAACAACAGTGATGACATTATTTAAACTTGATTTGGCATAAACATTATTATCCAAATCCCTTCCATGTCAGAAACTAGTTATCAATGAGCAATTATAAAGTCAATTCAAATATGAACTTAGTAAACATTAAATATTCAAAACCTTACACATTTAATTGCTGTGTTTCAAGTAGTCAAGCCATTTAAACTCCAATTATCATTGATTCATATTGTTTATATTGAATAACCAACTTATTAATAGTTTTGTGATCAACTAAGATAATCAATAACTCATTCTATTTTGTCCCTCAGGGCTTCAAGAATGTTTTGTTAAATCTTCTTTCTTTATTCTTCATGATATCTTGATCAAACCCCATAACTTTTTGATCTAATTCCAATTTGAATTAGAACTGCCTTAACATTTTAAAGTGCAACTTAAACCAAGAAAACAAGATTAAGGCCAAATTATAAAAATCGAGAATAAAGAGGAAGTGAAATACTGTAAGTGAAATGCATATTATAAAATAATATTTTAAATTTATTCCAGAAGTTCAGTCAACATAGATAAACTGGAAAAATTCCTAGAAAGACATATATTGTCACATGTGCACATGCTAAGTTACTTCAGTCATGTTTGACTCTGACACTCTATGGACTGTAGCCCTCCAAGCAAGAATACTGGAGTGAGTTGTCATGCCCTCCTCCTCCATGGAATCTTCCCAGCACAGGAATTAAACCCACGTCTCTTATGTCTTCTGCATTGGCAGGCAAGTTCTTTACCACTAGCATCAAAATGGAATAGAAAATCTTAATAGACCTAAGGCAGATGGGGAAAATTAAGCTTCAATAAAAAATTTCCCAACCAAGAAAAAATCATGCCCACATGGCTTCACTGGGAAAGTCTAGCAACTATTTATAGGCCACATAGTATCAATTCTTCATAAACTCCTAATATATGGTGACCAAATGTCATTTATCCTAGTGACGTAAGGTTAGTTTAACATTTAATCATATTATAATCAATGTGATATATTAATATAAGAAAGAACAAAAAATTGCATAAACATTTTGATAGACTCAGCATTAGCATTTGACAAAATCTCATCCATTCATGATTTAAAAAAAAGAAAGACCTTAACAAATAATGAATAGAAGGCAACATCCTCAATCTGACATAGTCTATCTGTGATAAAGAAGCCCATAGCTAGCATTATATTCAGTGGTGAGAGACCAAATATTTTCTTTCTAATATTGAGCATATGGCAAGAATGTATGCTGTTAGCACATATTCACCACTGCACTTGAGGATTTATTTAGTGCAATCAAATAAAAATAAAAATTCAAAGTATTCAGATAGAAAAGAAAAAAAATTATTTTTTGTCAAAAAATGTCAAGAACCTGTAGGTTGGAAAGCCTAAAATATCCCCAAAAACCTTTTAGGTATAATCAGGGCAGTACATTAAGAACAATATTAAAAATGGCTATTGTAGATCTAATATACTAGAAAAAAAACAGAAAAAAAGAATTGATAAAAAATTCAAGTCACAATAGAGTCAAAGATAATAAAATATTTAGGAATAAATTTAGCAAAATAAAGGTAGGAATTATAAACAGAAATTGACAAATCATTTCTCAGAGAAATAAAAGGGATTCCTGATAGAAAGGACTGATGGTGGAAATATAAAGTTGTACAGTCACTGTAGAAAATAGGTTGGAACTTTCTTTAAACACTAAAGTGTGAAGTAAAATTCTCGCAGTTGTGACCCTTTGCGACCCCGTGGTTTATACAGTCCGCGGAATTCTCCAGGCCAGAATACTGGAGTGGGTACCCTTTCCCTTCACCAAGGGATCTTCCCAACCCAGGCATCAAACCCAGGTCTCCCGCAGTGCAGGTGGATTCTTTACCATCTGAGGCACAAAAGAAGCTCATGAATTAAACACTGAATGTGAATTTATAAGCCAACAATTCCACTACCATATGTCTACCTAAGAGAATGAAAGGAACATCCACAGAAAACCTGTATGCATATGTTCATGGAGGTATTGTGCATAAGGTCCCAAACTGGGAAGAATACAAATGTCTATATTTTGGTGAATAGATTAACAGTAGCACATCCATAAAATAAAATTATATAATAAAAACAGGAAACAAACCAGTGATATGTGCTTAAACAACATGAATGAACTTCCAACATTTATGCCTTACTGATAAGACTAATAGCACTCCTTGCTTTTGTTTCAGTCTCGAAGTCGTGTCTGACTCTTTTGCAACCAGATGGACTGTGGCCCTCCAGGCTCCTCTGTTCATGGCATTTTCCAGGCAAGAATCCTGAGGTAGGTTGTTATTTCCTTCTCCAGGGGATCTTTCTGCCAGGGATTGAACCCACGTCTATTGCATTGGTGGCAGTTTCTTTTTCACTGGGGAGGATCTGGGGAGGATCTGGGGAGCATCTGGGGAGGCTCAATGCCACTCCTTGAAAGTGTGAATCACTCAGTCATGCCAGACTCTTGGTGACCCTATGGACTGTAACCTGCCAGGGTCCTCTGTCCATAGGATTTTCCAGGCAAGCAAACTGGAGTGGGTTGCCATGTTCTTCTCCATGGGATGGGGACCTTCCTGACCCAGGGATAGAACACAGGTCTTCTGCATTGCAGGCAAATTCTTTACCATCTGGGCCACCAGGGAAGCCCCTCTTACTTGGAGCTTATTTAGATGCAGAAAGCAAAAAGTTTCAGAGACTTTGGGCTTCTGACACACAAGAGCTCCCCAGAGATTCTAGCCCTCAGCTGTTAAGAATTCTAGACTTCTGGGGGCAGATAGTAAGACAGACCCTTTTAGAATCCTTGTAGGGGTTTCCTGGTGACTCAGATGGTAAAGACTCTATCTGCCTGCAAATCGGGGGACCTGGGTTTGATCCCTGGGTTAGAAAGATCCCCTTGAGAAGGAAATGGCAACCCACTCCAATATTCTTGCCTGGAAAATTCCATGGACAGAGGAGCCCAATGGGCCACAGTTCATGAGGTGGCAAAAAGGCGGACACTTTTGAGCAACTTTCACTTTTTAGAATTCCTGACCCCTAAATGTTCTATCATGATCTACTATGCAGCCATAGGTGACCAATTCCAATGATAAGAAATATCAAAATGCATATTAAAAGGAAATAAGCTTTCCAACTAGGGTTACAGGTGCAATGGGCTCTGCAGGGCACTGTGGTCATGGTGTTGGACATGCTATTCTTTTCCAGGGGTCTGGCAGGAGATCTTCTCCAGGGCCTTGTCGGCGGTGGTGGTGTTGGAGAGCTCTCACTTGGTCCCAGGTCTGCAGACACATCAAGCAAGGCTTCTGCTTCCAAGGAGTTTGATGCAGCTCTCAGCTCCCACAGTCACCAGGCCTCCTGGAGTGGAGTCACCATCCTTCAGAGCCATATGTCGCTCTGTCCTGACTCAGAGGGGCTTTAAGCCCACCTACCTGCAGCTGTGGGTCAGGCTGGGCGGGCCCCTACTGGGACATGGAGTCTGGCCTGGGTGATTGGCCAGCAAGGCTAAGGAAGTTGGTGAGAGTTTCTGGAGGTCTCTTTCCCCATCATCTGCTGAGGGAGATCACAGCTACTCTCAGAACACTCAGGTCAAGTCAGCGTCTGGTCCCACATCAAAACCCAGACTTTGAGAGCAAGCAGGACAGTTGAGGCATCGTGTGACATCAGTATGGACAAGGTGTGGTCAAGCCGGAGGCCATGCAGATCATCGACTTCCTGCCTGTCTGCACACTCACCTATTTCTTGGGGTGCTGGTGTCTATAGCAAGCAACCTCTCAGGTCTCCCCTCTGAATTTCATTATGCCTGTTCCCAGCATCTGGTCCGTTCCAGCTACATCATACCCCACATATTCTACGTGAGCACAGAGGCTGAGAAGGAGCAACTCATCTGGAAATCCAAGGCCCAGATCAGCAGGATGGGATGCCGATAAAGCTTGTTTTGCTGGGTTGTTGTTTAGTCACTATGTCTGACTCTTGTGATCCCATGGACTGTAGCCCACCAGGCTCCTTTGTCCATGGGATTTTCCAAGGCAACAATATTGGAGTGGGTTGGCATTTCCTCCTCCAAGGGATCTTCCTGACCCAGGGATTGAACTCACATCTCAAGCTACTCACAAATTATTTATTAATTATGTATATATTCAAATGTTCTAGAGGTTATGGTAAGCCATATATATAAAAGATATATAAGATAAAGTCCTGGCTACTAAGAAGTTCACATCTGAGAGGATCCTTATGTCAATAGGTGAAATACAATATAGTTCATAATACCAATAAAGTAACATTGACAATGCAAAAATACTTTCAATGTAAAAATTCTATTTTAATTCTAATTTTTATAACTGAAGTTAAAACTTTTCTGTATGTATTTAAAATATCATTTTATTCAAATTTCAACCTTTAGGTGACAAGCTTATCATGTAGTTTTAATTTCCATAGAAAAATCAGATGCTAATTAAGGAAACAAAAGCCTGACACAGTTGTGTATGTGATTCTGACAGAGCCATTTCACTGGTTCAAACTACTCCTAAGTTAGCTTAATTACAGTAGGGCACCCATAAGCAGTGGAAAACTTACAATAAAATATAAATTATCACAACAAATTTGGATTATATTTACACATGATAAAATGGTGAGAAAATTGGTATCATTTCTAAATTAAATCCATGAGTATATTGGCATTAATAATTATCACCATGTATATAACACATTGAAGGCTTTATGAAATGGTTAAATATTTATAAGTAATTTTTTTAATTATGTATTACGTATCTGTATTACACATACTACTGAAATGTTGTCAATACTGGTATAAATCAAAGTTACCTATCTTTGAGAATACAAAATATTGATAGTTTCATATGTTACTTAGGGAAAAAGGAAAATGTTAATGTAAGATAAACTACCTAGACTCATAAATGTAAAGTAAGGCACTCATGGAGAGTAAAAGGAAGGCAATTAGAGGAAAAAAGCAATAGCTTCAAGTCATAATTGAAACCAGTGGTTTTATTCAGCCCTGAAAAGTCACCTAGGCTCTCTGAATAAGTACATGACTTCATAGAAGTACATGCCTTCATAGTGACATTAAGCTGCTTTTTTCCCCAAATCCATGCTAATATTTAAAACTCTAGAGAATTTGGCATTTTGGTTTAAACATCAATATCCATCCAGTGACCTGGGTATCATTTTTAAGGTGGAGACTTCTTGGCGATAATCCCAGAAACTCTGATTCAGTATGTCTTGAATGGGGTCCAGGAACACTCTCACAGTTGACTCTAATGCAGGTGAGAGTTGAGAAGGGCAGCGAGCAGGTAGGAGGTGACATAGAATAGGTAGATAGGATTTTCTAAATGTAGGAAAATTATCCCAATGAAATCATTAGGAACTGTTGCAGGTTTTTTTTTTTTTTTAGTGTTATCTAGTGATGAATACTTATTGGATACAGCTTGAAATGTACCCACCTAAAGCATGGCCACACACATACCATTGAACATATATTTTCCTGGTCTCATATTTTGAATCTTTGTAGATCAGGCAGGAAAATATCTGTCTGCAATGTGAGTGTCCCAGGTTCAATCCCTGGATGGGGAAGATCCCCTAGAGAAGGGAATGACTACCCATTCTAGTATCCTTGCCTGAAGAATTCCATGGACAGAGGAGCCTGGTGGATTACAGTCTATAGGATCACAGAGTCAGACATGATTGAGGGAGTAACACTTTCACATTCACATATTATTTTTAAAATTCAAATTAACTATAGAACTCTAATAGGTAAATAATCTAATGAGCTTAAATATACATGGATAGATAGGTAATAGATAGATGCCAAGATTAACAATAATTTCAATCCAATTTTTTGTACAATGTCCAACTCTACAACCATATGGACTGCAGCCTGCCAGGCTCCTCTGTTCATTTAATTTTTCAGGCAAGAATACTGGAGTGGGTTGCCATTTCCTCCTCCAGGGGATCTTCCTGACCCAGGAGTTGAACCTGTATCTCGCATGTTTCCTGCACTGGCAGCAGATTCTTTACCATCAGTACCACCTGGGAAGCTCTGGGCTCCAGTCTTGGTTTGGTTAGTCATTCACTGTGTGACAAATTAAATATATCTTAGCTTACATTTTCTTTACTCTTGCAATGTGAATAGTAGTAAATTGAGTGAATATATATAAAATTACTATAATAGTTTGGTTTACTAGCTTAAAACATTTCTTACAATTATTACAGAAAAATTAGGTACTTTTTCTCATTTGGCCAGAGAACACTGTTCTGTGTGTATTTGGCACACAGGCAGAAAGAAACCCTTTAAAAAATTCTACCAAAAAAGTTTATTTCTTTTGTTTAAATCTTTCATTTCTTAATGACCAATTTCATCAGTATAAATCTTTCGCAACATTCCCTGAAAGCTATCTCAGAGTACATTTAAGTCCATTGAATTCAGCATAAGTTGCATAGTTTTAAATAACTAAATTAATATGGGGGATCAACTTCTAACTATTCCCAAACTCTCCTTAGGAACAGACTTCAATCTTAGTTTTAACCCACAACCAATAATGCTTTGAATGTAAATAATGTTCTATAGAAGTTTATAAAAAATTAGGTGAAATTTTGTTGAGCCTATAATAGACAATAATCTCAGGTTGATTTTTCTCTACTGAAGATGACATTATCTGCATTATGTTGAAGTAAGAAACATTAAAGCAAAGTAGTTCTAGTGTTAAATAATCTTAAAAATTAATTACCTTACAGTTTAACCCCAGCTTATACGGTGTACTTACATACAGCATATTCCCCAAATATAGCACTCAGTAAGTCTATCACTGATTTCTGATCTGTTCCACAATAAATTGGAACAATGTAGTACCATCTGGGTAACTAACACAGTCAAGAAAAGAAGAATTGTCTCTGGTATCATCCATTTATTTTATAATTTTGTAAAATTTCTAAGGCTTTAATGTAGTTATTTTTTATTTATCTTTGTATAATAATATGTGTTATAGTCAACACCTCCCAAAAAAAAACCCACAAAAAATTAGAAACATTTGCTGTTGAAAATTTCTGATAATTTGAGTGAAGTGAATTTTTGAGACTTCCACTTTTTTTTCAATTCACAAGATTAGTATCATAAAAACAGCTAAGCAGTAATGCATTAAAGAATTATTAGGAGTCTAATAAAATTATTTGGACCTCCAACTATTGTAACACCGATTAATGACTGCTTTAATTAATTGGAAGTTGTTCAATCATTGTACCACTTCATTTCATCTGAGAATTTTTATAGAAGGGTCAGGGCCAAAGCATCTGCTAGTATAATCTGCAATAAGGTAGACTTACACAATTTTTTTCCACTTGGCAGGGCAAATGTGGGCTATTTATTTCTCAATCATTCACCATGACAATAATTTTCTCCTCAGGCTGGCTAGTTTGAGCAGAGAAAGCAACCTTATGTATTAAAATTTAAATAAAGTTGACTTTCAAATCCGTGAGCTCAAATAAAAGCCAAAATAACCTATTCTTATTGAAGAATCATTAACTACCATGTGGTTTGTGCTTAGCCTCTTTTGTTTCCTTGGAGGTGTAAGGTGCATCGTGTTTGTCTCACCAGACTTCTTTGAGGATGCTAAATTCTTCTCAGTAGTCTTTGAATAGACAGTGGAGTGGATAGAGGTAGATAGTTTAGAAATATTAGCCAGCCGCCCTCTTACAAGGTGCATATATGTATAGGTTGTGAGTCTAAGTCCCAGTTCTGCGTATCTCCCAATGAGTGCCAACATAACTGATGAGACTCCATACTGTGGGGTTTCCTAAGTTACATTTAGGTTAAAACTACATAAGATGTGACTGCAGCCATGAAACTAAAAGATGCTTGCTCCTTGGAAGAAAAGCTATGACCAACCTAGACAGCATATTAAAAAGCAGAAACATTATTTTCCTGACAAAGGTCCATCCAGTCAAAGCTTTGGTTTTTCCAGTAGTCAAGTATGGATGTGAGAGTTGGACCATAAAGAAAGCTGAGCATCAAAGAATTGATGTTTTTGAACTGTGGTGTTGGAGAAGACTCTTAAGATTCCCCTGGACTGCAAGGAGATCAAACCAGTCAATCCTAAAGAAGATCAGTCCTGAATATTCACTGGAAGATCTGATGCTGAAGCTGAAACTCCAAAACTTTGACCATCTGATTCAAAGAACTGACTCCTTAGAGAAGATCTTGATACTGGGAAAGATTTAAGGCAGGAGGAGAAGTTGACAACAGAGAATGAGATGGCTGCATGGCATTACCAACTCAATGGACATGAGTTTAAGCAAACTCTGGGGCTTGGCAATGGACAGGAAATCTTGGTGTGCTGCAGTCCACGGGGTTGCAAAGAGGTAGACATGATTGAGCAACTGAACTGAACTGATCTGACATAGAAGGTAGAGATTGGAGTGGAGTCAGTGTGTGCCCTAATTATATCGATAATTAACAAAATATGGCCTGAAGATAGCACAATTTTGTTAATCAATTGTGCTCCAATGTAAAATAAAAATTAAAAAAAATCTGGTCTTCTAAGTTTGAAAAATGACACATTTAGGAACAATGACACTTGCATTGTGAAGTGCATACTCCCCTTACATTCTCCAAACGTTGAAGCCCAGGCTCTGACCTGAGGTGTCGAACCTGCTACTACAGGCGCCCTCACACCACGATGACGGGTTTTGGTGGCTTTTGTAGCCCATAGGGAGAAGGAGAACTTTTAGAGCTACAGTAGAGGTAAGTGAAGAACTAGAGGCAGACTTCCATCTTGAGTTTAGGTATTGGATCTAATAATCTGCCTTAAAAAGTAAAAATGCACGTGTATTAACAAAAAGGTTAGGTGACACAGGATAGTTTTAATGAAAAATATTTTATTATAGACAATATATCTTAGATAATGGAGATTGATTGGATAGGCTACTTCAGGTCAGTTATCACCTAATACATCCAAAGCATTAGAGTGAATATAATATAGTTCATAGAGGTCTTCTACCCCATAACTCAGATATCTTATTTTCACTCTACTTGTCAAAGATCTTAGAAAACTGAAGTTTATTTTCTAACTATATTATGGTTAAACTGACCCCAGTATTTATGGATAAAGGAAATAATTCAGACTTGAAATAGTTGAAAGTGTGACAAGGATGATGAATAACATATGTAACCATAATAAGAGGTGCTATGGGAAGGGAGAAAGATATCTAGCAGGAAAGGAAACTAAATCAGAAAAGCATTTAAAGAGAACGGGTGAAGACAGCATTCCATTCAGTTCTCCTGATAGCATGTCTGTGCAGGCAGCTGTCTGGACAATCCACTCTGAGAGGCTAACTGAGCAAGGAAGGCAGATTTGAAAGGAGACAGCAAGACAGAGAAAGCATATAGTAGAGGAGCAGCCTTCATTGTACATGTTCAGCATGGCAGGGATGTGGGAATTTCCTCAGGATCGAGTGGGACACAATAGAAAGCTTGACTTGAGAAACCATGCTATGAACTCTCCAAGAAAACCACTGGCAGCACAAGGGCACCTGGACCTGAAAGTAAGAAGCTTTAGGGTCTACCACTGGGTGTTCATAACAAGTTCATGGGCAGATGGGCTGCCCAGAACCCCAGCACCAAATAACTCAATAGTTACATGAAGAGAGTTAGTATTTGGCAGTCCACTTAGCCAGTCTGTTTTAATCCCAGGAGCAGTGGCAAGAAGGGGAGCACTCTCTCATCAACCGGGGGCATATGAGAGAGATTTATGCAAAATAATAACTTTTGCAACAACATGGATGTATCTAGAGATTATTAAGCTAAATGAAGTAAAGCCAAAGGTAAATCTAGGATATCACTTTTGTGTGGAATCTAAAAATAAATAATAAAAGTGAACTTATTTGCAAAACAGAAATAAATTCACAGGCTTAGAAAGCAAACTCATGGTTAGCAAAGGAGAAAATTGGAGAAGAGACAAGTTAGGAGTTTGGTATTAACATATACACACTAGAATATACAAAATGGGCTTCCCCAGTGACTCAGTCATAAAGAACCAGGCTGCTGGTAGAGGAGACACAGGTTTGATCCCTGGGTCAGAAAAATCTCCTGGAGAAGAAAATAGCAGCCCACTCTAGCATTCTTACATGGGAAATCCCATGGACAGAGGAGCCTGGTGGGCGACAGTTCATGGAGTTTCAAACAGTCGGACACAACCAAGTGTGACCAACACTTTCCTATCTACACCCACTGAGTAGTACTGATTGAAAACCTGTCAATAGAAATGTTCAGTTAGCTCCTCCCTGCATTGAAAGGTGACATTAGCTGCCATAATATTGTACCAGATGCACAAAAGAAAATAGGAGGAGAGCAATATACATGATGCTTAGAAAGAATTTCCTTAAATCTTTCAAGAGACCTCATGCAGAAGAACTGCAATGATGCACTTCCATTAAAGACAACTATGTTGATAGCCAATGTCTCCACTCCTACCCTGATCTGTAACCTTAGGAAGCTTGTTACCTTGATAATATCCTCCACTGTCCAGCCAAAGACACATGACCTACCATGACTCTCAGTTTAGAGGATTATGGACCAAGCCGAAGCCAACGCAAGGAGTAATGCCTAACAATCGTATAGACTCCAAATGACTCCTTGAAGAACTGCACTTAAACCTCTGTATATTCCACAATGGTATTCATAAAAACATATACACTAATGAAGGAAGAGAGGAAGAAGGGTGACTTTACAAATGCTCTCTTCAGTACTTCACTCGGTGGGCCAGTGGTTAAGACTCTGTGCATCCAGAGGGCACAGGTTCAATTCCTAGAATGGCGATCCCACATGCTACATGACACAGTAAAAATAAATAAATAAATAGAATCGTGCTCTCTTTGACTTCAAAAACTATTTCAGAATAGGTGATTTTATGTGATGATGATTCCCTCCTGCCTGGCCTACGAAACTCTGCATAATATATATATATACAGGGGTGCAATGTGGAAAGACGTTGGAACTATGGTGGATTTTTAAGGTTACAAGGTGGAAAGAAGTGAGCTCACACCATGAAAAGCACGGCTAGATATTCCTGCAAACAAGGTGCAGTGGGCAGCTATCACAGTTTTTCTGGACTTAGGCTATGAGGAAAAGGAGTAGGTTTCTGAATTTCCCCCAGGAGACCACTCAGCTGTCAGTCCAAAACTGAAAAACAGCTCAGCAGGGACTCGTTTCAGAGTGTGAAATTCAAAGAACTGCAGCATAACATTGATTCCATCCACGCCATACTTACTAATTTTACTCGCGATTATGGAGAAGTTATACTGCGCCGTGCTTTCTCTGTCTAGTAATTCGTTAGTGGCGATGGTTCCTTCAGTCGCATCTACTGTAAAGTAGCTGTCCCCATCACTCTTCCAATCTGTGAGGTACCTGTGTGTAAAGAGAGGACATGCAAATGTGCAGTGATTACACATTGATCATAATGGCAGTCAGGCTAACTTGACACAGTTCCTTATTTTTCTCCCTGTAGCTATCACCCACCTTGCAATAAAGAAGAGTGTAAGTGACAGCTTCTTTATTGCAAAGTCAGTATGCTCAAGGGGAAACTGGAAATAATGAAAGATTTAGTACTCCTGCTGTTCATATTATTTTAGGGTCTTGACACCTTGAAAGCTCAGCAGAGACTAAAATTCTAAAGCTGACCATGGGTTTCCTTAACCTGCTGAATATTAAAACTTTTTCAAGCAGTAAATGATTCCTTAATGGTGGCTGTGGGAAGAGCCGGGGCTGGGGTAGGCATCTGGAAACAGCTACAAAGAACTTAGGTCAGAACAGAGGCAGCATCTTTGTTTCCATGGACAGAAAAAAAAAATCATATTAGGGAAACTAAGGGAAAAATTTTTAAACTGACAGGTGCATGGACTATTTTTCTCAAACACACAAAAAAAAGACCATGATGGTTTTATTACTCTGAAGCATCAGAACAAGTTTCTTAAAAAAAGTGACCTTGGCTATACTGTTCCTTTATGTTCTTTATTAGCCAAACACACTTTCTTTATGTGAAACAGTTGGAATAATAAATCCAAGAATATGAATTTAAAAAATATGCATTTGTATAAATCTTTATGTAGCAGTGACAATAGTGATATATGTAAGATTATTTTAAAGGTATATTTTCAATCATCATATTAACAGACATTTTGAAATCTTTCCATGTGCCAGGCATTGTTCTAAATATTTATGTATGTTAATAAATTCTCACAACAACCCTAAATAATGATATTATTAATCGCCTCATTCCACAGGTGAGGAAACTCCTGAAGTTTACAAAATTAGAAAATTTTAGAGCTGATGTTTGAACCAGGTCATAAACGTTTCCCATTTATGGAAAATTATGGGAAATTATCATTGTGTAGTCTTACCAGTCTTAAATGAACCATTTTAAGTGAAAAGGCTCTGCTAATCAAAAGACTACATGCACAATATATTTATTACCATTTTTGTGATTAGAGAATCAAGATGAGGTCCTTACAAACAGTGGCTGAAGACATCATCGTAGTCAGCCCCTCTAAATCTCTGGTCATCATGAAATGTTAATTAAGGCTTGTGTTTCAAAATAGCAAGTTTTAATCTTGACAAACAATTTATTTTAAATTGGGACAGTGTGCAAAACATTTTAGAACTAGATCAATACTAGTTTGTTTTTATATGTGGAGATTTGTAACTTATCAGTATTCATTAGTAACTGATAGGATCAGAGTAAGAACCAAGCTTTTTATCTGCTTTTGATATTTCCATTGTTGATTTTTGAAATGCACTGATGCTTTATGAGCTCAGTGTAGCATCCTGTCTCATAGAAATGATCTCAAAAATTATAAATGAACTTAAAAGCCAGAGAGTACAGCATATAATGAGTTTCATTCTCTCTATTGCAACATGCCCTTTTTGGAACAAAAAAAGCATCTTCTCACAGCACCCATTTTCAGCACCTTTATTCAGCTTGGTAACGTGCCTAATTTGAGGTAGGTTGTTCCTGAACTTCCATGGTGACTATAGCATGTCTGAAGAATTGCTGGTGTGGACTAACGGTGGCTAGTGTCTAGTGGTAGAATCACTCAATACTTGCTGAGTGCCCACTATGCTGCAGACATTGTAGTAGGGTTGAAGCACAAAGGAAATTATACAGTATAATGCTCACTAATAAGAGTCTTGTTGGAGAAATATGTATAAAGAGGATTATTATGTTTGATAGAAAGACAGGAAAGACAATACAGGAGTACAAAGAAGATCCCTAGTTCAACACCTATTGGTTCAGGCAAACCTTCCCGTACACGATGCTAGACTGGCATTAGAAGGCTATAAAGGAATTATTTTTGAGAAGAGAGAGGCAGACAAAGTAAGGAAAGGAGGAAAGATATTTTAGTAACATCAACAGCAGCAGCAAAACCATAGACTACAAAGCTAAGCCCACCAGGTTCCTCTGTCCTTGGAATTCTCCAAGCAAGAATACTGGAGTGGGTAGCCCTTTCCTTCTCCAAGCGATCTTCCTGACCCAGGGATCGAACCCTGGTCTCCTGTATTGCAGGCAGATTCTTTACAGTCTGAGCCACCTTGGAAGCCCCCTTTCACTTTCAGAAGGCTGTAAATGAATTATTTACGAGAAGAGGGAGGCAGACAAAGGAGGAGGAAAGGTATTTTAAGAACATCAATAGCGGTAGCAAAACTATAGAGTTTTTGTGAAAAACTATAAGCTGTTAGGAATTTCAGTAAACTATCTGAAAGGAATAATAGCCTGAAAAAAGATAAGCTATTTAGGTCAAGGAGGGTCTTGTAAATTATATTAAGGAGATGAAACATGATCTTGTAGTTAATGAACAATTCAAAGGGTATAATTAGGGTATGGGATAACTGTTAACCACTTTTAAGGCAGAGGATGAATGTATTTAAAGGGGACAAAACTGTAAGCATTTCCTGTAAACCAGAATCTTGCCAAGAGACAAAGAGAGTTACTAGGGCTGCAAAGAGACTTAATTCAATGGGTTGTGAGTGGTTGAAATACTAGGGTTATGCAGGCTGAGCCTCCCAGGTGGCGCCAGTGGTAAAGAATCTGCCTGCCAATGCAGGAGACATAAGAGATGTGGGTTCAATCCCTGGGCCAGGGAAGATCCCCTAGAGGAGGGCATGGCAAACCACTCCATTAGTCTTGCCTGGAAAATCCCATGGACAGAGGAAACTGGTGGGCTATAGTCCTTGGGGTCATAAAGAGTCAGACACAACTGAAATGATTTAGAATGCATTCACATGCAGGCTGAAGGAAAGAAGACACAAAACAGGCAGGTGGCCTTTACTTTGATTGGGATACTCATGTGAAGTGAGTATCAGATTTACTTGTCATGTTTCAGTGTGATTGACATAGGACAGGAAAATGGAATCTACAGAGATTATTATTTTGGATAAGTAGAATGAAGACTTTGATGTCAGAGCTGAACAAGGTCATAATGGGTTTCCTCAGAAAAACATAAGCCCCAAGAGTAATCAAATATTGATGTCAAAATATTCATGTTTGGTGCAGATATGGTAGAGCATTAAATCTAAGCATGACTGGAGAGACTGAATATAACTTGTAATGCTGAGTTACTATTACTATTTTCCATATACAATGGATGGAATTCCCATATACTTCTCATGGATGATATATATTTTTTTAAATTATTATTTCCTGTGACCATTCTGCTCTGGTCGTAACAAACATATTTTGCTCTGAGCACTACAATAAAGCCTTACTTTTCAAACATATGCTTCCTTTTTTCCTAAGCCCTATTTTAAATAATAGCTTTATCCACATACTATTGGAGAAGGGAATGACATCCCATTCCAGCATTCTTGCCTGGAGAATTCCATGAACAGAAGAGCCTGGTGGGCTGAAATCCATGGGATTACAAAGAGTCAGACACGACAGAGCAACTAGCATTTCACATACTATATAATTTCCCAATTTAAACTGAACAATTCGATCATTTTCATATATTCAAGTTGTGTGGTAGATGGTAAGTTTTAAGATGTTTTAAACTTATTAGTTCATTTTTTTTCATTTAATTCATTACTTGGGGTAAGTTCCAATTACCTGGAAATTTCACTTCTTTATAGATTGAAGATTGTGAAGGTGTGGTGTTTCTGGATTTCTCCTCTGCTACTTCTTTTTGCACTGAGTGCATTCCAATGCAATATTAATTCTTTTATTAAATAATAATGTTATACTCTATATTTTTAGTTATTTTTTATTTCTGCCCCAAGTTTTACTATATACTGCTTAACATAGATTAAAATTTATGCTAACTTAATTCTAAAAAAATATAGAAATTTTACTCCTATGTAGCCATGTGCTACATATATGAAAAGTGAAAGTGAAGTCGCTCAGTCCTGTCCGATTCTTTGTGACCTATTGACTGTAGCCTGCCAGGCTCTTCTATCTATGGGATTTTCCAGGCAAGAATACTGGGATGGGTTGCCATTTCCTTCTCCAGGGAATCTTCCTGATCAAGGGATTGAACCCAGGTCTCCCATATTGCGGGTGGATTCTTTTATCAGCTGAGCCACAATGGAAGCCCATATACACATATACATATACATTAAAATATTTTTTCATTGGTGGTGGCTCAGTGGTAAAGAACCCACCTGTCATTGAGGAGACACAGGTTTGACCCCTGGGTCTGGAAGATAACCTAGAGAAGGAAATGGCAACCCACTCCAGTATTCTTGTCTTGGAAATCTCATGGACAGAGGAACCTGGCAGGTTACCATCCATGGGGTCACAAGAGAGTCAGACGTGACTTAGCAACTAAAAAACAACAATCTATAGTATATTGATAAAGCAAAAAATTTAGTAAAACATTTTTATAATTAGTACTTTTATAATCTTATGTCTATTAAAGATGGAAAACAAAGGGAAGCAAATATTTTAGGAAGAGCTAAAGTTGTCTAGTCCTACAAACTCTTTTACCCTGGGAAATTCTCTAACTTCTACAGGTCCTGGATGGAGACAGGATGGTCTTCTCATTTCATTCTCATTTAGACTCTCCAGAAATGAAACAATATGAAGTGAGGGTAACTAGACACCAAATTTTCAGGCAGCCTGGCAGAGGACTTCTGCCCTGTGAGTGAGGCTGAGGGAAGAAAGCAAGTAGCCAACCACTCAACTAGGAATTTTGCTTCTGAGAACTCAGAGGTGGAGATTGGAAACACTGGCATCCTGCCTCTCCCAGTAAGATGATATATCCTATGATTAAGAGCTGAGGACAGAAGAGCCATCTTTTCTCAACCATTCTGACCAGGGTCCAGAGAGAATTCTCGATCCGGCTGAACTCTCATCTATCTATGAGAGTGGAAGTGAGAGAGTAGGTACTGGGTCAAGTGCCACAGCCTCTTGCTGTTCTTAACAAGTTTTAGTCGATCTTCTTGAATAAATATTTCATCATTTGCTATATGCTTTTAAGAAATCTTCCAGAGAGAGCAAATGGTTTTCAGTAAGCTTTAACAAACAATTTTCACCATTTATGCTTGTTTCACTGGAATATCTTCTCATGCTGCCATCCCTTGAGTAATATCTCCATTTCAGGAATTCCTTACTTTTTTACTCATTTACTCCAGGTAAACTGCATGATATTATTTAAAGCCCTTCTGTATTTAAACTGTTGTAAAACTAGGCAATGTTCTTCTTTGCCACCCTTAGTATTCGATTGCTTTGCGGATTTTGACAAACATAAGACAGATGACATATATTGTATGCCTGTACTTGTCTTTCTTACTCAAGGCCCTCCAAATTACTTGGGGCTCCCTTATCTCTGTGTTGCCAAGGAGCTGAGGTGTTACCTGCACATAGCATCTGCCGCTTAAACCTTACCATCAATCCACAGGTCCTACTACCCATAGAAGAGTCAAATATTTCTACTTCAAGGAAACATATCTAGGGCTTTAAGAGTGTCTTAGGACAATCCATTATTTCAGGTTTGCTGAGTGAGGACGTTGTCAGTACTAGTGTTGAGTGTCCTAAGGACCCCAAAACCTCCTTGGTCCCAGGAAAAAAAAATGAGAAAACTGATCACTTTACTTCTACGTAACACTTAAAGCATGTTACAATTTCTAAGCCTATTCAAACAGAATATGTATACAATGAATCACTCTACACTCACAGGTCATTTTTTTAAATATAGTTTTTACAGTTTTTATTTATTTATGTGTTTTGGCTGCGCTGGATCTCTGTTGCTGCATGTTCTCTCAAGTTGGGGAAACTGGGGACTGCTCTCTAGGTGTGGTGCAAGGGCTTCTCCGTTTGGTGGCTTCCCTTGGTGCAGAGCATGAGCTCAGCAGCTGCCGTTCCCGGGCTCAACAACTGTGGCCCACGAACTTAGCTGTCTTGTTGCATGTGGGATCTTCCCAGGCCAGAAATCAAACCAGTGTCTTCTGCATTTGCAGGTAGATTCTTTACCACTGAGCCATCAGGGAATACCCACAGGTCATTTTTAATTGTAGTTTTAATTTTTTTCTGGTAACAAGTTTAAAAACTCAACAACTTAAATACTGCATACATAAAATATGTGCCTATCTCTGTTGATATACACACATATACACATATATGTGTGTATATCAAAGTAAAATAAAGTGAAAGTGAAGTTGCTCAGTTATGTTCGACTCTTGGCGACCCCAGGGACACCAGCCAGGTTCTTCCATCCATGGGATTTTCCAGGCAAGAATACTGGAGTGGGTTGCCATTTCCTTCTCCAGAGGATCTTCCTGATCCAGGGATCAAACCCTGGTCTCCTGCACCACAGGCAGACTCTTTACCATCTGAGCCACCAGGGAAGCCCATATATATCAAACCAAAATTCAATATATTGGAAAGTGAACAGGCAAATTTCATTTATTTAGTTATTTCAGTCTAATACTGAGATAAAGTTTGCGTTCCATAAATCAACCACCACTGAGAGGCAAAGAAGTATATATAGGATGAAGAACATGCACTTTTTGGAGAGATAACTAGGGAGATATAGATGTTCCTTACTTACCTTGTGCAATTAGGTTAGGAATCTTTCTCTCTATTGTCTGTTCTCCTTGTCTCCTATAAAATTTGGAAAATAATACCGACCTAGCCATGTAAGGGAAAACGTGGTACAGATAAAATGAGATAAGATATATGTACCTAGGTATAGAATCACACATGTGGGATGTTTACACACATGTACCTCTGTGTGTATGTAACCTTTCCTCCCACTCTCTTTCTACATTATCAATTATTTTGTATTATTTTTCATTTAAAACAAAATGCCTTCTTCCTAACACATAATCACATGCTTTGTTGTAGCACCAAATTGTATCATATATATCTTTCAACTTTGAAACATCTGAGGATCTTCCCTGATGATCCAGTGGTTAAAATTTCACCCTCCCAATGCAGGGGATTCAGATTGGATCCCTCATCAGGCAACTAGAGCAAGATCCTGCATGAGACAGCTACGACCTGGTGCAGCAAAAAGGAAAAAAAAAAAAAAAAAAAAACACCTGAACTATGAAACCCACACAAACTCTAGAAGTACAAACCACTGGAACAGTGTCAGGCTTTATTTCTCACAATAGTGCTTTTGCTTGGTCCTCATTCACTATTTTCTGGCATCTAGTCTTTATCTCCATCATCTTGTGACAGTTGGTACCCCTTTGTTTGTATGTTATCTTCTCAGAAAGCTTGGTGGTGGTTCAGTTGCTAAGTCATGTCTGGCTCTTGGAACACCATGGACCATAGTCCACCAGGCTCCTCTGTTCATGGAATTTCCCAGGTAAGCATACTGGAATAGTTGCCATTCCCTTCTCCAGGGGATCCTCTCACCCCAGGGATCAAACCTGGATCTCCTGCATCATAGGCAGATACTTTACCAACTGAGCCATCAGGGAAGCTTCAGAAAGCTTACTGCCTTCTTAACATTTTCTACATAGTGAAATATCTTCAGCATCTTCCTGGAACTGGGTCAAACTCTTAATACTAGGTTCTGGCATTTTCCAAAGGCCCTATCTTAGTGTGACTGGCTAATCTCTATGCCTGACTGAATGATAAACTTGAGACAATCATCATTTTCTATTGTGATATTTTGTCCAGTATAACAATTAGGGGATATTGGTAAGAACTGATCATCAGTGAACTGACAATGAAAACACTCCTACATTTTCTGGATATTTTCAGAGAAGACATGACCCAGTTCTAAAATGCCTTCAATCAGTTTCTGGAAAGCACCATCCTAGTGTGAGCCATCACTAGTTTACTTTGCTACAGCTCACATCCAATCTAAGAGTAAATTGATATCTTAATTGCAACTAATCACAACAGTATAATATGAAATGTCTAACTTGGCCCAGCTCACCAGTTTAAATGAGTAAAACCTTTAGATACTGACTGTGTTTAAGTCATCTTTTACTTATTAAGTGAGTAGATGATATTCAAATGAAAAAGGTATTTATGATCTAAATGATATAAATCTATAGTTCCTAGTATGCATAGTGACTGTTGCTAAGAAATTTGTTTTAATAATTCAATGGAAATCAAAAATTAATGCATTAACTTAATCTGCACAAACCACGTGACAAAGAACAATTTTATTAATCCTCTGTTAATGAGTTTTCAGAAATGTCTCGAAGTTCTGTTCTCTTCATTAGGTAAGCATTTCCCTTAAAATTGTTTCTTTTAATTTGTCTAGTAACTTTCTTACACTTAATGGAAAAGCTAACTTTGACCCTGTCCCAATTCTCAAACATATTTTATACAAAAGTACTTGATGACACAAAAGTTATATTAAAAGTATTACATTTCATTCTTTAAGCAATAAAATGTAGAAGTAATGGCTCAAGTCCAGGAAGGAAATAATATTTTGTTAAATTACTAAAAATAGATCAAAATATTTTTACTCGTCACTATTCTCTTATGCTTGTTTACCTTTAAAAAAATTATGGCTGGTTGCAGGTAACTAAAGGAAAATAAATTCAGTTCAATTTACTTCCATAAACATTTTACAGAGAACTTAGGCCAATTAGAATGCAATTGCTTTATCAACATCACAGTTACATTGTTTTCTTGGGAATCCCTATATGTTTCTCTCAAACTTTGTTAAATAGTAGTTCTAATTTCCCGCTAGTTTTTTTTTCCCTAATCTTCCTCTTCATTCTTAGTTTTCACTCAGCAGAATTAAGTCATATATCAGTTAAGACAGATTCCCTTGTTTATTTTAAATGTCTGATGAAAAGATAAACACATTATCAAATTATTAAATCAATAAAGGCACAGTTCTTCAAACTTTAAATTCCATCTCAAGGCATGTAATAAGTGTAAAATAGGTCTCTAATGATGAAGGAATATACCATAATCTACATAGTATTGAAATCATAGCTTTCATACTTTTTTATTTTCTTCAGTGTGGCTTAAGCTCTCCTCATTATAGGGATTATTTTTAGTCATTTTTAAATAATCACACATGGTTTTCTGCCTGTGTATGGCCTTACACAACTAGATGTCAACTCTCCTCTGCCCCCAAGGCTTTAAACCTGGTCTTTGACTTATTCTGTAAGGGACCTCAAAGCAGCTTCCTCTAGTGGAAAGAAAATTAAATTTAGGCAAATATTGATTAAATATGGGTTCTACATTTAAGAACTTAGATAGCAAGCATGTAGTGAAAATTTTCTCAGTATTAAAAATATGAACAGTAATACCTGGCTAAGTGAGTAAAGTATGTGATCATACCTTTGCTCAGGTCTTCCCATGAAGCCTTGCCAAAACCCTCTAGGAAATATTTGTTGCTTCCTTAAAAAAAGTAGGGGGGCTTCCCTATGGCTCAGTAGGTAAAGAATCCTCCTACAATGCAGGAGACACAGGAGAAATGGGTTTAATCCCTGGGTCAGGGACATCCCATGGAGGAGGAAATGACAACCCACTCCAGCATTCTTGCCTAGAGAATCCCATGGTCAGAAGAGCCTGGCTGGCTATAGTCCAAAGGGTTGCAAAGAATTGGACATGACTGAGGGACTGGGCAGCAGTATTACAAAATTCTATATTCTTACCTTTATCTTATTTACATATTTGAATTTTTGTTAACAGTCTTTCTCAAACGAGAAGGATACAATAATTGTATTTTGTTTTAATGAATATGCAGAAAGTTTCTTTAGAGTAGGGCTGGATTTATTGTTCCATCCATAATATCTTGTACTTATATGTATGCATTGAATTATCTTATAAAGATATCTGACTGTTCCTCTTAATAATGACCTGATCACATTTCAAGCATGGAAATATTTGTTTTATATCTTTGAGTATCCAGACGTACTTATTCTAAAGTCTTTTTATGTAGCCATATCACAACTATTCCCTTGAACCGAATCAAATACCAGTTGTTGCAAATCAAGTTGGATCTATTTGCTCTCACTGAACACCATGGTCAATGTCTCTGAAGAAGAACGTCATTGTAACTAGAGTAATTTACCATTTGATACACACATATGGGCATCACGTTTGAAAGAAAGCTTTTATTTTCTGTTTGCTTTTTTTTCTTTCTGATAACTAATCTTCCATTTCTTCCTTATGATTTGTCAACTCTTTAGCTCCTTTTCTCTGAAAATTACTCACATTCTCTTAACTCAGAAATAACCTTGGACAACTTATAAACTGGATTCTGACTATTACAATAATTTTCATGGTCAAAGATTTGTATCAGTTTAGGATATATTTTAAGTAACAATCTTTTAAAAAATCAAAAATATAGAAATTCTAAATAATTGATTTTTTAAAAAGCTATTCTCTGAAAATATGTAACTTATAGAGAGGAGGGAAAGAGCTGTGAAAATTACACTTAGATAGAGCACTCAATTCTTTGAGAGAAAGCAAAGAAACTGAAACTCTAGCAGACAAAATGTAAATCCCAAACATTTAGGTAAGTAATAAAGTACACAGACTTAGGGACTTCCCTGGCCATCCAGTGGTTAAGAATCAGCAATTTTAATGCAGGGGTCATGGGTTCAATCTGTGGTCAGGGAATTAAGATCTCACATGCCATGTGGTGTGACCAAAACCAAAGAAAATAAACAACAACGAAACAAAAAACATAGACTTGGACATTGCTTCATTCTGAGGAGTTACATGAAGCACAAAAAGATAGCTTCAAGACATTCACTATCATAACTAATATCTGGACACTCAGTCATCAAGTCATTATAAAAATGCAAAATTTGTTTTAAAATAAAAGCAAATATATCATTGGATATCAAGATCCAATCCTTATAAAAATTAGAGCTATAGATCTGAATCATAAATGCACTGAATTTTGTCAATAAATTCTTAGCTGTATCTAAATTTTGTTAGGACTTTGTAGTTGTCTAGAAAAATAAAAGTTACTGAACCTCAAGTAATAACCATTTTTTTCCATATGTACAAAAACATCAGCAAAAGAACTGTATTTTTTATTTTATATTTCTAGCCTGACCAATGTCAATGTTCACATACTTGAATACAACACTTTTCAGGTTTAAGTAAAGTTATTGTAAGTTTTAAACAAGATGAACCTAGGTAAAGTGTTTAGAATGCTTGCAGGCATATAAATAAGGTCCTTGGCTATTACATAGTAAAGAATCAAATATTTCATTTTTTACTGACATATTTTGGCATTCTATTTTAATAAGTTACTTACAATTATTAAATTTTATTTGTATTCCCCCAAATTCTGGAATTACAAAGCAATGCAAAACCTAGATAAATGCCTCAATAAACCCTTCTTAGCAGAACAATTAGATTCCAGCTAATTATGTTCATATTAGTCACTCAGTCATGTCCTATTCTTTGCAACCTCATAGACTCTAGCCCACCAGGCTCCTCACTCCATGGAATTCTCCAGGCAAGAATACTGGAGGGAATTACCCTTCTCCAGAAGATCTTTCAAACCCCAGAATCAAACCTGGGTCTCCTGCATTGCAGGAAGATCCTTTACTATCTGAACCATCAAGGAATTCCTTCCCATTTTACTGAAGTTGTAATTAAGTTTTCCTGGGCCTCAGATTCTTTTGCTATAAAATAATCACAGTGATTCTTAAAAAACTCTGGCCAAAGAATAAGCTATTATGACTTCACTATTTGCTGTTAGCTAGTTGCCACCAAGTATAACTAAGATCATGGTGTCCAGTCCTTTCACTTCATGGTGAATAGAAGGGGGGAAGTGGAAGCAGTGATATATTTTATTTCCGTGGGATCCAAAATTACTGCAAATGATGACTGCAGCCATAAAATTAAAAAAAAAAAAAAAAAGCTTGCTTCTTGGAAAGAAAGCTGAGACAAACCTAGATGGTGTATTGAAAAAGCAGAGACATGACTTTGCCAGTACAGGTCCGTATAGTCAAAGCTATGGTTTTTCCAGTAGTCATATAGGGATGTGACAGTTGGACCATAAAGTAGGCTGAGTGCCAAAGAATTGATGTTTTTGAATTGTGGTGTTGGAGAAGACTCTTGAGAGTTCCTTGGACCGGAAGGAGATCAAGCCAGTCAACCCTAAAGGAAATCAACTCTGAATATTCATTGGAAGGACTGATGCTGACACTGAATCTCAAATACTTTGGCCACCTGATGCAAAGAGCTGGCTCACTGGAAAAGACCCTGATATTGGGAAAGATTGACGGCAAATGGAGAAGGGACTAGCAAAGGATGAAATAGGTAGCGTCACTGACTCAATGGATGAGTCTGAGCAAACTCTAGGGGATAGTGAAGGACAGGGAGACCTTGGGTGCAACAGTACCTGGGGTGGCAAAGAGTTAGACAGGATTTAAGGACTGAACAACAAAAGGAAGAAAAAGATAGAAATGTAAAGGAAACAATAGCTAGAAGTTAAGCTCATGGCAAGAGGTGACAGGGCATGGATTATTTGGGGGCATTACACCTAACTGGCTCCTGGTCTTTTCCTGCATCTTCAAGCTAGTAGTGTAGCATCTTCAAATCTCTGTTTCCCAGTCACACTGTCTTCATCTATTGTCAGATTACCCTCTATGTCCATCTTATAAAGATACTTGTTATTACATTTGGGGCAACCCAGATAATAGAATAAAATGCTGAAGTTACACCTGCAAAAATCTCATTTGTAATGTTCACAAATGTCAGGTAATAGAACCTGAGTACACTTGAGGATCATTACTTATCCTACTATTCTTCTTATTATATATGAACCCTTGAGATTTCAGGGGGAGAAGAGGACAACAGGAGCCCGAGATAGTTGGATGGCATCACTGACTCAATGGACATGAGTTTGAGTAAATTCCGGGAGTTGGCGATAGACAGGCAGGACTGGTGTGCTGCAGTACATGGGGTCACAAAGAGTCAGACACGACTGAGTGACTGAACTGATACCTACTTGAAACTTTCTTCTCAAGTTTTGCAGTCCCTGGTTAATGCCAGTGCTTTCTGGCTCTTCGCTATGCTCAGTGATGATGAAATAATAATATGAATAAAATACTCAGTGATGTGGAATACCCTAGTCTTAAATTAATACCAGGCACAATAACCCTATGAAAAGGGTAATGCAAGTCAGTAAATGCAGTAAAGCAAAGGAAAACAAATAGAACACACCTTCACATGCCAAGTAATTTGTCATTTTGATGCTTATTTTTCATAACATATTTTTACTATCATTCTTACATGAGCAAACATGTTTTCAGGCTTAGAAGTGATTCATACTCCACATTCCTCAACTAACTTGACTCAAGTCTACTGTTTCCTCCAAGGAAAAGAAAGTAAGACAACTTTTATGTTGATTCAAAAACACCTCTGTCTTTTGACAACTCCTCATGGGGATCAGTTAGATCCATCTGTGTCTACAGCTTCAGTGAATCAGGCTGCCACCCATTAGAAATAAGAGTAAGGATGCTCCCTTATTTCAAAGTAGCACTTGTCAGACACTAGCTTCCGTGACACGAAAAACAAAGAAGATAGGCTTGTAGCTGAGACTTTCTCTACAGTGTAGCCTTCCTTTATTTCACACACTCAGGTCTTGATCTAATTATTTCCTTATGCTTAGAAGTTTGTAATTCTCACCTTTATCTCTATAGGGTGATATTTTTTAGTTGTAAATGCTTTGTTTTTTTTAAGTATTTCACTAAAATAATATTTTATTCTTATCTTGACCCTATCATGCTATGATCAGTATTCAAAACTAAAACATATAGAAAATTAAACAACTTAGCATGTCCCCTAAGATATCATGTCCCACTATGTCCCACAATTCTCATCTGTTGAAGTGTAGAGAGTTTCAATCCACATTTATTTACCTTTTTTATTGCTTTCTTTACAATCTTCAATATTTCTTCCATTCTGTTTACATTCTTGAAATTACCTGTAAATCTACTCAGCGGGCATTTTCTACTTTCACAATGACCAGCAGCACACACAGGGTGTTCAGGAACAAGACTGATGAATGATGACAGATTAATGTAAAACAACTGCTAACGCAGCAGATTCTTGAGAATGTCCCTGTGAACACTGATAATATACAGACCTTTCTGGACTTTAACTGAAAGTGAATCATGCTGTAATTTGAGCATTTCTAACAAGTTGAACCCAATGAGGAAATGAGCCCGCATTCCACCTGATATGTAGGAGTGCTACATAATTGTGCTTTTTCTTCCCTTTCTCAAGACAAATGTGCCCTTTTAGAGTTCTCTCTTGATCACAGACATGCTTCAAGAAGGTAGGCATCTGGGCCACTTTAGGAGATAGATTTGACACATACACAGAGCAGAGCTCCTTTGCTTTCAAGCCATTGCCTGGGAGTTTTCTCTATGCTATGAACGTGTTGAGGCTACTGCTGAAAGGTTGGTCGTTTTGGTTTTTTTTTTAATCACTAAGTACCCCACGACTTAAAATCTTGTATGTATCTATGTATTTTTCCTATGGCAACAGAGTACTGTTTTGCTTTAAAAGTCTGTTTAATGTGCTCTTTGTTTGGATTTTGTATACTAAGCTTCGACCCTTTAGAGTTAGAAGATTCCGAACAAACCCCATTTTTCTCTTTCTCTGTCTCATTTTCAGTTTGCATCTCCTAACCCCAAACTCGCAATCCTTCCTTCCCTCACCACACCCACCCTTGGCCACCACAATGTCTGTGAACCTGCTTCTGCTTCGAGATATGTTCGTTTCTTTCTTTTTTAAAATTTTTATTCCCCACCCCTCCTGACCTTTTTGTAAGTGCATTGACACACGGTACAGATTAAGTATCTAGAAGAAGCAAAGTTGAATCAGAACCAATCTCAAAATATCTTATAGGATCAATTTATAAGTGAGGAAAAAGTGATGCTACCATGTTTGAGCAATATAAGTGGCATTTATGGGTGGGGGAAGAGTGGGTACTTTCTTACACTTTCTTACTCTTGTTTTGTCTCACTGATTGCTCTGTCAGACTCACTACTCAGCAACCGTATGCCCATAAGGAGCTCCTCGCCAAGTCTGGACTTTGAGCAACTCCACAACGCAGCTTACCTTAAATCTGACTGCAGTTGTGCTTCTATCAGGAGATACAATTGCCACAGTGGAAAATTGAACTGCAAATTCCAAATTCTTGAACAATCTTTTTTCAAACACCGACTTTGGGTAGGGGACAGAGATTTTAGAATAATTAAAAACTGTATTTTGTTTATATGTGATATTTCGGGCACCATGAACGTATCTGAATATCGTTATTTGTGAGACTCATCCTTTTAGGCTGACTACTAAATCCCTTTTGTGGATCAAAAACTGATGTTGATCAGCTGGAGTGACAAGTCCAACATCAGGTCACTACTAAACCCCATTACAGAGATTGTGATCAGATATTTTTGCTCAAACTCTATGAAGTGAAATTTGCTCAGTCGTGTCTGACTCTTTGTGACCCCATGGACTATACCATCCCTGGAATTTTCCAGGCCAGAATACTGGAGTGGGTAGCCGTTCTCTTCTCCAGGGGATCTTCCCAACCCAGGGATTGAACCCAGGTCTCCCGCACTGCAGGCGGATTCTTTACTAGCTGAGCCACAAGGGAAGCCCAGTGGCGCTTCCTTTATTCTACTTACCATGAAAAGTCATCCCATTTTCAAGCATTGCATTCTATAACTAAGTCATTCATGCAAGCCTGGTCAGAGTCTTCTTCTGTTCTTTCCCCTTCTGACACACCGAACAGAAAGCACCGCTTTTTCTTACCGCACGGCACTGCTGCCCACGTCCAGGTCTTGCGCAGTGACAGCACCGATGATGGTCCCTGCTGGAGTGTCTTCGTAAACCTCCATGGTGTAGAGCGGCTTGCTGAACACCGGCGGCTCGTCCACGTCCAGCACGCTGATCTTCACGGTGGCCGTGTCCTTGAAAGGGCCCGCGGAGTGAAACCGGTGGTCCAGGTGAAGGTTGGAGGCCTCTACTTTAAAAGTGTAAGCTTTCTTTGTTTCAAAATCTAATGGCTGTAGGGAGGATGAAACATAAGTGAGAGATACGTTCAGGTAGGATGTGGCGAGGATGATGGACCTTGCTACAGAGTAACTTGCTAGTTAGTAGCAAATTATCGTTTTCCTTTAAAAATCAGCGGGTAAGGGAAGTCAAAGTTAAACAGTTTTAGAGAAGAAGCGACCACTTGTGAAACTGCCTGGGTAACTCGTAAAGATAATCAATTGCGTACATTAAAATGACATATACACACACGTATGCTAGGAAGGGCATATTCCTTCCTGGGACAAGTTACAACAGCACATTAAATAGCTATGAAGAAGTACTTGCTGCTCTTATCCAATGCTGCCATCTGGTGGATCTAAGCAGTAATTACAAATACAACAAAATTGAATGCTTTTTTTTTTTTTTTTCGATTTTAGCTGAGAATTTGGTGTAGCAAAATGTATTTTGTTGTTGGGTGATTTTTATTATTTTGACGATAATACCTTTTTTTTATTAAATACTTTTGAATATCCAAGTGTTTTTGCTGTAAAAGGTCTATGTGTGTTGATAAGGTCTGTTTCTAAGTCCTGTCTGAGGCTTTGTGACCCCATGCACTGCAGCACGCCAGGCTTCCCTGTCCTTCATTCTCTCCCAGAGTTAGCTCAAACTCATGGGCATTGAGTTGGTTATGCTATCCAACCATCTCATCCTCTGTTGTCCTCCTCTCCTTGCGCCTTCAGTCTTTCCCAAGCAGCAAGGTCTAATTTTGGGCCTTTGTTTTGTCAGCTTTACACCTATAATCGGTAGGTACTATAATGCATTACCAGGATATTTGACCAAGCATTAAGGCTTTGAGCATATATAATTAAAGAACAATATTAGACAGAATATTTGGATGTAATTTGTCCCTGGAGTCATTGATACTTGATTTTTCACTTTGCTTACATTTACCCTTTTTCTGAATATCAGTTTTATGTTCCCAATAACTGGAAATATTACATTATAGAAATATGCTGCTGCTTCAGTGTTTAATTAAAACGAAAACTTTAAGGTCACTGGCTCTGACTTCTAATCACCTATGACAAACTAAGACAACATGAAATTAACATGAATATAGTTAATTAACACAGTGATTTTCTGGGACCTTTAGAGGTTTCTGCTTTCTCAATTAATTCCCTCTAGTATGACTCCAATGATGTGCCAATTGCTGTGTTGATAGGTCCCTTTTTGGCCTTAGTACACCTGGGGAAAATAAAGTGGGTACCTTTCACTCTTTTAAGGACATAATTGCTGTTTTATGCATTTCCTGTGAAGAAGGGAAAAGAAAAGGAAAAAAACAAGGCTGTGAAATAAAAAAATCACTAATTAATCAATTTTATTGTAGCAAACAGTAACACTTCTCAGACTTGAAATAAAGTCTCTTTCGCAGTAATTTTCACTCAGGGGGATCTATCTTTATTTTCTCTGTAATTATTCCCTTTACTTTATTTAATTTGTCCAATTTTTACTCATATTTATTTGTTTTGGATTCAATATTTTATTTTAGGTTTTATATTTTCATTTATTCAGCCCATAAGTTTTTACATATAGTACTGATTTTCCTCAACTTCCATCTCCTTCTTTCTAAGACTTTTCATTTGTCTTAAAGCTAATATAAGTAGAGGTATTGAATAATATGCCATGGTTGATATTGCAGCTATTGGTTACACAGATAGAAACATAATATCTCAATAAAGAAATGATCCAATAATGCTACTGGTTTGATCAGCCTACATCTTAAACTACTGTGTTTTGTTAAAGGAGTCTGGCTCAAGAAAAGACAACCAATTGCCAGAATAGGATAGCAAATATTATTCAAACCAAAAATACAAAACTGTTACAATTACTAAGAATGTTTACCTGGAATGAAGAAGGTCAAGACAGAAGGACAAACCTTTGCAAATATTGAAGGGCTCTCATGTTGAACATCAGTTTGGCATACTTTATAAGTCTTTCAATGGGAAGTTAACAATAATTTAGTTTAATAAATATGTCCATTTTAAGTTAAAAATGAAGAAGTTTCTAACAAATGAAACCATTCAAAATTAAATTAATGTTAAAAGATACTGATTGCCTACATGTTATTAAGACCAGGAAAACATTCCAGGAGGACAGAAGAGACAAAGATAATGAGGTTTTCCATCTTGTTTAATGACTGAGTTGTTTGTAGAAGTACTGAGTCCCCCATCTCTTGATGTATTTAAGGGAAATTGGATGCCAAAGAGACATCTGAGTTATGTATAATTTATAAGCTGCACAAGCTAGGTTAAGGTAACTTGTAAAATATAGTTTGCTTTTGCAAACTCCAAATGCTCCATAAATGTTAAACAATATACTTTTTATCATAGTTATCCATAACTTCTGTTGAAAGACAATTTTGGCTTCACCTTTGGTCCATTTGTCTAGAAAGCTATTTGATCTGCCTTGGCTGACACTTATGCCCTTCTCTGGACCAGAATTAACTTCCTTAAAATGAAGAAGCTGGTACCAGCTGTTCTTTCTTTCCCTCTCTCCTTCTCCTAGATATTGGAAGGCTTCTGATTGTGAGATTAACAAATTCTTTCTTGACAAGATCTCAGTTTTATTTACCTACTTAACGAATATGCCACTGTTGTGGACTTGTCTCCCCACTTCTAAAGTCATTTCAAGCCCAGAAATGAAGGGAAGATATAAAAAAAAAAATTATCTACATTTCGCTTTAGGAGATCAGACATAATTTCTGTCTTTTAAGAACTCCTGACCTGTCACTGCAGGCAAATATTTAGTGGCTGTGGAGATAAAGCAAGAGATAAAATAAACTTTCTGTACATACAGATATTCTTTTATGACTGAAAACTTACATCTTGCAGTGATCAAATAACTGAAGAAAATTGTAGGAGAAATGCCACCATAATATCTTAGATGGCCTTACTTCTTCATGATCCTGCCCCTGAGGTAAAGCCATTTTATAAAACTGGATACTCAGAAATAGAGAGAGGGGGAAAAAAAAAAGAAATCAATACCAGTCTCCCTCTAGTTGACTTTATGCAGCTCATCTGACAGACTGACCACTTTTGTGGCTGTGGGGTAAGATGGGGTAGTGCTGAAGTTCATCTAACTTTACAATCAACAAAAATCTTATTAGTTGAAGTAAGTATAGAAAAAAAAAAACAGAACTTTTTGTTATTGTTAGGAAATGAATCATATTCTATAAGAGAAATCCATTATGATGAAGTTAATTAAGTTCTGCCACATTAAATAGAAAACTCTGTGGTACTGCTTGGGGCACATTCAATTTTATGAACCTTTCTAGAAAAGTAAGGAAATGATTGATTGAAGAAAATTTAGTTGAGCAGCTCCTTCTCCTAGGGATGTTTCAATAAACGAATGTTAGCAAAGTCAGAGTTTTCAAGAGGTAATTCACATTGTAGGGAGTAGTATGGTAAGAAAACACCTGTGGAGAAATGAAATAAGATATCTTTAAATGTTATTTAGAATATAAAGGGAGGAATTAATCAAGATATTATCCTTTTGCTTCTATCTTTTTATCCACTTTCTCTGCTTTTACTTTGCTGAGGTCCAGGTCATGTAAAGCTACATAAAATATTAAGTGCCAAATGATCTTCTCATTTCAAAGAGGGAAGCACAATTTTTGTCATAAAATGCAAGAGAATAATTCCCTGGGCTCTACCAAGTCTTGTCATTTTTCCAGAAAATATTGAGCAAAAATGGATAGCTAGAGTTATATTTTGAGGAATCTGAGAAGCAGCTTTGGTAGACCAAATTCCAACCTCTCCAAAAAATTCTTTCCCCCAAGGACAAAATAATCTCTTATATAATCTCTTGTACAATTTTATGCCCTTGAGTGTGTGAGGGTCCTCTGAAATGAAATCATGGAATGTTGTATTACACCATGAATTTGCTAAGCTTTATGGAAAAATAAATAATGCAAATATAATCAAAGTCTTCAATCACTTAACATTCAGTTAATTACAAGGGAGATTTTTATTTAAAAGTTCCGATGTAATCATGGGAGGTTTAGCAGAAGCTACTAATTGCTACTGGCCTTGAAGACGTAGGAACCCACCTGCCAGGGGTGCATATGGGAACTGAGACCGGACCTTGGCCAACAGCCTGCAAGGTAAGTAGGGCCAGCAGTCATAAAGCCATTAAGAAATGAATTCTGCCCAAACTAGTAACCTTAGGGGCGAAAGAAAAGCTCTAAGTCTCAGATCAGCTGTAACCCTGGTCTATACCTTGATTTCAGCCTGGAAGACCCTTAGCATAAAACTTACTTTTACTCTTCTCTGATCCACAATAGCTTGTGCTTTCATCACTCTTAATTTCTACTCTTCTGTGTAGCTTTAGTTTTTATGATGAACATGTATTATCTCTTTCACCATAGCAGTAGAGTCCTCAATCTGAACAAAGTGTATCCTTTAGAAACACCTCCATTCTTTCAATCACATTATAGTTCCTAACCATCAATGGAAAGGGAAATTCTCAATGAACTCAAATAACTGAAGGCTGTAATGTATCTGAAAGAGAAGATGCTTTTCAAGCAAGCAACTAGAAAATAGATTTATACCAGTCTGAACAAGGTTAAAAAGACACTAAGAGCAAGCTCTTGTAAAGTAGGTTTGTGATACCAGTGTGTGTGTGTGCACGTGCTAACTCGCTTCAGTCATGTCAGACTCTTTGCGACCCTATGGGCCATACCCCACCAAGCTCCTCTGTCCATGGGGATTCTCCAGGCAAGAATACTGTAGTGGGTTGTCATGCCCTCGTCCAGTAGGTCTTCCTGACCCAGGGATCAAATCCACATCTCTTTTGTCTCCTGCATCAGCAGGCAGGTTCTTTACCACTAGTGCCACCTGGGAAGACTTTATGATACCAGGCTGAACTATAAAGATAAGATTTTCAGATCAAACATCATTTTACAGGAAAATCAAGTTCCCCAATCAATTCAGCATTTTTGATCAATACAGTAGTCAATTCATTTATTTGTTCCTAGCACTTTCTTATTCTATAAGAAATCACTCTAGAACTCTACCAGTACTCAAGTCACATAGTAAATCATCCATGGATGATGTCTGTAACTACTTCTTTAATTGATTTATTCAAATTAATTTAAATCTGCATAATTTGAATCAAATATTTGATTAGATTTTATTACAGTAGGAACTGAGGATCTCTTGGTTCATGAGTTAAATTAAGTCCCCCCTTTTTTTTCTTTTTATAGAAGAAGGGGAGCCAGAACAAATAATAAGTAAATAATTATTTTCAATTAGTGGTAAGATTTATGAGGTAAACAGTCTAATGGGACAGAAAAACAGCTGGGGAGACATTATATAGAGCAGATAGGATGCACTTCTCTGAGGATGTAATGCTGGATGTGAGATGTGAAGAACCAGGTATGGGAAAGCAGAGGGAATTGAACCTAAGGGAGGAAATTAAGAGCAAAATTCCTGTGTGTTTTAGTCCTCTTTTCCACACTTATTTCTTGAATATCCAACTGTGTGGGCTTCCCTTGTAGCTCAGCGGTAAAGAACCTGCCTGCAATGTGGGAGATGCTGCTTCAATCCCCGGGTCTGGAAGGTCCCCTGGAGAAGGGCATGGCAACCCACTCCAGCATTCTTCCCTGGAGAGTCTCATGGACAGAGAAGCCTGCAAGGCTCCAGTCCATGGGTCACAGAGTCAGACACAACTGAAGCGACTGAGCATGCACACACACATCCTACAGTGTGCTAGATATCATGATAGATATTGGAACTGGAGAAAAATCCCCATGGAGCTCACTCTTTTCTGGGACTTGATGGACAACAGTAAGATAACCAAGTAAACTGTAGCATCCAAAGTGATCCTAAGTGCTATGGAAAAATCAAAAACTTGGAAGATACATGTGTATAGTGTGTTGGGAGATAGATGACGAAGAATGTGTGTGTATTTACATGAAACAGAGCTATGAGAGGGCCTGGTATCATCAACACTGAGGAAGAAATTCAACTCAGTGTTTCGCACAAAAAAATAGCCAAACTGTTATTTTGTTTGACTTTTAAAAGTTGTCACATTTTCAGATGAGAATGTTCCTTTAGTAAGGGGGGAAAACAATGAAATCTGGCCATTTTGAAAACAGATTTTGGTTTTGGTGAATTTAAACAATATTTCAGTTCTATTCTAAAATGAAAATTAAAAAAAAAAAACTATGAAAGAACAGTAGAATTACAGGACAAAAAGTGTCTGTCAAAAAATATTACACTGAAGAAATATACACTTAATACAATATATCTTTAAAAACATTGTTACAGTACTATTCATTAGAAATGAATTTAATTTTCCTATGGGCAAGTTATCACGGAGTTTGTGCAGGACTGCAAATTGTTGATAACTTAATGCATTAAAAGTCATGGCATCATGTCTAAGCCTGTATTTCAGTGACGATAATTTTTGGAACAAAGTCACTAAGAAAAAACGTAGTACAAAAGAGAATTAGAAGAACATCTAGTGTTTTATCTGAGGGCTTATGGTGATATTTTCCCTAAGGAAGAGAAGATTTCATCAACTGTTATAAGTGTCTAAGCAAAATATGCATTTTATAGGCACATGTGGTATAAATCATGACCATCTGGAGGGACAATTATATTTTTAACTTCTTGTATGACCACTGTCACATGTTACTTCCAACCTGTATTGTTCTTCGCAACAGTTAAAACTATGTGCTTTTATTTTATTATTTTTTTAATGTTTTAACCCATAGGTTTTTAAAAAATTTTTATTTATTTATTTTATTTTATTTTAAACTATGTGCTTTTAAAACATATACTGTAAATTGACTGCAACTTGTGTAGTCTTGAAGAAGTTACTTTTCTCCAATGAGTTCCATATTTCCCATTTGCATAATCAGTGAAACAAGATTTTTCTACATATCTGAAAAGTATGTTGAACTCTGCATGGTATATAAGGACTAAAAACAATATTGCATCTGAAATTAAAGCAATAAACCAACATGAGACATTCTTTTAACAGAAATTTAAACACCCACATCTTTCAAGCATTTCCTTTATCATGGTGACACAGATATAGTAATGGCAAAGTGTCTTTAGGGGATTAAACTATAGTAGAAAGATCAGATGCATTTAAAACTTGAGCCACTATAAAGTCTCATATGTGCTTGGCTAGAAATGGTAACGTTTGGGGAAGAGAGTAAGGTGGGATCAGTATTGCCTGAGGGACACAAGGAAGTCTTTGGTAATAGACATGGGTGAGAGCCATGTTAAAAAACAGGAAAAAATAAACAGAAATGCTCAGGAAGGGTGCAAACTTCTATGTAACTGGAAAAATAGCACAGCATCTTCAGTAGAAATTGCAATGAGTTTGGTGTGGTTGGCATATGTGTGCATATGTGTGTGTGTGAACAGGGTTGTGTGTGTGTGTGTGTGTGTGTGTGTGTGTGTGTGTGTGTGTGTGCAGGGGATGGCAATAGAAAACATGCTCTCTGCCCTTTATCTTAACAGTGATGGAAGCCAGAAACACATGAAGGGAAAACGTAAAATTCACTCAGAAAGGAAATGGATGAACATTAGGTGTGGGGCTCAGAGAATAGCCATTGTAATGGTGGAAAGAAGAAAGAAGGATGGTTGTAAGTCAGCCCATGAGGAGGAAACTTTAATTCAAGTTTGGGAGGGAATCAGTGGCTGGGCTTCCCATGCTATTCGGTAAGGGGAGTTCAGTGGTAACAGAAGTGGCATAAAAATAAGCCTAGATTTCTGCTTTAAGGAACTGGAGAGGAAGTAGGGCTTTATCCAAGAAGGAGAAAATGGGCGCAGACATGCTACTGTTGGGAGAAGTAAAAGAATTCAGCTTTAGACACTTTGAGTGTGAAAAGACTATCACACACACGTTAGAAATGTTTACAAGGCAGAAAACAATCTTCATTGGTTATGTTAACTTGGGGGCTGGTTAAGAGTTGAGACTGGGGAAGTTAGGTCAGAGAAAATGAAAGCTGCTGAGTCGTGTCCGAGTCTTTGTGACCCCATGGTCTATACTGCCCATGGGAGTCTCCAGGCCAGAATACTGGAGTGGGCAGCCTATCCCTTCTCCAGGCAATCTTCCCCACCCAGGAATCGAACAGGGGTCTACTGCATTGTAGGCAGATTCTTTACCAACTGAGCTATCAGGAAAGTGAGGTGAGATGTTTAAAAACAGAAAATGACAAATACAAAACAAGAATATAATATGTACAGAAACAAAGAACACCTTTTATTTTTCTCAGAAATTTCCATATTTGGCGAAAACAATAAATCGAGGTGCACGCTTGGCTATATAAAATTGTTGAGTTGAGTGCCTGCCCAGTCCTGTTGGACTGTCTGTGACCCCATGGCCTGTATGTAGCCCGCCAGGCTCCACTGTCCATGGGATTTTCCAGGCAAGCATACTGGAGTGTGTTGCCATTTACTTCTTCAGGGGATTTTTCCCAACTCAGGGATTAAAACCCGGTTCTCCTGTGTCTTCTGCTTTTGCAGACGGATTCTTTAGCGTTGAGCCCCCTGGGAAGCCCCAATAAGTATTCCTAATTGTTTTTTTCTAAGAGTTTTCCCAAAATTAACCACGTGGGGGTGCTGTGCTACCAAATCCCTTGACACTGAAGCCAGCAAAAAGAAGTTTAGTGACTAACACAGCATAAGGAAAATGTCCAGTGGAATCAGTAGAGAGTTTAGCCTATTTATTTAAAATCCGGAGGAAGAATAAAATACTTTATCTCTTAACATTTTTAAGGAAAAACAAAATAATTCTCCTTTGGATTTACTGCGATCCCAATTACGATTGTTTAAAATGAAATAATATTGCTATGTAATAGCAAAATAGCAAGGATTTATTTTTTAGTTCCAAAGTAGAAGTTTTACTTTTTTTAAAATAAATAGGAAATTACTTTGCCCTTCTTTATTTTACATAGATGCTATCATTACTTATTTGAGTTCCCAATAGATATATTGTAGAAACAGGACAGAGCTGTTTTAAAAATTATTCAAATTATTAAAATTGCTCTTTTGCATGATATAAGTATTCATCTCAGTATTTAACTGCCTAAGTCTCTTAATAAGTAACGAGAAAACCACAGAGTGCGTGTACATAAATATGTATTTTCAGTTCTTGAATATTTATAACTCATGTTAACTTTACATTTATATTTATACCAAATAAATATATATTTATTCTCACTAATGGGCTTCCCAGGTGGTAAAGAACCCACCTGCCAGTGCAGGAGGCATGAGACTTGGGTTTGATCCCTGCGTAAGAAAGGTGCCCTAGAGGAGGGCATGGCAGTCCGCTCCAGCATTTTTGCCTGGAGAATCCCTCCGAGAGAGGAGCCTGGCTGGATATGGTTCACAGGGTCACACAGAGTCAGACACAACTGAAGCAACTTAGCATGCACAGACTCACTTATCCAGTAAGACATAAAAACTATGGACTAATAACATATATTTAATTTAGCTTTTCTTGTAAGAATGAAATGGCTGAATTTAAAATGATTTCTCTCATTTTAAATGCAACCCATGGCCTAATTTTTAGATGTGACAAAAAATTTTGAAGTTATATTATCCTGACTTTGTTATTGTTTCTGTTGTTATAATACTTAGCAATATATAGGGCACTTTTTATTCATTCATACTTTCCTTACTGCAATAGGACATAAGTATAAAATAAGAATAGTTTCTTAAAAAAAAAAGTAGTATCTTGTGCCTTGGAGAGATATGTAAAGTTGCATAATGTTACTCTGAACTGAGTGACACAGTGGAATGGCATTGTCACAGTGCTCATAAACTGAACCCAAGTTGAGGTTTAAAAAATAAAAATGCCTTCTTTTCATTCTGAGAAGCTTATGTAAACTTGACCATCACTTTTATCCACTGTAACCTTCCATGCATGGAGAAAGAAGAGAGAGGGAAACATATTTAAAGAAAAGTAAATATTTTGGAGATGCAATTATAACAAGAATGTGTGCTTTAGAGAATTTTAAACATTTTAATTTGTTCTTTAGTGAGATAAAAAAGAAAACCACTCTAAAACAAAGAAGAGCATGATATTTAAAAACAGATATTCAAATGGAGAATATGTATTTTTAGATTTTCTCTATGTGTGTAATATACTTAAGAATATAATTTCTATATGAATTTGATTTCATATAAAACTCTTCATTGCAATTCTATGCTGAGCTATTGAGGGAAAAGTTTCCAAAAGTAATTTTAAGATCATTGTGGAACCTAAACACTGCTGTTGATATTTACACACATATTTATTATTGTACATCTACTTTTCCTGGGACTGAATAAGTTGAAGATGAAGTTTTCTGAGAACTCTCTGAATATATCCATAAATAGTCTTATAATAGAGATTTCCCTCAAAAAAATCTCTTTAAAGGACTGTAGGCCAGCTAGTACACGAAAAGATGCTGAACATCACTAATCACTAGGGAAATGTTAATAGCATGAGATACCACCTCGTATATGCTAGATTGGCTATTATCAAAAAGATAAAAAAAATAGTGTTGGAGAAAATATGAGGAAAAAAGAATCTTTGTACACTGTTGGTACAAATGTAAATTGGTATAGCCATTATGGAAAACTGTATGTAGGTTGCTTACAAAGTTAAAAATAGTGCTACTATATGATCTAGCAATTTCTTTCCTGGGTATTTGTCCAAAGAAAACAAACCAACACTAATTTAAAAAGACATATACAAGCTCATACTCACTGCAGCATTATTTTATTATTGCCGTTTAGTTGCTAAGTTGTGTCCAACTCTTTGCAACCCCATGGATCGTAGCACGTCAGGCTCCTCTGTCCTCCACTATCTCCTGGACTTTGCTTGGGGCTTCCCTAGTGGCTCAATAGTGAAGAATCTGCCTGCCAGTGCAGAAGGAGGGGATTCAATCCCTGGGTTGGAAAGACCCCTTGGAGGAGAAAATGGACACCTACTTCAGCATTCTTGCCTGGGAAATCCCTCAGACAGAGGAGCCTGGCAAGCTACAGTCCATGGGGCTGCCGAAGAGTCAGACACGATTTAGTGACTCAACAACAAGAGGCAGCATTATTGACAATAACGAAAATATGGAAGCAACTCAAATGTCCACTGAGAGGTAAGTGGATAAAGAAAATGTATATACAGTCGTCCCTTGGTATCCACAGGGCATTGACTCCAAGACCCCTTGCAGATACCAAAATCCAAGGATGCTCAGATGCCTTATATAAAATGATAGTATATGCACAGAATTGTGCACATTTTCTGTATACTATAAATAGTTTTTAGATCACTTATAATATCTAATATAAGTAAATGCTATGTAAATAGTTGCCAGTATGCAGCAACTTCAAGTTTTGTCTTTCAGAATTTTATATGGAACTTTCTCCCCAAATAATTTGGCAGTTGATTGAATTCTTGAATATGAAAAGTTATAGAGATACAGAATAAAATCTTGCCATTTATGACAACATGGATGAACTCTGAGGGTATTATGTTAATTTAAGTGACATAAGTCAGACCCAGAAAGACATATATCATATGATTTCACTTATCTATAAAATCTAAAACAAACAAACAAGCTCATAGATACAGAGAACTGATTGCTGTTGCCAGAAGAAGGGACTGGGTAGTGGGTGAAATGTGGGGCTCGTGTGCTTAGTCATGTCGGACTCTTTGCAAGCCCTTTGGACGGTAGGGTGCCAGGCTCCTCTGTCCATGGGATTTCCCAGGCAAGAATAGTGGAGTGGATTGCCATTTCTTCTTCCAGGAGATATTCCCAGCCCAGGGATTGAAACTGCACCTCCTAGATTTCTTGCATTGGCAGGCAGATTCTTTACCACTGAGCCGCCTGGGAAGCCCCCAGTGAAATGAGTAAAGGGAGTCAAAAAGTTTTTTTCTCTTTCTCACATTTACATACTTCTTCACGTCCCTGCCTGACAAAAGACAAACTACATCTCCTGAGATAGTGATGTATTTACAATATTTTTTTTTATTTATTTATTTTTTTTATTATTGTTTTTGCCATACATTGTTATGATATCACCATGGGTTTACATATGCTTCCCCTCCGGGTCCCCCCTCCCTCCTCCCTCCCCCCCGGGAAATCTCGCTGCACCAGTCCCGAGCATCAATCCTGGGCTGGCGATTGATTAGACACATGACAATTAACATGCTTCAATGCCCTTCTCCCATCTCATCCCACCCTTACCCTCATCCACAAAGTCCACAAGTCTATTCTATACATCTGCGTTCCTTTTGTTGTCTCCCATGTTGGGTTCTCATTACTGTCTTTCTAAATTCCATATATATGTGTTAATATACTGTATTGTTGTTTTTGCTTCTGGCTTACTTCACTCTGGATAATGGGCTCCAGTTTCGTCCATCTGAGTAGAATTGCTTCAAATGAATTTTTTTTTTAATGCTGAGTAATATTCCATTGTGTATATATACCACAGCTTTCTTATCCATTCGTCAGTTGATGGGCATCTAGGTTGCTTCCATGTCCTGGCTATTGTAAACAATGCAGCGATGAACATTGGGGTGCACGTGGCTCTTTCAATTCTGGTTTCCTTGGTGTATATGCCAGCAGTGGGATTGCCGGGTCATATGGCAGGTCTATTTGCAGCTTTTTAAGGAACCTCCACACTGTTTTCCATAGTGGCTGTACTAGTTTGCATTTGACAAAGGAGGCAAGAATATACAATGGAGAAAAGACAACCTCCTTAACAAGTGGTGCTGGGAAAACTGGACAGCCACTTGTAAAAGAATGAAACTAGATCACTTTCTAACACCATACACAAAGATAAACTCAAAATGGATCAAAGATCTAAGCATAAGACCAGAAACTATAAAACTCCTAGAGGATAACATAGGCAAAACACTCTCTGCTATAATCCAAAGCGGGATACTCCATGACCCACCTCCCAGAATATTGGAAATAAAAACACGAATAAACAAATGGGACCTAATTAAAATTAAAGCTTTTGCACAACAAAGGAAACTATAAGCAAGGTGAAAAGACAGCCTTCAGAATGGGAGAAAATAATAGCCAATGAAGCAACAGACAAACAATTAATCTCAAAAATTTACAAACAACTCCTGCAGCTCCATTCTAGAAAAATAAACAACCCAATTAAAAAGTGGGCCAAAGAACTTAACAGACATTTCTCCAAGGAAGATATAAAAATGGCTAACAAACACATGAAAAGATGCTCAACATCACTCATTATCAGAGAAATGCAAATCAAAACCACAATGAGGTACCACTTTACACCAGTCAGAATGGCTGCCATCCAAAAGTCTACAAGCAATAAATGCTGGAGAGGATGTGGAGAAAAGGGAACCCTCTTATTTACAATATTTTGAATTTTACTCTCCATTCTCTTCTGTACGAATCAAGTTAACATAACTAGAGGGCTTCCCATCACATGACACGTTCTTGTCTTTTCCCTCCTTCTGCTTAATTTTTCTGTTTACTTACCACACCATAGCACCCTCAAGCCCAGCTTTATCCCTTCTCATTTCTTCCATTCACCTGTAGCAGAGCTTGGCCATATCAGAATTCCACCACTCTGAGGTCTAGGCTCATGAACAAGTGTGAGTTAGATATTGATATTCTCATAAAAGTAGTAAATAGGGTGAGGCCAAACCTGGAAAACTTAGTGTTTACTTCTACACCTTATTTTTAAATTAACCTTTTCATCTAAGTTAATACCAATAAAAAGTAAATTAAAATTAAACTCTGGTAAGAATTTTTTAATTACATGAGCGAATTAATAGGCCTAGTTGTTTCAATATAAAATATGCATGTGTGTGTGTGTTCAGTCCCTTCAGTAGTGTCTGACTCTTTCAACCCTATGATTACCCTCCTCTGTGCATCATATTCTCCAGGCAAGAATATTGGAGTGGATTTCCATGCCCTCCTCCAGGGGACTTCCTGACCCAGGGATCGAACCAGCATCTCTTATGTCTGGTGCATTGGCAGGCACATTCTTTACCCCTAGCACCACTTGGAAAGTCCAGCATAAAATATATACCTGTTGAATCACAGAATAAAAGTTGGGAATGAATTTTTCCTAGTTACCCAGACCTTTTTTTTAAAATTTAAAATATTTCTAATTGAAAGGAAATTAAGATGTCTCTCATTTCCTTTGTGTTTAATTTTTATTGGGTAATCTACTATCCAAAAACATGTCCACGCACCTTTTTCAATTTGATAACTCCTTCTTGTGTGTCCTCATCTGTGACAATGTCAAACAAATTTCCCCCATCTCCTGGAACAATATTGTATTCAATTTCTGCATTTTGTCCAAAGTCAGGGTCCACAGCTCTTATTCTTCCAATAGCTGAGCCAACAGGAGAAGACTCAGGAACTTTCAGATGGAAAATGCCTGATGAGATACAGTGAAATTGGTCAAATATATAAGATTACTTGGCTTGAAAATACAGTCTACAGAAAATAAACCAACTGTAAAAAATAATAGTGCAAAACCAAAAGGCAGTTTGTTCTCCAGTTAAAGGTTATAATTAGGAGTAGTACTTTCACGTTTCACTTCAAAGGATTCTGTTGTAGAATTTCAGTCATTAAAAATAGAAAGTGTTGAAATTACTATGAAGAAATATTTTACATACTAGCACCATCTAATACTTGCACCTAGCATCAAATGTAAAGGTGAGGAAATCCCATGAAATAAACTGGTACTAATGTAAAAGAATCCAGGATATAAGACGTAGATTAAAAAGATGCAGAGAAGTGATGGGTGAACAGAGAGATGAGCACGCAGAAAAGAGAAGAAAACTATTTAGATACTTAGAAAAACAAGGTTTTGTACCCTAATATTTATTTAAAAATAAAATATTTATCCTAATATTTATGTATCCTATATTTATAAAATATATATAATATAAATATAATACAATGAAGTATTTACTCAATGAATATAATCATTAAACTAAAAAGGACCTTTAAATAAGTATATGAGTATATATGTATTAAATATATGTATATATATGTAATCTGTAATGTATTTAAGTATATTGTGCTATAGTCTAATATTAAACTTATATTTAGTCAATTTTTCCTGCATTTCCTTCCAGGTATTTTTGCACACTTTTAGAATCAGGACATACATTTCTATCTCTCAATTTTTTATCCTTAAAGAATAAAGTAAAATGCTTGCTTTGTGCCACCAGAGGGAGCACCAACATTACTATAAATTTGATAGTCAAGCCTAAAAAAAAAAAAACTCTATACAAAATACAACAGAATCACAAAAAATTATGATATCCTACAAAATTAAAGCATACATTATTTACAAGAATTTCAAAAGTTTTATAAGGTATGACATGAAGAAAAAGATATAGGTTATTTAATTGATATTTCACCAATAAAAATATTATTTGATTAAACAGTAGTCTGTTTTAAGTTAAAGTAAGGAAAGAAAGAAAATAGGAGGAAAATCAAAAGTAAAATAAAAACTAAACACAGAAATACAAAGTTTCAATTAATAATGACTTTGATTAAAATTTCTACTAGTTGATTTTGGATTGTAATTTCCTATAAGTAAAGCAATCAGAGTAATTAATTTGATTTGCACTTCTAGTTACATTTATAGCAATTAAATTAGGAAGTAAATATGTTTTTGGGTGGTGAAGTTCATTCAACATACTACATTACAGTATTACAATCATTTCCTTTAAGAGATATGAGAAAAAATAATAAATCATGTTAGGGAGATTTAGCCAAATAATTTATTCTTTATTCCCAACTGTTTTTATAGGTTTTGTTTTTCTTTCACAATTGGCTTCAAAACTTTATAAACTAATTAGCCCTGGTAGCTCTTAAATCTTGCCATCTGCCTTTCTACCACTCCTTCAATAAGATTTTTAAAATTTGCTCTTATAATGTTAATATTAGCCTCATTTATATCCATTTAATGGACATTGCCTCAATGGGACATATATTTAGTCTCAAGAGAGTTAAATGTTTCCCTAAATCTTTCATTTGCATGTAATAGAAAATATCAGTTCAGCTCAGTTCAGTCGCTCAGTCATGTCTGACTCTTTTGCGACCCCATGAACTGCAGCACTCCAGGCCTCCCTGTCCATCACCAACTCCCAGAGTCTACACAAACCCATGTCCATCGAGTCGGTGATGCCATCCAGCCATCTCATCCTCTGTCGTCCCCTTCTGCTCCTGCCCCCAATCCTTCCCAGCATTAGGGTCTTTTCCAATGAGTCAACTCTTCTCATGAGGTGGCCAAAGTATTGGAGTTTCAGCTTCAACATCAGTCCTTCCAATGAACACCCAGGACTGGTCTCCTTTAGGATGGAGGACTGATCTCCTTATAGGATGTATATTTAGAAAATACACAGTGGTATAAAATTCTTGTTTAATCAGTTAATAGTTAACTGACTGTATGTTGTTGTAATTGTTCAGTCGCTAAGTCATATCTGACTCTTTGTGACCCCATGGACTGCAGTACACCAGGCTTCCTTGTCCTTCACTATCTCCCTGAGTTTGCTCAAACTTATATCCATTAAGTCAGCGATGTTATCCAACCATCTTATCCTCTGCCAGCCCCTTCTCCTTTGGCCTTCAATCTTTCCCAGCATGAGGGTCTTCTCCAGTGAGTCATCTCTATATCAGGGGGCCAAAGTATTGGAGTATCAGCTGAAGTCCTTCCAATGAATATTCAGGGTTGATTTCCTTTAAGATTGACTGGTTTGATCTCCTTGCAGCCCAGGGGACTCTCAAGAGTCTTCTCGAGCACCACAGTTCAAAAGCTTCAAAGGTGGCTTAGTTGTAAAGAATCTGCCTGCCAATGCAGGAGGTGCAGGAGACATGGGTTCTATCCCTGGGTTGAGAAGATACCCTGGAGGAGAAAATGACAACTCACTCCAGTATTCTTACCTGGGAAATATTCTACACAGAGGAGCTTGGTGGGCTATAGGCAATGGGATCACAAAGAGTTGAATACAACTGAACACACAGGATTTCCAGGTGGCGCTAGTGATAAAGAACCTGCCTGACAATGAAGGAGACATAAGAGACGTGGATTGGATCCCTGGGTTGGGAAGATCCCCTGGAGAAGGAAATGGCAACCCATTCCAGTGTTCTTAGCTGGAGAAGCCCATGGACAGTGGAGGCTACAGTCCATGGGGTCTCAAAGATTCAGACATGAGTAAAACCACTTAACACACACATGAGCATTCGTACACTAACAGTATAGCTGCCTTCAAAAGAGATATGAGAAATCTCTCTAAAAGAGAAAATGTATATAAATAGTTAAATAGACATAGACCAAATAAGAATACTTCAAGTGGCAATAATAGAGCATTAGGTAGACATTATAAAATAATTTGGGTTGAAAAACTCATATTTATCTATCAAACTAGCAGTTTTTCACAGACTATAATCATGATTCATTAGGTTTCATTCCTTAAACACTTAACAGAGAGGCTAGCCTATAGAGTTGCTCAATGTTTGTGGTCTTAAAGTAGGGTTTGAATTTGAGGCAATAAAAGCAAAGAAAAATAAAAAAATCATAGGTAACATTTTTATATACTCATGGCCTACAGAAAAGGTAAAGACAGATATCAAGGGGAATTTGTATGAGTTCAAATAACCATGATTATATAATCAGAACATGATGCAGTTTTTTCAGCCTAGTTTTTTTGGAGCATATGTGTCTCCCAACAACCATATTAAACACTGTCCCTATTGAAGCTCTCCTGAGGTGTAAGCAAACATAAAGATGCCTGAATTCCTGTTTAACACAGCAAGAAAGCATGTGACACAGTTATTAAAGTTGTACTAAACTTCTCAGCTACAAACTCCAAAGAAAAATGAAAAGGCATAGAACATGTGAGATATTGTTTATTTCTTTTATTCTTTTTTTCTTAATGCCTGTGATTTATCAGAAACGTGTCTGGATCCTTTGCATCGCACTGTGTGCTTGTGATATCAAATAGAAGAAATACAAAAAACCTTGAATCTATAGTGTGATCTGTCATGGTCTACTCTCATGGTACATCAATAAGTGTTAGTAAAGTTTTTGAGCTTTTCCAAATAGAGCGGTGGGGGTACAGGCTGAAAAACAAGTGCTCCTTTAACAAGGTGTTGAGTTAAGAAATGGGACTTTGTGTGCTCAGTCGATCCTTCTTGTCTTACAACCCCATGGACTATAGCCCACCAGGCTCCTTTGTCCATGGGATTTCCCAGGCAAGGATAATGGAGTGGGTGGCCATTTCCTTCTCTGGGGATCTTCCTGACCCAAAGATGGATCCCACATCTCCTATGTCTTCTGCATTGGCAGGCGGCAGTGAAGAGTGGTGGATTTAAAATTAAAAACATTAACAGCTGGACATGGTGGTGATAGTGATGCATCATTGGTGCAAGGGGAATACTGAATGAAATCTTTAGGAAAATATGCGTCTAACTTATAATCTTGGAATATTTCTTGCTCTATCCTATCTATTTAAGGGAAGCAAATACGCTACATGTTAGGCTTAGGAGTTTGCTTCTCATTTGAATATTTAAAAATAAAAATAATAGAATAAAAAAATCAAGGAAAATAATCTAGTCTGGAATCATCACTTAGGGATTATGTTTAGTGAAGGGAAAGCATTTAGCCAGAATTGAGATCTTTCAATGTTAGAAAAAAAGTTGAAACTCTGGAAGGTTATCTAAAGGACATCAGATAATACAGAGCATGGATGGAAAAGTTCTCCTTTTCAAGACAATATGCTGAGATATGAGTTCTATGTTTTATAAAAGAACATTTTATGAGGCTAGTAACAATAAATGTGAAGATAGCTATTATTTGTATTATGCTATCAATAATTAAAGTGAAATAGTATCCCTGTCCACAAAAGATCTACTCAATAACATTCCATTAACATGCACTACCCAAATTAAGATATAATAGAAGTAAATCAGTGGTTTCCCATTTACACCATTTTTGTACACTGAGGTTTTAGTGTACATAAAACAAACACATACAGAGCACTGCATTTTCTGTTGTTCACATAAGAGGTATACATATTAGTAAGGTGGAAGAGGCATTCATTAAGACAAGCATTTCTCGGTAGAACAACATAGTTGGTAATAAAGCCTGCAGAATACGGAACAAGTCAGAAAAACTCTGCACTAGTCTTGTCAGATTGCTTACACTCTGTCCCTTTATTTTCAATGACTTGACATTTTATCACTTCTAGAAACTCAACAGCAATAAAGCTAGGGTCATTCAGATTAATTCAAAACCGAAGTAAATCTGTGCCAAACTCGGATGGCTTTTGATGTACTATGTAATTACACTGCCATCATTTTCTGGGCATCCTACTTTTGACGCATATGAAATATCTTAATGGCACTACCTGTCCGACACAGATTAAGATATAAAACAGGTGACAAGAAATTATTCGCAGTGTCAATACTAATATATACTTACATGTTTATCAATATGAATGCTATGCTTATTTATTAGAACTAATAAATGAATTCAGTGAAGATGTAGGATCCCAAATTAATTTGCAGAAATGTGGTACATTTCAATACACTAGTAATGAAATATTGGAAGAAAAATTAAGGAAACAATTCCCTGTACAGTTCCATAAAGAAGAATAAAATACCTATAAATAAATATAACCAAGGAGGTGAAAACCTCTTCCCTGAAAAATAAAAGACATTGATAAAACTACAGTCTAAAGATTTAATGCAATCCTAATAAAATACAAATAATATGTTTCACAGAACTGGAAAAGAAAATCTTAAAATTTGTATGAAACCCTCCAAAACAACTAATAGCGATCTTGAGGTAAACAAATAAAGCTGGAAGTATCGTGACCCCTAATTTCAAGCTATAGTACAAAATCAGCCACAAAAACAGAATGGAATTTTGCCATTTTCTGCAACATGAAAGGATCTAGAGGGTATTATGCTAAGTAAAATACAAAAATACAGAAAAGGATGAATATCATATGATTTCACTTATATTTTATATTTGAGAAACAAAACTTGCCTTGCATTGTTGTATGACAGAAACCAGCACAATGTCATAAAGATTTTTTAAAAAGATGTTTTAAAAAGCTGACAAAACAAAAACAGACTCATAGATAAGGAGAATGGGGCCTCCCAAGCGGCAAAGCAGTAAAGAATCCATCTGCCAATGCAGGAGACAAGGGACTTGAGTTCTATCCCTGGGTTGAGAAGATCCTCTGGAGGAGTGAATGGCAACCCACTCCAGTATTCTTGCCTGGAGAAGCCCATGGACAGAGGAGCCTGGTGGGCTACAGTCCATGGGGTCGCAAAGAGTCAGACATGACTGAGCGACTGAGCAGTTACGCATACACACACAGAGAGAACAAATGATGGGTGATTTCCAGAGGGGAGGGAAGTGTAGGAGAAGAGCAAAATAGGTAAAGGGAATTAGGAGGTATATACTTGCAGTTATAAAATAAATAATCACAGTGTTATATTGTACAAAATAATGAATATCATCAATGGTATTGTAATAGCTTTCTATGGGGATAGATGGTCATTAGATCTACTTTTAGTGATGAATTTAAGTGCTCGATCACTATGTTGTACACCTGAAACTAACATAATATTGTATGTCAACTATGTGTCAATTTTAAAAGTAAATTAATTATTGATACATGCTACAAAATGGATTAACTTTTAAATGTTAAGTAAAATATATGATATAAAGGATTAAATATTGTATGAATCCATTATATGGAGTGTACAGATGTAAAAGAAAGTAGATAAAATTATGCATGGGAGTTGGGAAGGCAAAGGAGAGGGATGGCGGAATTATTCTAATGGATATGCAGTTTCTTTGAGGATATTATAGTCTAGAATTAGATCATGGTGATGGTTACCCAACAGTGTATGTATAATAAAAAGCACTGGATTTTATAGTTTTTAAAAAAAACAAAAAAATTAAAACATTTAAAAAAAATAAAATTTAGAAAAAAAATGTATTTTACTATAAAACTGTTGATTCAGTGATTGAAGTCAAACATTAGTGATCCTGTATGTATGATTTACCACCTAATTATAGAGAAGTAAAATGTTGCTTTATAAACATTTTAATGTTTTAATTACTTAAGTATGTGTGTGTGTGTTAGCAGCTCCATCATGTTTGACTCTTTGCGACCCCATGGACTGTAGCCCACAGGTTCCTCTATCCATAGAATTCTCCAGGCAAGAATACTGGACATGACTGAATGACCTAACACTCACACATGCTGGAGTGGTTTGCCACTCCCTTCTCCAGGGATCTTCCCAGTCCAGGGATCAAACCCAGGTCTCCTGCATTGCAGGCAGATTCTTTACCATCTGAACCACAAGAGAAGTCCTAAGCACACAAAATGATCTTTCTTTATCTGTAGAAAATAAAAAAGAAATGAAAGCAAACACCATATCACATATGATGTTGCCTCATATTTTACAAAAAATATAATAATATCAAATGGAGGATAGAGCAGCCTCCTGAACTTTAGACTATGACATATTATAGCTCCAATAGTCTAAAAAGTACAATGTGTAAGATGCAATAAAACCCTCTCCCTTTGTCTCGCACTGTTCCTTAGAGTTTCTTTATTTGCCTTTCTGCCCATCTTTAAATAGACCGCCCCATGTTGACTTTAATTACCAAAATCTGAATTTGAAAATCAGATATCTCTAGTATATCATATTTATTAATGTTTTGATCCCTAAACAAAATGAAGATTTACCTCATCTGCCACTCCACCCCCAAGCCAAACTGGATTAGTGCAGATAGGGCTTCAGTTTCTGTCTTGTCATTCACTTACCAGTGAAACTCCCACCCAGGTTTACTTCAACACAACATCACTGAATGCAGATTTGAGAGGAGATGTGCATAAGTGACTGTGAGGGTGTGGTAGAACCAGCTCCAACATACAGATGAGGAAATTGAGATGCAAACATGTAGATACTTACAGTCAGCAAGTTGAACCAATCAAGTGTTATCTCTGCTCTAAACTACAGTCCCTTATTTGGTCTGCCCATTTCACTTGCTTTTTTTTTTTTTTTTCTGCCTTAGTGTCAGTCAAGTGGAGACAATTGTTGAGTTATCAAATAAACCCTTTACAAATAAAAATAATTCAAGTTCTTTTTAAATTCAGCTGTATTGATGAATGCAAACTCCAATTAAGGGTGTATTGAGTCTGTTGGATAGACTTGGGTAAAGTTTCTCTTTTCAGTGCTTATAAAATAAATATCAGTGAAGATGTAGAGAAGAGAGCATTAAGGGATGGAAGAGGTTTCAGGAAAGGGATGTAACTCTTAAGATAAAATGACTTCTGCACCCAAGAAAGGAAGGATGTTTATCACATCTCTTTCTGTTCTTCCAGTTCTCTCTTTCTTTTTACATAGCTCCCATATTTCAAGTACAATTTTTTTTATATTTAATACCACAGTTCTACTGATTTGTAGATTCAATAAACATGTGGCTATATTTCCACATGAAACAAATTCAAGACGCTGTAGTGAAAATTCCAACAAAAAATTCCAAGTAAATTATGAAACAAAACCCCATTTATATTACTTAATAATTGTCAGGAGACTCCCTGGTGGCTGGGGGCTTCCCTTGTGGATCAGCAGTAAAGAATCTATCTGCCAATGCAGGAGATGTGGGTTCGATTCCTGAGCTGGGAAGATCTCCTGCAGAAGGAAATTGCAACTCACTCCAGTAGTCTTGCAGGGGAAATTCCATGGACAGAGGAGCCTGGCAGGCTACAGTCCATGGGGTTGCAAAAGAGTTGGATAAAACTTAGCAACTAAGAAGTAACAACAATGATTGTCAGAATAACAACTGTTCCTGATTTTCAAATATATATATATATATATATATATTAATACATGTGATTTATATAACCACTCCTCCCATTACATAATAGTAAGCATGATGGAGAGCTTGGCAGGAATATACAACATTTCAAGTGCATCCATAACCTTCCACTGTACATTCATTTTATGGAGTACATTTACTATTCCTTAAAGCCTCCATTAAATATGTAAAACTATCTTTTGTCCTTGTCTATTTAATTTCTGGTTCACCTAACAGAACACAATAGGTGGATAATTCTCATTGATATTTTCCAATAATTTCACAAAAATAGTCCACATCAAAGATTTTACACTAAATTATAAATATATTCAGCATATTACAAACTAGGGTCTTGAAAAATGTTTGAAATTCAAATTCACCTGGGAATACTTATTTAGGCAAAAGTTTGACTTTTCAAAGATCTTTTGAAATATTCTGATGCTACTCTAGAAAATTGATATTTGTTAATAGTCTCTCCCCACATGATATTTTAGTTTAAGCAAAACTAATTTTTTCAATAGCAACAAGTTCATTGATCTACAAATTTTATTTCTAAATATTCATCATGTGTTAATGCATCATGTTTACATGCAATAGTTTAAACTTTCTGTAATTGTCTATATTTTATTGTTGACTGTTCCATATCTCTTCCCTATTTTGTTACTTATAGCTAAAATATTTCACTTGCCTGCTACTCCTCATTGCCCTTTGCATAATTTCTATTTTTCATTCTTTCAAGGACAGCTTCAAGTCATTTTTGATGAAATTTTTTCTTGTGTCTTTGCACTTCCATTTTTTCACAATTCTTTAAATTATGCATTATGTTTTTTTTCAGTGTTTTAGCATATTTTGGTACACATTTGCTGTTCCACTGATTAACTCTTATTAGATATTTCAGAGATAGCAATGACATTCTTTCCTTCGGCATCCTCTCAGATATACTCTGTAATGATTTGGGTGCCCATCTTATACATTTGTATATCACTGTGTGCATAAGACCATCATTTGCTTCACTTCAAGTAGTATAATTGTCCATTAATTTAATCTCTCCATTATACAAAGAGATGCTTGAGGGAAGAGATTAATTTTTTATCCCTTTTTAAATAGTACAAAAGTGAGATAGCCATTTATTCTTCAATAAAACTAGCAATCCATGAAACATTATTCACTAAAGGATACAATTTATTATGTCCAATATTTGGTAATAAAATGTTTCTTATGTACAAAATTATTTTGTTTTTATGATTTTTAGTATTGTTTATACATTTTTAACTCATAAATATTGTAGAAGTCCAATTTATTTGCCTATTTATGCTTAGACCAATAGTAAAGCAAATGTGAAATAGATTTAAACCATGTGAAATAAATAGGACTTTAGGATGCTTTCATAACTATGATTAAAAATGTACACTATTGTCAGAAATTGATGTTTAAATGTTTGAGGTGATAATTTCTAAGGTTCTTCTTATACTTTGGTTATTCCCCTTCCTGGACTTTCTTATACTCAAAATTAAAAATGTATGTCCTTTTTATTCTGATTAAATTCATCCATGCCTTGTTTCCTTTATCACTTCTATTTTTATGTTAGAAAATTTTTGTTTTTTTTTAATTTGATTTCTCTATGAAATGTTCTGCATTTCCAGCTATTTTTTTCTTAATTTCACATATCAACAGAAAAACTATCCCTTAGTTTAAACAATTTCTTTGTCTGCTCTTTATTTTACTTACCTCTGAATCCAGCAGATCACAAAGTCCTTCCTATTCTGCTACTTCAGATTTCTCAATTCTGCATCTATCTATTCCAAATAGCTACCCTAGGTTTGTGCCACACCCTTCTCTCTGCTTCATTGTTTACCAAATTATTGTTCTAACGTTCTGATTTCCGACATTGCCACTCTAATCAAAAGCACACACATACACACACATAAATATATGTGTCTGTATCAGGTTCATGACACTCAGCAACCAACCTCCTCTCTTTCAGTCTGTTAAATTTTTAACCACACACACATTTCTTCTTAAATTCTATATCCTTCATAAATATTTCCTAACGATTCTAGCTTGGTCAAATAGCTGTATCCTTTTTACATCAATATTTTTTCTTATCATATTACCATTTTGGAATTTTATAGCAATTGTTATTTATTTACACATACAAATATTTGTCTTATAGAATGCAGAGTATGGTGAGAAGAATAAAGAGAGTATTATTCAATTCACATCTCTTAAGAATCAAGAACAAGTATCATAAATACATATATTTGATTATATAAAAGTGACAGGAATTTTTGACAATGCAATTTTCAAAGGCTACAGTAATAATTAAATAAACTTAATGCATTTTAAGACAGCTGGAGAAATGATATTAACAATCAGAGCATATATTCTTTACTCTGAACAAAACTGTTTGATAGTATTAATATTATTGTTATAATTGCCATCTCACTGACATCACTTGTTATTCAGCTCATGAGTTCAGCTCCTCTGAGAGTCTGCTAATAGGGCAATGGAGCGACCAGTTTCCAATCTTCTATACTTTGCAGCATTGGGAACAGGACCAAGTAGATCATAAAAAAGTGTCAGCACTATCTTAAAAAGACTCATATACTCACCCACAAAGCACAATATAATATTCATAGGGGCTAATAAGAAAGGAGAAATGGTTTTAAAGTTCTATTGTTTTTCATTTGGTTACATCTGCTTACACATTCTACTGAAATTCAGTAGACCCATCTCACTGGAGAATTGGGAGTGAAAAGTTTTTCACTGAGCTTGCATTCAAATTGCATTCACTTTGATAAAATTTGAATTCAGCCTTAAAACATCAGTATCTCGACATCCATAAACTCTTTGGAAGCGGTCTAAGCAAGATATAAAAATGTATATGAGTGCTTAATTGTTAAAAAAAAAACTTTCAAAATACTTAATTTAAAATGACTGCAGTTTAGTATGCAGAACCCACCCATATAGGTGGAATTTTATAGGAACATAATTTTGTGCAAATCAAAAAATTCTCATGAGATGCAAAATAATTAACTCATTACCTCTAGTTAATGAATAATGAAAAAGCCATCTCAGAGAGTCAACACTTGCCCCTTCATCACAGAAAACTGGTGGATTTCAAATTGTGGCCTGCAGACTACCTATAACAGAATCTATTGGAATGCTTATTTACAATTCAGATTTCTGGGTCTAAGCTCTGTCAATTGAAGCACAGCTTTTATCACTACAATATAGGATCCCAAAGGATTCCTAAGGCAAACATGATTTGAGAACCACTGAGAGACCACTGGTGAGTAAGTCCCAGATTATCAATTTATGTCTTATCTTCAGGAGATGTTAGTTATTTATTTGTTTTTATTGAAATAGACAAAGACCCATTTGGGAATTAAACTGAAAGTATTTATTCCACTTAGTGAAAAACTAGTTTTATAATGTGTCTTGGCTAATTTTTTAAGAATAGAAATAGAATTATCAAATATAATGACACATGCCTACATTCTATTTGAGAACTGAAAAATTCTTGAGTATAAACTCTTTGTGTACTATTTTAATCCCTAAAATGTATAATTTTTAATGCTTTATGGCCTTCCCAGGTGGCTCTAGTGGTAAAGAATCACGCTGCCAATGCAGGCAATGTAAGAGACCCAGGTCTAATCCCTGAGTTGGGAAGATCCCTGCAGGAGGGCACGGCAACCCACTCCAGTATTCTTGCCTGGAGAATTCTATAGACAGAGGAGCCTGGTGGGCTATGGTCCATGGGGTCACAAAGAGTTGGACATGACTGAAGCAACTTAGCATGCATGCATACAATGCTTTTTAAACATTTCCTCCCAAATGAAGAGAATATCTAATTGTCAAATATCATAGATACATACAATATTAAAGATCTACTTATTTAATTTTTTTGTCTTAGTCATATCTTTGGGAGGTATAGAGCAGCTGAGCACGCGCGCGCATGCACACACACACACACACACACACACACACAACATAAAAGCCAGTTTAGATTAAATTGTCAGAGAATGTGAGAAAAGTGCTATGTGTTTGAAATTTCTTAAATAAAATTTAACTATGGGAATTAAACTGTATACTGAAGTTGATGCTAAATTGGCAATAGTATTAAATTTGAGAAACATACACAAACATGAGTTTATATCATTAACCCCTTCACATATTATTTTTTTATTACCACTTAAAACCAACACCCAGTTCCAATTAAGGAAAGGCTTAACTTGCATTTGATCTACCCTGTTAAATTTGCATACAACTGATCTGCCAGTCTTCCAATCTCAAATATTTAAGTGAAGCTGAAGTAGGCTTTCTCATTTAAATAGCAGTGGAACTTACATAAGATCAATTATTTTAGTCATGTTTCTTCTGGTACTTCTTTCAGAAAAATCGCTACCATCTCTTTCTAATTCTTTCACCTAAAAAAACATATTGGAGACAATGATAAGAACAGGAATTCCGCCTTTGCCTCAGAGGCATCTTTAGAGTCATGCTGTGGTTTTTCATAGTTTGTTTGTACTTGGCCAGCAGGTAGGAAGCAGGCCTTATGCCAGAGTCTCCAGATAAAGGAGTAGGTGAGATTTGTACATATTTCATTCCCTAACAGGCCCAGGAGGAGACTGTGAAAAGAACTGAAGTGATTCTCAGCATGTACATATTTATGTGTGTGTGTGCTAAGCTGCTTCAGTCGTGTCTGACTCTGAGATCCCATGGACTGTAGCCCACCAGGCTCCTCTGTTCATGGGATTCTCCAGGCAAGAATACTGGAGTGGGTTGCTATGCCTTCCTCCAGGGCACATAATTACATATTCAGCTGTATCCTGGGTTCTCAAAATTCAGGAAATACTTTTTCCTATGATGTTATTTAAATAAATATATAAATGTATATAAAGTTTTAAATTTTCAAATTTCATATTAAAATCAGATATAAAATATATAAATACACACGAATATATATAAAAATAAATTTAAATCATGAACATGTATCTTTAGTGGGTGATCTTAGTCATCCTCATAACAATCAAACTTTGGATACCTGGGAGAATGTGACAGTACATTTTCTAAGACTGGATCTGAGTAGTGGTTTTTAGTTCTTTATTCAGAATAAATTACTACATGGTTTTACCAAAAAAATTTCAGTGTCAAAGCTCATCATTTTCCATTTAGCAAATGGTGAACAAAGAGAAAGAGATTTTGTGACCCCTCTGGGTGTAACTGGGTTCATACTAATTCTAATAAATATCTTTATTAATTACTTATTGTTATGCCTACTTCCTTCAACATAAACAATATATTATAGATTTTGAACTATTAAAAGAGCCAATCTCGACCTGGATGGCAAAAAAGTAATGATAAGATGAAATGAAGAGATATGCTTTTATTAAACAGATCAATATTTTTCAATAAGTAAAAATAATTTTATCACCATTTACTTAATAATTTAATAATTAATCTGGGCATCCTATCATCTTTCTATATAATCCATTTATAATTTAAGAAAAAATATATAGTTGGACATATGTATGTACATATTTGGGCTTCCCAAGTATCTCAGACAATAAAGAATCTGCCTGCAATGCAAGAGACACGAATTTGATCCCTGTGTCAGGAAGATCCCTTGTAGAAGGAATGGCTACCCACTCCCATATTCTTGCCTGGAGAATTCCATGAACAAAGTAGCCTGGAGGGCTACAGTCCATGGGGTTGCAAGGGGTCAGACACAACTGTATGACTAACAATTTCTCTTTCATGTGTATATTTAAGCATAATTCTGTAGTTTTTGATAGTTTGTTCAAAAAAGAAGATCAGATATTGCTCATTGTACAGTAGTCATTTTGGCTGATGCATTTAATTCTTTAATTTTAGATTGTTTTTATATTAACTGAAGGACAACAACATTTTTCTCTGGGGTGAATTTCAATATTTGTAAGTGTTTTATTTGTTAAATTAACAAGCTGTAACATGGATACAATGATATGTTTTATAAAGTAACTATTGTACAAACATTGACAAAATTGAATCAAAATTCCTATAATAAGAAACAGTCAGTATAAACAATTATGTTAGTTATTAGATGAATACAGACCTAATTTTATTTGTTTATTTTTTGGCCACTCCACACCAAACCACTTATGGGATCTTAGTTTCCTGATTAGGGGTTGAACTCCGGCCACCACAGGGAAATCATTGAGTCCTAACCAGTGGATTGCCAGGGAATTTCCCCCCAAAAGCAGACTTTAAAATATTGCTTATGACTAAGAAATTGTCTTAAAACAAATATCAATGACCTATGTTCTACATTCAAATTTGTTCACCATGCAAACAGTTCTTATGTGCTTATATTGAAAAAAAAGCAAACTCTTCTTTGCATTTCCTATAAATTACCTCTTTTCATTTGAAATATGAAGGGCTTTAGTTCACCTAAGTTGCTTTCTTATTCATTAGAAAATTATTATATAGAAGAGATAAGTGAGAGAAGTATTCACTAATGTGAATTAATCGCATCACTTAATTGATTTGATCTCATAGTGTATAATTTAGATAAGCTTGTTAGATGGTTTTGTCATTTAGAATTCAAGTAATGGAAACCACCAGAGTTTTGCTGGTAGCTTGTTTTGACAGATGGAGATCCTCTGCAGATGTACTTGATTATAGCAGATGAAAGTTATATGACTATATGTAAAAGATTTTACAAAGAAAACTTTTAATCTTCATCTGACTTTAGGTAGAGCTCTTTTAACATACTAGCATTGTTTCTATTTCTAAAACAATATTCCCTTCTTTTCTTGTGACTAGTACTCTGTATTATCTGTGGGACTTTTGGCGCAAAACATGGATATCAAAGGTAAATTGCCTCTTAAGAGGGAAAGTGATAAAAAGTTAGAGTTTGAAGTCCCTTCATAAGATAAGGTCTTCAGTTCTGCTACCTAGGGGTTGTGTGATCTTGAACAAGTTACTTAATTTTTACTAATAATACAGCCTTGCTATTTCATGTCTAAAACTGAGAAACTACTAGTCATTGTAAAGCTAAATGGGAATATATATGCAGATCACTCTGCATAATGCATGACACATGGTAACTTATTAGTAACTATCATTGTCACCATCATCAAATTAAATTGGTAGGAAATTTTGATGCCTCAGGAACCATCTATTTTGCAACAATAAAACAGTAAACTATTTACACTTGCATCATAGAAATGGCTATGCCATTTAATTTTATTTTCATTTCTAACAGATTTATAGAAGGAAATAGATGGGAATGGATGCTTAACAATGTTTCACATGCATATGTACACACACAAAGTCAAAACAAATTATGATTAGTAAATTTTAAGAAATAATCTTGTGCATTTTTAAGCAATGATAAAATGTAGCTCCTTGAAGTTTATCTGAAGGAGAATTCTTTTTTCCAGCATAATTGATCAATAGATAAGAACAAATATAGCTGGTTATGGGAAATTCTCTTTTTAACTTCCAATATGTATGAAATATCTGTTTTCTTTACTTTCATATTCAAAAGGTTAGTATTTCAGTTTGTCATTTTATGTCATATTTTCAGTTTAATTGATCCATGTGAGAAACACTAGTGCCCAAAGAGCATTGGCTTCTATAGAGGTGGCTTTTCTGTTTTTAAATGTATTCTGTATTTTCCTCTGAAGGATGTAATTCAGAATGACAGTACATTAGAAAAGAGCTTGACACAAGTCATGTAAAGCTTCAAGGGGATTAATTTTTTATTCACGCAAAATGTGAAAACCCTCTTCTTTCTCACGATTCAAAAATATCTCTCACCTTATTATATTTTCAGGCTATAGTTCAAATGTGCATGTAACACTTGCATATTTGAAGAAAAAGAAAATAATTAGATCACAGTGATCCATTTGGTATATTTATTCTACGCTTTCATTTCTGTTTACAGTGACAATTCATTACATATCACATGACTTTTTGCAGATGTGTCTTAAAAGTATGGTTTTAGAGTTACAGGTAAAAGAAAACAATAGATTTTCATTTTCATATTATGTTGAATTGGAAGAAATTTGAACTGCTGAGTCAAAAAAAAGTTTGCCAGTTTTGATGACCTTGGGCAAGTTAACCTCTCTAAGCCTCAGTTTTCTTCACAGTAAAACGTGGACTATAAAGACCTCAAAGTATTTCCAAAGGAAATGATAAAGTTCCTGACACAGCATGTAAAGGCTCTAAAAGTTCAAATACCCTTACCTCCCAATCCTTCTTTCTGGGTCTCATCTAGTTACTCTTAGGCCCACAGATTCAACTTTGAGTAAATTCCAAACAGGCCTGCTGCTTTATCCAGATTCTTTTCCCTAGCAAAGACCTAGAGTTGATTTTCCTGTTGCCCTGGAACCTGAGTGTGCCATCTTGGTTCTCTGACTATACTCTAGTTTCTCTCCTACTGAGACATTTTCATTTCCTTGTTGTACCCCAGTCTATTTGTCTGATGGCTGCACAAACTTTTGTGAACTACCCTTCATTTATATTCAGAAGCTGTTTCTGTCCAATGGTTGAGTTTTATGCTCCTCATGAAAAGCTTCACCATCTTCCTTGTGAATAAGAGTATTGACAGCACCTTAGAAGATCCATGTTGTCTCCTCTATGTTAGACTGAACCTATTTTATATGCACAAAATCCAAAACAGAAGTTTAAATCACAGTACCACCTTTTATGTAAAAAGTATACTAATCCTTCAAACTAGTCTCCTCAATTGGCTATTACAAATTGCCACAAATACATAGTATAAATGTTAAAAATCAGTGTTTTTCAGGTGGGAATATGTTCTTTGTTAATGCCATATGATAGAGAATCAAACACTTTATTTTTTACATTTACATATTTATTTATATATTTTTTCTGTTTCCCTTAATAGAAGAGAAAGAGAAAGGGATGCTCTAGGGCTCTGCTATTGGTCATAATATATTATTTACTAGCTATTTGTCATACACATCCCATTTGCTAAAATAGGGTGATTTCTAATTGCCAGTCTTATAACATTTATTCAGTACACTGACTTCCTGACCACTAACTAAAGATATTTTCACAAAGATATGTTGGTAGTTTTAAGACAAAAATGACCAAGTATTAAAGTATGTAAAATCATACAGCTAAAGGAATAAAATATTCATTTAGCTAAATGTTGTCAGTTTTATAGACTGTGGTAGATAAATCCGCCTGGAATTAGATGAGGAAAATCATTTTGCTTTGTTTTATAAAACTGTTCATGCAAAACAGTGACTTCATCAAGTTCCTTATAGAAACAATGATAGAAATATTCAGTTTCTGTATTCTAAGTTCTAGGAGCACAATCCTTGAAAAGTACCAAAAATCAAACAGGTACTTATTGGTGTTAAATGTAACACTGAAAAAGAAAACTAGATATAACTGAGTGAGAGGTATTCACTTTCAACAAGAAACAGAATTACAGAGAAGAGATAAGTGAGAATTATTCTATTATCATAGAAACTGTAGCAAAACCTACTGCTAAACTCAAATAAAATACAACTAAAGTCATGAAATAGCATCACTATATCATATGCTATCTCTAGGGAATTATACAGACACAATTCAACACATATAATTGATAAAGTGAAGACAGAAAATTTTATGTTAATTATATGATATCACAAATAGTACAGTGAGATATGCATCATAAGTCAAGTTATACATTAATTTTCATATTTGTATTACTTTTTCAATTAGCAAGAAATTAGACAAGATCCCAACCTACTATCAATATTTTACTTTCATATGAATGGATAACATAACTTGTATAGTTATTGACCCATTTATGTTATTTTCTATTAAAATCATACTATGTATGACTCTAATGGAAAAATGTAATTCTGAGGACATTTAATTTTTAGCTTCTGGTTCCTAAAAAACAAAAGTGTCTGGAAAATCACTACAATTCCTGTAAAATTCAATAAAATGTAAGACATTTTTTAAAAAGCTGCACTGATTTAGACTTAACAGGAGAGAACGTACTTTTGGGGAATCGAGGTGGGTTGTCATTGACATCCGTGAGGGTGATGTTGACTACCGTCGTTCCAGCCAACCCTCCCAGCTGTCCGCCCATGTCCTTGGCTTGGATGAGGACTTGGTATTGTTCTTTGACTTCCCTGTCCATGTTTGGCAAAGCTGTTCTAATAACACCTTACGGGGGAAAAAATAAAAAACAAATATCACAAACATTCAGTTTTCCAAAATAGCCCACAACAAGAAAATGATTCTATATGGATTCTTTAGCAAAGACATGCTAACAAAAATTATGTGTTTTTTAAAAAATTGATTTCGTTTAATTGGAGGCTAATTACTTTACAATATTGTAGTGGTTTTTGCCATACATTGACCTGGATCAGCCACGGGTGCTTGTGCCCTCCATCCTAACCCCCCTCCCATCTCCCTTCTTACCCCATCCCTCTGGGTTGTCCCAGAGCACCGGCTTTGAGTGCCCTGCTTCATTCATTGAACTTGCACTGGTCATCTGTTTTACATATGGTAATATACATGTTTCAGTGATATTTTCTGAAAGCATCCCACCTTTGCCTTTGCCCACATACTCCAAAAGCCTGTTGTTTACGTCTGTGTCTCTTTTGCTGCCTTACATATAAGATCGTCGTTATGATCTTTCTAAATTCTAAATATATGCGTTAATATACTGTATTAGTGTTTCTCTTTCTGGCTTACTTCACTCTGTATGATGGGCTCCAGTTTAATCCACCTCATTAGAATTGATTCAAATGCACTCATTTTTATAACTGAGTAATATTCCATTCTATATACGTACCACAACTTCCTTATCCATTCATCTACTGATGGACATCTAGGTTGCTTCCATGTCCTGGCTATTGTAAACAGTGCTATGATGAACATTGGGGTACATGTGTCTCTTTCAATTTTGGTTTCCTTGGTGTGTATGCCCAGCAGTGGGATTTCTGGGTCATATGGCAGTTCTATTTCCAGTTTTCTTTTTTCAAGGAATCTCCACACTGTTCTCCACTGTACCAGTCTGCATTCCCACCAACAGCGTAAGAGGGTTCCCTTTTCTCCTCACCCTCTCCAGCATTTGTTGTTTTGATGGTGGCCATTCCGAGCAGCATGAGATGATACCTCATTGTGGTTTTGATTTGCATTTTCTACTAATGAATGATGTTGAGCATATTTTCTTGTGTTTATTAGTCACCTATATGTCTTCTTCAGAGGAATGTCTGTTTAGTTCTTTGGCCCATTTTTTGATCGGGTTGTTCATTTTTCTGGTATTGAGCTGCATAAGCTGCTGGTATATTTTGGAAATTAATTCTTTGTCAGTGGTTTCATTTGCTTTATTTTCTCCCACTAAATTAGGTGTAGTTTTAAAAGTGAAACACCCACAATGTCCAATGGTTTGGATATAATTCAATATATTGTGGCAATAGCCAATTACTGACATTTGTGCAGCAGTGTGGAATATGGTTAAGGACCTCACTAAAGTCAACCCCAGTTAGACCTAATTTACACAGAATGATCTTATCTTTAAAAAAATAAATTGTTAAAAAATGTATATTTTATATGTACATGCTCAGTCACTAAGCTGTGTCCAATTCTTTGCAGCCCCATGGAATATAGCCTGCCAGACTCCTCTGTCCATGGGATTTTCTAGGCAAGGATACTGGAGCTTGTTGTCATATTCTAAATGGTTACAGTGAGCATGAGATTTCTAAAAAATGCCATATTTTTCTTCATTTGTATTTTTTAAGATACATATATTAACTCTTTTAAACACTTGAAACATTTTACTTGTATATTTTCTTTTGTTTGTCAGGATTCCTCTCACTAATTTTAGTCACAGATTTTATTTATTTAGTTTTCATTTAGATTTCATTAAGCTTTGCCATCGTAGGGAGTTTTGTCTCTCTTATCACCAAGTTACTCCAGCCTCTAATGGAGTGCTTATCATTCAGAAAAAATCTTGGTAAGATTGTGTTAATAATCTGACTAGTGGAATGACTAGCTGAATAAAGCAAGGAATCCATAAATAATCATGACTTATTTGATATATATGCATATTTATATAACCTACTGATTTTCTGCCCTTATGTCCAAGTGTAGAACCATATTTATATATATTCATAGTGAAAAAGCTAAAACCTTCTGGATTTATTAAATGAATTTTATGACAAACACTAATATATACCCAATAATTTTAGGGGGGATTGCAGATAATTTGTTTTAAATGCATGTGTGTTTAGTATTGCTGTTTCTTAAATAATAAGGTTTATATGAATAATTAATATAAGTTGTCAATACAAAATATAGAATCAAATCATAAACTGAATACATATCCCTAATTCTTCTGTACTTATCTCATGCTGGTTTTTTTTTTTTAACTAATTTAGATTTAACTACAATCTGAGTTTTCTTCTAGCCCTTGGCAAGAAAAAGTTGCAAAAAAGGCAACTTCCATTTTTGCTCCTGCTGTTTCATTTATGCTCTGCTATTCACTTACTATTATTTCAATCTGTTTGTCCTTTCTTTAGCTTGGATTTCTGATGTTTCATTTCCAAGGGTCTTAACTAAGATCCTTCATCTCTGTATCTTGGCTTGGTCCTGCATGCCTTAAGCTACATGACTTCTGCCTGCCTTACAATATTTACATTTTCTAAATAACTGCTTGACTTTAAATTTACATTAATGCTATAGTTTCCTCTTGTTGATAAGATTTGTGTTTACTCGATTCATTTCCAGTAAGAACATATGTATATATTTTTTTATTTTATTTACTTCATTTCTAATATGATAATTTCCAGTATCGCAATGGACTTCCCTTCCCTGGTGGCTCAGTGGTAAAGAATCCAACTGCTAATGCAAGAGACACAGATTTGATCCTTGGTTAGGAAGATTCCCAGGAGAAAGAAATGGCAACCCACTCCAGTATTCTTGCTTAGAGAAAACCATGGACAGAGAAGCCTGGTAGGCTACAGTCCATGGGGTTGCAAAGAGTGGGACACGACTTAGTGACTAAGCAAAAACAACAATAAATACTCCACAGAAACTCCACAGTAACGATACCACAAATTGTAATTAATTTAAAAATAAAAATTAATTTAAATTGTAAATAAATAAGTTCATTAATTTATAATCAATCCCTACCTTTTAGGCACATGTACATTGAATCTTAATATGAGTGTCTTGTACCTGATGAACTTTCCAACATATACAATCATAATAATTAGGGTAATAAAAAGAATGAGAAAAATAGATTTATTTCTGCCAATATAAATGGAAATACATGGTTGAGAGTGTTGTACCCTTAAATTAATATATTAGATAATATTAGCCCATCGGGGGATATATTCTCCCTTTACAATCACCCTGCTGTTGTATTCAAGCCTCTCAATTTTGACGAATCTGGGTATATTTCATAAAATTAGGTTAGATACTCTGATGTTATCAAAATTGATGCTTTTGAATTGTGGTGTTGGAGAGTCCCTTGGACTGCAAGGAGATGAAACCAGTCAATCTTGAAGGAAATCAGTACTGAATATTTATTGGAAAGACTGATGCAGAAGCTGAAATTGCAATACTTTGGCTACCTGATGTGAAGAACTGACTCATTGGAAAAGACCCTGATGCTGAGAATGATTGAAGGCAAGAGGAGAAGGGGAGAACAGAGAATGAGAGGGTCGGATGTTATCACTGACTTGACGGACATGAGTTTGAGCAATCTCTGGGAGTTTGTGATGGACAGGGAAGCTGGGTGTGCTGCTATCCATGGGGTCACAAAGAATTGGACATGACTGAGTGACTGAACTGACTGACTGACTCTGATGTCAACTTCTTGGGGTGAAAATAATATACTACTATATTTGAAAAAATCATAAAATATTACATGTGATAATTGAGTATTTATTTTGATCTGAGTTATTTCTCGAAGTAGCTATTGAACTGTAGGATTTAAACATGGGACAATAGAGTTAATAAACACCTTTACTAAAATATACATTTCATTCAGGCACTGTTACTATGTTTAAGGGTACAGTGGCAAACATGCTTCCATCTGCTTCTCCAGTCCCAATTTGTATACTTTTCTAGACTTCTTTCTCCTCTCTGGCTTCTGGTTGCTTTAGGCGAATATGCAAGAGATTGGATAGTAGACAGATGATGAGGTTGGGCTTTTCTTTCCATAAATTCCCCACATTCCACACTCTCAACTCCAGTGTGGAAATTGCAGCCCTTTCTTATTTCTTCTCTAGATTCTGTCTTATCCTTTATGGTTTCCTTACAATCTGCTCACACTTCCCATAAAGAGTCCTTTTATTAAGCTAATTTAAAATTGCCCAACTGGGTATCATCTTTTTTCATCTGGGAAAATAATTGAGAGAGTCTCTTACAAGGTCCTTTCATGAATTGTACATTTAATGGGTATGTGTTCCTGTGGAGTGGTGCAAAGCCCATAAAGAAGCTATTAAATGATTAAGCTAATTTCAGACAGTGATTGGTGTTATGAGGAAAGTGAAAGCAAGTGCTTTTGAAGGTAGTATCAGAAATGTCCTCTGTGAGGGAAGACTTTAGAGCTGCAGTTCTAGAGAAATGGAAGAGGTAGACTTAGAAAGAACACAGGAAGGAGTATCCTAGTGATGAAAAGGAGAGTATTACTTCCTCAAAGCTTACAAGAAGAGCACTTGGAGGTCGATGTGGCTGCAGCATACCACTGTTGAGAGATGACACAAAGTAAGACCACAGATAGGGATTGAAATGAGATAGTGGTTTTCAAAGATAAATAAACTCTCTGGGAAAGCATTTTGAAAATCAACAAGTAGGACTATATCAAAATAAAAAGCTTCTGCATAGCAACAGGAATAATCAACAAAAATGAAAAGGCAGTCTATGGAATGGGAAAAACTACCTGTAAATCATATATCTGATAAGGACTTAATATCCATAATAGAAAAGAACTTATGCAACTCAATAACAACAACAACAAAAAATGCTAGTTTACAAAATGAGCCAAGAAACAGGATAAAATTTTTTTCCAGAAAAGTAATTCAAGTATCCAGTAGTTAAATGAAAAGGTGATTGACATCAATATTCATCAAGGAAATGTACAATTATCAAAGCCACAATGAGACATAACATTAAGATTTTAGAAAGACTGTTAACAATAAGTCAAGAACAAGAGATAACAAGTATTGGCAAGAATGTTTAGCAAAGAGAACCCTGTGCACTGTTGGTAAGGATGTAGCATCCTGTTCTATCACTTCATTGCAAATAGATGGGGGAAAAGTGGGAACCGTGAAATATTTTATTTTCTTGGGTTTCAAAATGACTGTGGATAGTGACTGCAGCCACAAAATTAAAAGACACTTGCTCCTTGGAAGAAAAGCTATGACAAACCTAGACAGTATATTAAAAATCAGAGACATTAGTTTGCCCACAAAGGTCCATCTAGTTAAAGCTATGGTTTTTACCAGTAGTCATGTATGGATGTGAGAGGTGGACCATAAGGAAGGCTGAGCACCAAAGACTTGATGCTTTTGAATTGTGGTGTTAGAGAAGGCCCTTGAGAGTCCCTTGGATAGCATGGAGATCAAATCAGTCAGTTCTAAAGGAAATAAATCCTGAATATTCACTGGAAGGACTGATGCTGAAGCTGAAGCTCTAATACTTGGCCACCTGATGCAAAGAGCCAACTTATTGGAAAAGACCATGATGCTGGGAAAGATTAAGGGCAAGAGGAGAAGGGGGTGACAGAGATGAGATGGTTGGATGGCATCACTTACTCAATGGACATGAGTATGAGCAATTTCTGGGAGACAGTGTAGGGCAGGGAAATCTGGCATGCTATAGTCCATAGGGTCGCAGAGTCAGACACAACTTAGTGACTAAGGAACAACAAGAACAACACTAGGAAAATAGTACAGAGTTCCCTTAATTTTTTTTTTAATAGAGCTACTGTATGGTTCAACAATTCTTCACATCTGAGTATATATTAAGAGGAAGTGAAAATAAAATCTCTCACCCCATGTTCATTGCAGCATTATTCACAATAACCAAGATATGAAAACAACAGAAGTGTCCATCAACAGATCACTGGATAAAGAAGATGTGATTTAATGGAACATAATTCAATAATTCAGTCATGAGAATGAAAAATAAAATCCTGCCATTTGCAACAACATAGGAGAAACTTACATATGTTATGTGAAATAAGTCAGACAGAAAGATAAATATGCTATGATATAATTTATACATAGACTCTAAAAAGCTAAACTTATAAAAGCAGAGAGTTAAGATAGTAGTTACCAAGGGCTGTGAGGTAAAGGAAATTGGGAGATTCTGGTCAAATGGCACAAGCTTACAGTTATAAAATGGATAAGCTCTAGGAATATGATAGATATCATGGTGCTTACTACATCATATACTGAAAACTTGCTAAGATAGCTCTTACAAGTTCTCATCACATAAAGAGAATGGTAATTGTGTGACATGATGGAGGCCAACACAATGGTGGTGATCATTTTCCAGTATACAACTGTATCAAATCAATACATTGTATAACTTATATTTACACACCAATATATGGTAATTATATCTTAACAAAGCTGGAAAGTGTTAGTTATTAATTAGAGACTATTCAGGTAGATTATGTGGACTGATGGATGAATAAATAGATATAGATAGATAAAGAAAGACAGAATGAACAATAGATGAAAGGCTGCATTCTCCATTCTCTAAGGATGAGAGTCCAGAGGAGACCTGGATCACCACTCTGTTCTTAAAAGGGCAGCCAGGAAGGTGAGGTCAGAGTGTGAAGCAGGTCATAGATCCCCTCCTATAGAGGATACTCAGAGACAGTGCAGGTCACTCAGATTGAAGATCTCATATAATCTTCACTTTCTCACTTAACTCTCTGATCTTATCTTTTACAACTCCCTCTTTTGTTCATGAGAGCTTTGCAACATCTTTTTCCTCTGCTGGAAATTTCTTTCCAAGATGAATAGGGCTTCTCAGGTAACTTCAGTTCAGTTCAGTTCAGTCACTCAGTTGTGTCCAACTCTTTGCGACCCCATGAACTGCAGCACACCAGGCCTCCCTGTTCATCACCTACACCAGGAGTTTACCCAAACGCATGTCCATTGAGTCAGTGATGCCATCCAACCATCTCATCCTCTGTCGTTCCCTTCTCCTCATGCCTTCAATCTTTCCCAGCATCAGGGTCTTTTCAAATGATTCAGTTCTTTGCATCAGGTGGCCAAAGTATTGGAGTTTCAGCTTCAATATCAGTCCTTCCAATGAACACTCAGGACTGATCTCCTTTAGGATGGACTGGTTGGAGCTCCTTACAGTCAAAGGAACTCTCAAGAGTCTTCTCCAACACCATAGTTCAAAAGCATTAATTCTTTGGCTCTCAGCTTTCTTTATAGTCCAACTCTCATACATGACAACTGGAGAAACCATAGCCTTGACTAGATGGACCTTTGTTGACAAAGTAATGTCTCTGCTTTTTAATATGCTATCTAGGTTGGTCAGAACTTTCCTTTCAAGGAGTAAGCATCTTTTAATTTCATAGTTGTAATCACTATCTGCAGGGATTTTGAAATTTCCCCAATATAGTCAGCCACCGTTTTCACTGTTTCCCCATCTATTTGCCATGAAGTGATGGGACTGGATGCCATGATCTTAGTTTTCTGAATGTTGAGCTTTAAGCCAATGTTTTCACTCTCCTCTTTCACTTTGATCAAGAGGCTCTTTAGTTCTTCTTTACTTTCTGCCATAAAGGTGGTGTCATCTGCATATCTGAGGTTATTGATATTTCTCCCGGCAATCTTAATTCCAGCTTTTGCTTCTTCCAGCCTAGCATTTCTCATGATATACTCCACATATGAATTAAATAAGCAGGGTGAGAATGTACAGTCTTGAGGTACTCCTTTTCCTATTTGGAACCAGTCTGTTGTTCCATGTCCAGTTCTAACTGTTGCTTCCTTACCTTCATACAAGTGTCTCAAGAGGCAGGTCAGGTGGTCTGGTATTCCCATCTCTTTCAGAATTTTCACAGTTTATTGTGATCCACACAGTCAAAGGCTTTGGCATAGTCAATAAAGCAGAAATAGATGTTTTTCTTGAACTCTCTTGTTTTTTCGATGATCCAGTGGATTTTGGCAATTTGATCTCTGGTTACTCTGCTTTTTGTAAAACTGGGTTGAACATAGAATAGAATGGGAAAGACTAGAGATCTCTTCAAGAAAATTAGAGCGACCAAGGGAACATTTCATGTAATTATGGGCTCAATAAAGGACAGAAATGGTATGTACCTAACAGAAGCAGAAGCTATTCAAAAGAGGTGGCAAGAATACAAGGAAGAACTGTACAAAAAAGATCTTCATGACCCAGGTAATCATGATGGTGTGATCACTCACCTAGAGTCAGACATCCTGGAATGTAAAGTCAAGTGGGCCTTAGGAAGCATCACTAGGAACAAAGCTAGTGGAGGTGATGGAATTCCAGTTGAGCTATTTTCAATCTTAAAAGATGATGCTGTGAAAGTGCTGTACTCAATATGTCAGCAAATTTTGAAAACTCAGCAGTGATCACAGGACCAGAAAAGGTCAGTTTTCATTCCAGTCCCTAAGAAAGGCAATGCCAAAGATTGCTCAAACTACCAAACAACTGCACTCATCTCACACGCTAGTAAAGTAATCCTTAAAGTTCTCCAAGCCAGGGTTCAGCAATACATGAACTGTGAACTTCGAGATATTCAAGCTGGTTTTAGAAAAGGCAGAGGAACCAGAGATGAAATTGCTAACATCCACTGGATCATCAGAAAAGCAAGAGAGTTCCAGAAAAAAACATCTATTTGTGCTTTATTGAGCAGATAACTTAGTGGTAAAGAATCTGCCTGTCAATCCAGGAGACAGGTTTGATTCCTGGAACTGGGAGATCCCCTGGAGAAGGAAATGGTAACACACTGCAGTATTCTTGCCTGGAAAATCCTATGGACGGAGGAGCTTGGGAGGTTATAGTCCATGGGATTACAAAAGAGATGGATTCAACTTGGCAACTAAACAACATCAAATCATGAATTAGCTGTTCTACTTTTTTCATAACTGTCTTCTAAGTCATCTTCATAGGACTGTATTCATTATTCTGTCTAAAATTCTACACTGAATTAGTTTTCTATTGCTTCTGCAATGAATTTTTTAAAAAGTTAGTTCATTCTTAAACTTTATTAAAAATGTGGTGCCCATGACCACACAGATAAGGTGTATAATTTAAAAATAAATGTTGCCAATAATGTATTATGAGGATAAGAAGAGTTATCAGGTTATCTTGAGGAGAAAATTTGAAGTTTGTATGGTCCAACTTTGCACCCATAACATGCCTTAACTATTCTTTAAGATTTAGAAGTCACTTCCCCAAAAGCTTTTTTTTTTTTTCCCTCAAGAAAGTTCCCCCACTCTCATCAGCCTATATCTAGTGCCCAGGAGTCACACTATGTGTCATAAAGTTGTATCCTAGGAAACCCAAATGTAATTTTCTGAGGACCTGATGACCTCTTCAGATAGATGGGAATCTATTTGAGGATAGACTTGATTCATCTCAGAGTCCGGGCACATAGACCTGCTAGGCCATGGTTACAGATAAATATGTATCAAGGAATTAATACTAAAATCCAGCATCTGATCACTCATTCATTACCTGCTTTTATACTTCCAGTAATGTGAAGCTCATCATCTCATGAGGTGTTCGTCCCTCTTATTTATGGAGAAGCATTCACATCATTTTTTTTTTTTAATGAGACCAAAGTTCTTTTTCTTATAATGCCTGCCGGCCACTGATAGTCCTTTTACTCTTGAGCAACACAGAATACAGCCAATTCCTCTTCTATACAATATCTCCACAACTACCTAAAGAAATAGCCCTGGAGTATTTTCCTTTCAAGGCCAAATATTCTTATTTCTATCTGCTGATTCATGCATCCCAAATAAGGCAAGTAGAGTTCACACAGAGTTCTCATAAAGTGTGACAAGGCAGAATACAAGGAATCCATTGTCTGTGGTATATCTTTAATCATGCAATTTACTGTACATATGCAAATCATTACAAAACAGGTAACAGCGTATGCTGGTTAATCTTAATAATTGTCTATTTCCAATTTCATTCTTGTAAAAAAAAAAAATCTGTTTTTCACAAGCACTGACTGAAATGTCTGAATCCTGTAAGACATCTCCCTGACTTAAAATCAAAGGCATGTTCAAGTCACAAAACAGTGTAAATATGTACATTGTAGTTTATATAAAGAATTGATTCAAATTAAAGTCTGACACATGCTTTAAGTTTAGTATGGGGCTTTAAAACACGAATGCATTTTTTAAGACTGAAAAACAAATATCAGTCAGGGTGGAGGAGGATTTATTTAGGAAGAGAATAATCTCTAAACAAAATGTGCTAATGGAACTGAAAGAGGAAAAGTCTTGAGAAGGTGTCAGTTCTCAGTACTTTATCAAATTTCCCAAACAGAAGCGAGGACAGAAACACAAAGCATGAAATCTTAGGATAGTGGACATGAGAAAAAAGAAAATAGCTCAGGCTTGCAACCCCATTCTTACTCAATTATTTTCATGTGATTTCTCAAAATGCACATTAAATACATAGCAAAGCCTTATAAATACACTTTTTGACAGTGCACTTTAACAAAAAGACATTGGTGATAAATTTCTAAAGATGGCTGGTGGTGATGTTTACACAGTGTGAACATTCATAATGTCACTGAATAGCACACTTAAAATGGTTAAAATGGTAAATTTTCTGTTATGTATATTTTACCATGCTAAGCAATTTGAAATTTATAAATCTGAGAATATGTTGCGCTAAAATAGTCTTATAATGCTTTCTCAGGTAGAGCTGAGATTATTTAGAAAAATCAGCATATCACCACATGATACACAAAATAGCAATACCTAGTTATCCAACTCAGACTAGATTTTGACATCATTTAGAGAAAAATTCAGATACTTCAGAAGAATTTTAAATGCAAATTGCCATGAGATCAATTATTTATAATAGCATTTGTTTTCCTAAATAAAATAATTTATCAATATTATGGAAACTTTTAATCTCTCAATTTCATGCATCAAATAAAATATTACAATGCCTCTCATTTAAAGTTTTATAGATTATAGATATTTTTCTAATACACAATAAATAATAAGCCTATAGTATATATAATATAAAAGTATGTCAACATGACAAACATTTTAGTGTTACATATATGCTAAATATTACAAGGATCAATATTATTTGATGTTTATGAATCCATCTACCTTTTAAATTTTTAAAAATAATTAATAATCATTTGAGGCATATACATGAATGCATGCAAATGTTAATCCCAGTGAATGATCTCTTAGTTAAGCCATAGAATTACCAAATTAGCCAATTTTAAAAAGAACTATCATCTGGGGACTTAATTCATAGAATGTATCAATTTATATCATTTATAAATAAACTAGCCTTATTTGTATATTGGATAGAGAGACAAGGAATGTTTGTCAAACAGCAATATCAATGAGAACATAAAACTTATCATTCCAAGTGAATAATAAATGGTTATATTTATCTCTTCATAAATATTTAGGTACCAGAAGTTTTGATGAGGCTCTTCACTTAGAAACTATTTTAAACGGTTTTCTATAGTCAAATGTGGGAATTTTTAGATAGTATTAGTTTTTCATGCTTTTTATTTCACAACAGCAAAAGGAATCATAAAAAGAAGCTATATGGCTGGAACAAATGGAGGATATTTCTGAGAAATTGCAATTACCCTTGATTTTTGATTTATTCTGATCTACCACAAGGTGATAAATTTGACAAAAAGTCTTCTTAATGGTTTCTGTGCATGAAGAACTAGTTATCATTCTATTAATGAAGTGCTTCACCATCCACTCTTTTCCTGTCTAGTGGTCTGGGGCATTGTTAGTATCAAGACTTCTGTCTCCAGTGAAAATCAATGCTTCAAAAAATCTATTCCATAGTTCATGCCAGAATTGTTTCACCTTCAGTTCTAAATAATAGGCCTCATATAAAAATATAAATACACAATTAGAAAAGCCTTATGATGAATATATATACTCTTCTGTAAAATGATGCTTTCAGAAGGCATTAGATCTAAACTTGATATTGAACAAGTCAAAAGGAGGCAAGTATTTGATTCTTATAACTGTCTGTTCAGTATTAATTTGACCAGAACAATTATATTCTGCACCCATGATTTATGCTTCAATTCACCTTCATTTTTTTGTGTTTTTTAGTTGGATATTATCTCTATCTATAGTTATTTTGCCAGTATTAAATCTTTACTCTTTCTTCTGCCACATTTATTATGAGTATATAAACTCATCTTCTCTATAATCAATACAACTCAGTAAGTTTAGCTTAATACTAAAAACTTTCCTCCTCACCAATATCTATACACCTTCCTTTCTTTTTCTCTCATGCTCTCTCTGTGAGAAGTGCTTCTTAGAGTTTGAAGTGATCTAAGAGACATAGGCTGTTCTTACTTCTATTTCTGTTAGACCTTCCAAACATAATTGGATCAGAAAAAAATAACCCATAATGTTTTGATCTCAAAAAAGGACGGATAGTATCTTTGATAATCTCATTATTTGTGTATACATTTGACATACTGTACAAACCTTCTTAATTTCTCTGGAGCATTGTACCATCATAGACAACTTTCTCAAACTTTTTATCAGCAATTTTCCCTTTTTTTTTTTCCTACAAATATATAAACTTTCCAAAGGTAAACAACAATAACCATCACAAAATTTCCTCAGTACCTATACTGAAAATATTTGCTTCTCTTATCTTGTCTGTCTCCTTCTTAAAAATAACTGAAATTTTAGGTACAATCTTCCCATTACACACTCATTCTTAACATTTGCCACTCTTTTTGATTTCTGATCTTACTTCCAAACCAAAAGAGTTTCTTTGTACCAAACCTCTCTGTATTTTCTTCAGCACCGATGTTCCCTTCTTAATGTGCTAATATTGTCTTTACAACTATTTACCTTTTTTTCCCCCCAGGTTTACAAAAGGGAGCAACTCCCAGGCTTATTCTCATAATGTCTGGATGGCTTCTGTCTCCCTATTGGCTTGATGAAGAAGGTGAGAAGTGAGGACAGAACGGCAGGTTAAGTTGACAGAAAATTTGTAGGTTCTTTATTTTCACTCAGTTGATCTTATGGTTCCAGGCAGCATCCATCCATGGTTAATTATTAATTAACCTATGTCTAACTGGTATTCCATATTCCACACACTTCTGAAGAAGTATGTTTTGAATTTTTAACACACTTGCATGTATAGTGTCAGAAGTGAATAGCTTTCAAATAAATGTAGCTCTTTAAAGATCTATTTACAGATTTTAAAATAATTTTCAGTCCAGTATATTAACAACTGATTTCATTACTTTCAATATTGAATTCAGCATGCAATATGTTATGAGGTATTAAATGAATTAATAAAACAACTGTATTTATAGCGATTGATCAAAGAACACCTTCTTTGATCACTGGTCAGCTTGACTGGAGTTCCTGAAAATCATTGTTATTCAGAAACAAATTCTCTAGAAACAGGGGTGCCTTGTTTAATTTTAAAGAGAATGAAAAATCTTCCTGCATGTTTTCCTACCCTTCCTATTCTTTCCATAGATTCTTATATACTGAGCTTTGAAAACTGGAATTTCAAAAGTTTGACTTAAAAACGAGACTGAATTTAAAAACATAGAGCGCAAAAAGTAGTGATGTTGGAGTTTCAAGTTTGTCAGCTCTATCCTTTCCCCTAGTAGAAGCATAAATTTATGTTTACCCAAAGTAACAATCCATAATCATTGATAAAGAGGACAATAGAAATTCTATAATCTTGAGTTGATTTGGCCCCCAAGTTGAATATAATTGAACTCAACCAAGAAAAACTGAAATAAAAAGCTATTTTAGCTAGAAGAAGCAAACAAACAAAAAATATTCCTAGCCTTTTGAAAATTTAAAGTAAATTATACAGAGAATTCCTAACAAATTTGGACTTGACATATATGTATAAGAAGATTTATTTTGATACCAATTTCAATCTGAAGGAAATAGCTCTGTAGCAGCAAGGTAAGATCTGATCTTCTTTGCTTGATAGTCAGAACACTGAATCTTTATTGAGGCGTTAGAAGAGGCAAGTTCCCACGCCAAGATTTAATAGAAGTTTAAATATTTGAAGGGGAGGTGATAATGTTGTCTCTAATAAAAAATTTACCTGTCTTGGGATCAATAGAGAAATAAGGTTGTCCCTGAAGAATGCTGTAAACGACTCTGGCACTGTTTCCATAGGTTGGGTCATCAGCATCCGTGGCCTTGACTTGGAGAACATATGCACCTGGAAAATAAGACAATATGACTCTAGCGACTTTGTTGTATAGAGCTCAAGGGTATATCTTTTATCCTCTGGACTCCTTTTTCCTTTGGACTGTGGCATTCTTTTAATCTCTGAGTGAAATAAGACACTGAAAGTAACTCAAATATTATAACAAAAATATTGAGCAACAATATTAGCTGTTAGTGAAAATGATACCTCTTTTAAATAGGGATCATTTCCAGTAGCACCATCATAGACCTGAAAGTCACTGCAGTAGCTTTATTGATTTGTACACCGAAGAAAACATGACTCAGCTTACATTACCTAATCTGCTTACTGTAGATGTTTAATTGCATGATTAGGATGTCAAAAGAAGACATAAGAGGTTTAAAGGCTTCCTGAACTTTAGAGGGTATAAGTAATTTGCAATTGCAATTTAAAAATCAACATTTACACACTTGTTTAGGAAGCCTTTAATTAGGACAGAATATTTGAGAAAGCGAGGAACCAAAACTAATTGCAAGAGTATCTAGAGAAGCACCTTTATGCCTCAAGGTTTAATTACTCTAAGTGATTGCTGATATTGGGAAACTTTAAAGACAATCCAATGCCAAAGAATGATCGCAATCCAATTGCCCCCAAAAAAAGCAATGCCAAAGAATGCTCAAACTACCACACAATTGCACTCATCTCACACACTAGTAAAGTAATGCTCAAAAATCTCCAAGCCAAGATCCAACAATATGTGAACCATGAACTTCCAGATGTTCAAGCGGGATTTAAAAAAGGCAGAGGAACCAGAGATCAAGTTGCCAACATCTGCTGGATCATCAAAAAAGCAAGAGGGTTCCAGAAAAACATTTATTTCTGCTTTATTGACTATGCCAAAGTCTTTGACTCTGTGGATCACAATAAACTATGGAAACTTCTGATAGAGATGGGAATACCAGACCACCTGACCTGCCTCTTGAGAAATCTGTATGCAGGTCAGGAAGCAACAGTTAGAACTGGACATGGAACAACACACTGGTTCTAATAGGGAAAGGAGTACTTCAAGGCTGAATACTGTCACCCTGCTTATTTAACTTATATGCAGAGCACATCATGAGAAACACTGGGCTGGATGAAGCACAAGCTGGAATCAAGATTGCCAGGAGAAATATCTATAACCTCAGATACCGAGATGACATGACACTTATGGCAGAAAGTGAAGAACTAAAGAGCCTCTTGATGAAGCGAAAGAGGAGAGTGAAAAAGCTGGCTTAAAACTCAACATTCAGAAAACTAAGATCATGAAATCTGGTCCCATCACTTCATGACAAATAGATGGGAAAACAGGGGAAACAGTAGAAAGAGTGAAAGACTTTATTTTCTTGGGTTCCAAAATCACTGCAGATGGTGACTGCAGCCATTAAATTAAAAGATGCTTGCTCCTTGGAAGAAACATTATGAACAAGCTAGGCATCAATTAAAAATTAAAGACATTACTTTGCCAACAAAGGTCCCTCTAGTCAAAGCTATGGTTTTTCCAGTCGTTATGTATGCATGTCAGAGTTACACTAAAAAGAAAGCTGAGTGCCAAAGAATTAATGCTTTTGAGCTATGGTGTTGTAGAAGACTCTTGAGAGTCCCTTGGACTGCATGGAGAGCCAAATAGTACATACTAAAGAAAATCAGTCCTGAATATTCATTGGAAGAACTGATGCTGAAGCTGAAACTCCAATACTCTGGTCACCTGATGTGAAGAACTGACTCATTTGAAAAGATCCTGATGCTGGGAAAGATTGAAAGCAGGAGAAGGGGAGGACAGAGGATGAGATGGTTGGATAGCATCACCGCCTCAATGGACATGAGTTTGAGTAAACTCCGGGAGTTGCAGATGGACAGGGAGGTCTGGTGTGTTGTGATCTATGGGGATGCAATGAGTAGGACTGAACTGAGTGACTGAACTGAACTGGAAGACAATCCAAATTGTCGGTAGCTTTCCTCATCTCTTGACACTTTTCATATTTTTTATGTACTAAGAGTAGTTTTAGGCTCCAAAATCATTGCAGATGGTGACCAAATCATTGCAGATGGTGACTGCAGCCATGAAATTAAAAGACGCTTGCTCCTTGGAAGAAAGGCTATGACCAACCTAGTTCAGTTCAATCCAGTTGTGTCCGACTCTTTGCGATCCCATGGATTGCAGCACACCAGGCCTCCCTATCCATCACCAATTACCGGGTTTGTTCGAACTCATGTCCATTAAGTTGGTGATACCATACAACTGTCTCATCCTCTGCCATCCCCTTCTCCTTCCACATTCAATCTTTCCCTGCATCAAGGACATTTCGAATGAGTCAGCTTTTTGCATCAGGTGGCCAAAGTACTGAAGTTTCAGCTTCAGCATCAGTCCTTCCAAAGAATATTCAGGACTGATTTCCTTTAGGATGGATTGGTTGGATTTCCTTGCAGTCCAAAGGACTCTCAACAGTCTTATCCAACACCACAGTTCAAAAGCATCAGTTCTTTGGCACTCAGCTTTCTTCACAGTCCAACTCTCACATTCATACATGACTACTGGAAAAACCATAGCTTTAACTAGACAGACCTTTGTTGGCAAAGTAACGTCTCTGCTTTTTAATATGCTTGTCTAAGTTGGTCATAACTTTTCTTCCAAGGAGTAAGCGTCCTTTAACTTCATGGCTGCAGTCACCATCTACAGTGATTTTGGAGCCTCACAAAAATAAAATCTGTCACTGTTTCCACTGTTTCCCCATCCATTAGCCACGAAGTGATGGGACTGGATGCCATGATCTTAGTTTTCTGAATGTTGAGCTTTAAGCCAATGTTTTCAGTCTCCTCTTTCACTTTCATCAAGAGGTTCTTCAGTTCTTCTTCAGTTTCTGCCATAAGGGTGATGTCATCTGCATATCTGAGATTATTGATATTTCTCCTAGCAATCTTGATTCCAGCTTGTGCTTCTTCCAGCCCAGCATTTCTCATGATGCACTCTGCAAATAAGTTAAATAAGCAGTGTGACAATATACATCCATGATGGTCCCCTTTTCCTATTTGGAACCAGTGTGTTGTTCCATGTCCAGTTCTAACTGTTGCTTCCTGACCTGCATACAGATTTCTCAAAAGGCAGGTGAGGTGGTCTGGTATTCCCATCTTTTTCAGAATTTTTCATAATTTATTGTGAACCTCAGATATGCAGATGACACCACCCTTATGGCAGAAAATGAAGAGGAACTAAAGAGCCTCTTGATGAAAGTGAAAGAGGAGAGTGAAAAAGTTGGCTTAAGGCTCAACATTAAGAAAACTAAGATCATGGCATCTGGTCCCATCACTTCATGGGAAATAGATGGGGAAACTGTGGGAAAAGTGTCAGACTTTATTTTGGGGGGCTGCAAAATCACTGCAGATGGTGACTGCACCCATGAAATCAAAAGATGCCTACTCCTTGGAAGGAAAGTTATGGCCAACCTGGATAGCATATTGAAAAGCAGAGACATTATTTTGCCAACAAAGGTTTGTCTAGTCAAGGCTATGGTTTTTCCAGTAGTCATGTATGGTTGTGAGAATTGGACAATGAAAAAGGCTGAGCACCGAGGAACTGATGCTTTTGAACTATGGTGTTGGAGAAGACTCTTGAGAGTGCCTTGGACAGCAAGGAGATCCAACAAGTCCATCCTAAAGGAGATCAGTCCTGGGTGTTCATTGGAAGGTCTGATGTTGAAGCTGAAACTCCAATACTTTGGACACCTCATGGGAAGAGTTGACTCATTGGAAAAGACCCTGATGCTAGGAAGGATTGGGTGCAGGAGGAGAATGGGAAGACAGAGGATGAGATGGCTGGATGGTATCACCGACTCAATGGACATGGGTTTGTGTGGACTCTGGGAGTTGGTGATGAATAGGGAGGCCTGGCGTGCTGTGGTTCATGGGGTCACAAACAGTCAGACATGACTGAGTGACTGAACTGAACTGATTGTGATCCACACAGTCAAAGGCTTTGGCATAAAGCAGAAATATATGTTTTTCTGGAACTCTCTTGCTTTTTTGATGGTCTAGTGGATGTTGGCAATTTGTTCTCTTGTTCTTCTGCCTTTTCTAAAACCAGCTTGAACATTTGGAATTTCACAGTTCATGTATTGTTGAAGCCTTGGGAGAATTTTGAGCATAACTTTACTAGCATGTAATTTGAGTGCAATTGTGCAGTATTTTGAGCAATCTTTAGCATTGCATTTCTCATGGATTGGAATGAAAACTGACCTTTTTCAGTCCTGTGGCCACATGCTGAGATTTTCAGATTTGCTGACATATTGGGTGCAGCACTTTCACAGCATTATGTTTTAGGATTTGAAATAGCTCATGAAAATCTCATGAAAAGTATGAATAGGCAAAAAGATAGGACCTGAAAGGTGAACTCCCCAGGTCAATGGGTGCCCAGTATGCTACTGGAGGTCAGAGGAAGAACAACTCCAGAAAGAATGAAGAGATGGAGTCAAAGCAAAAACAGCACCCTGTTGTGAATGTGACTGATTATGGAAGCAAGGTCCAATGTTGTAAAGAACAATATTGCATAGGAACCTGGAACGTGAGGTCCATGAATCAAGGCAAATTGAAAGTGTTCAAACAGGAGATGGCAAGAGTGAATGTCGATGTTTTAGGAGTCAGCAAACTAAAATGGACTGGAATGGATGAATTTAATTCAGATGACCATTATATCTACTACTGTGGGCAAGAATCCCTTAGAAGAAATGGAGTAGCCATCATAGTCCACAAATAAGTCCAAAATGGAGTACTTGGATGCAATCTCAAAAACAACAAAATGATCTCTGTTAATTTCCAAGGCAAGCCATTCAATATCACAGTAACCCAAGTCTACGCCCCAACCAGTAATGCTGAAGAAGGTGAAATTGAACGGTTCTACAAAAACATACAAGACGTTCTAGAAGTAACATCCAAAAAAGATGTCCTTTTCATTATAGCGGACTGGAATGCAAAAGTAGGAAGTCAAGAAATACCTGGAGTAGCAGAGTACAGAATGAAGCAGGTCAAAGGCTAATAGAGTTTTGCCAAGAGAACTCACTGGTCATAGAAAACACTCTCTTCCAACAACAAAAGAGAAGACTCTACACATGGACATCACCAGATGGTCAACACTGAAATCAGGTTGATTATATTCCTTGCCTAAGATGAAGAAGCTCTATACAGTCAGAAAAACAAGACCAGGAGCTGACTGTGGCTTAGATCATGAACTCCTTATTGCCAAATTCAGACTTAAATTGAAGAAAGTAGGGAAAGCCAGTAGACCATTCAGGTATGACCTAAATCAAATCCCTATCGATGATACAGTGGAAGTTAGAAACAGATATAAGGGACTAGATCTGATAGAAAGAGTGCCTGATGAACTATGGATGGAAGTTCATGACATTGTACAGGAGACAGGGATCAAGACCATCCCCAAGAAAAAGAAATACTAAAAAGCAAAACAGCTGTCTGAGGAGGCCTTACAAATCACTGTGAAATGAATAGAAATGAAAAGCAAAGGAGAAAAGGAAAGATATACCCATTTGAATGCAGAGTTCCAAAGAATAGCAAGGAGAGATAAGAAAGCCTTCCTTAGCGATCAGTGCAAAGAAACAGAGGAAAATAATAGAATGGGAAAGACTAGAGATCTCTTCAAGAAAATTAGGTACCAAGGGAACATTTCAGGCAAAGATGGGCTCAATAAAGGACAGAAATTGTATGGACCTACCAGAAGCAGAAGATATTAAGAAGAGGTGGCAAGAATACACAGAACTATACAAAAAAGATATTCATAACCCATATAATCATGATGATATGATCACTAGAGCCAGACACCCTAGAATGTGAAGTCAAATGAGCCTTAGGAAGCATCACTATGAACAAAGCTTGTGGAGGTGATGGAATTCCAATTGAGCTATTTCATATCCTAAAAAATGATGATCTACCTAGACAACATGTTGAAAAGCAGAGACATTACTTTGCCAACAAAAGCCCATCTAGTCAAAGCTACAATTTTTCCAGTAGTCATGTATGGATGTGAGAGTTGGACTATAAAGAAAGCTGAACACTGAAGAATTGATGCTTTTGAACTGTGGTGTTGGAGAAGACTCTTGAGAGTCCCTTGGACTACAAGAAGAGCCAACCAGTCCATCCTAAAGGAAATCAGTCCTGAATATTCATTAGAAGGACTGATGCTGAAGCTGAAACTCCAATACTCTGGTCACCTGATGCGAAGAATTGACTCATTTGCAAAGACCCTGATGCTGGGAAAGATTGAAGGTGGGAGGAAAAGGGGACAACAGAGGATGAGATGGTTGGATAGCATCACTGATTCAATGAACATGAGTTTGAGCAAATCTAGGAGTTGGTGATGTACAGGGAAGCCTGGTGTGCAGCATTCAATTGGATCACAAAATGTAAGACACAACTGAACTGAACTGATTTGAGAAGTTTATGGGAGCTTTAGTAATTTTGTCTCATATATTCATAGCTACAGTTAAATCTTTCTCTGAGAACTAAGTGAGCATCTCTACTTAATGTCCATTCAGTTCAATGTTACTATTTGGAATTGAAAATAAAGTAAAATCAAAATTATCAAACATGATGTTAATAAAATAATATGTTGCTGATGAGGAAGGAGACATCTGTTGAACATAAAAGGAGTGATATATACATCCAGAGTTATACAGTGGACAGAGCACTTTTCCTCTCTTGGAGACACTCACTGTAACTGTCAGTTTGGAGAATGCAAGATTGCTTCATGTACTCATTCAGGCTTTTCCTTTAAGACAGTGCAAACCAGGAACAAACTCAGTCTTAAGCGTTTGCTCTAAAAGCTAAGATAATGAACCATCTCTTCACCTCTTTTTTTGGTTGTATGAAGTGTTAGAATGCTAAAAAAAAAAAAGAAGAAGAAGTAAGAAATAACACTCAGCTGACATGTGTGCTTATGGTTAGTCACTCAGTTGTGTCGGGCTGCTTGCAACCTTGTGGACTGTAGCAGTGCCAAATGTTTTCTCTTAAGATATTTTGGTGAATTCTAATTATATCAACAGATGAAATGTGTGTGTCATTACAACAGCCTTTCCCCAGAAAGGAAACTACTAGAAGGAAAGTAGGCAAATATTTCTAAGATTGAAAGAATGAGAACTATTCTTCTCCATCATCCATCATCTTTATCACCAACAACAATATCTGCCACATTATTAATAATTACTTGACAACTAAGTATTGATAGGTAGACATTGGGGTCTTGTATTAAAGGCTTATCAAAGCTATGTCCTTCATAATGCTGTAAGAATGAACAGTTGCAAGAGTAAATTCCCTTTTCTCTTCTGAATAGTAATTATTTTCCCCAGAAAAATTAGTCACCTGGATCTCCATTATCATTTAATGACATATGTGTTATACAGGTAAAGTATACACATATTAAATAATGACCAATTCTAGATATAAATATTGCATTTCTAGGTATAAATGCATGCATTGTTTTACTTTAAAGAAAAAAAAGTTAACTCTTCTAGAAAATACGTCATAACAAATTTAATAAACTTTTACCTAACAGTCACCATATACTCAATGCAGAATACAAGACAAATAAGATAGTATCTTCCCTTTTACATTTCTGTTGTTAATATTAACATGAACCTTCACTAAGTATGCAGAAAAGTATATTCCAAATATAGACTAAATTTTTTACATTAACAATTTTAATCTCAAATATTAAAGGAGTTAAGAGTATTCCCATCAGTTGCAGAAGCAGCAAATTCAATCCCACTTTTGCCCACCTCAAAAGGATCGCTAAATAGCAAAAATAATAACACATTTCATCCTACTATCTTCCAGAGTATCAAAAAATGATTATCCTCTCAGTTTCAATAGAGCTTAAGTCTGATTTAGTGAAAAGACAGTTTCTTATGTAAGGTATCCAGGAATTCTTAGAGCTATCTCTATATGAGTTTACAAGACAATTAAACACCATTGTATCAGCTTCTTTGCTGACTGCTCCATGATTTCCACCAAACTAATGCAAAGGAAGACTTGATATTCGCTTCATTAGGGAGATACAATTAATTGTCTGAAGTATGTACATTTCCAAATACTATCTTAGTCGGTGCTTGAATAGCATCTCAGTTTCTGACACTAACGATTCTAAATACTCAAGAGGTAGGAGGTGGTTGGGGGCCTGTTTAGTGTGAAACAAGGAAACAATATAATCAATGACACCCACAAAAACTGGAGTCATCTTCTTGCATGTAGCCATCATCTTAGTTTATTCTCCTATCACTCAAACGTAACGACCCTAAATGTTGAAGCTCAGAGAGTTGTAATTATCTCTTCTCCATAAGTTCTATTCAGTGATCATGTTGTGAGTTCTGAAGCTAGAATAGGCAAATCAGTATTCTTTCATAACACAGCTATACTTCTTAAGTTTACTTCTGTTTGCTCATGTAAAATGTGATAGTCACACTGTATTTAATTTTCTTAAAGATAGTATTATCAAGGGGGATACATTTTAGAACAATCTGACACAATGTCTACATTTCACAATAATTAATTGAAGCCCTATGATATCAAAATAATCCTTGTTGATAACTAAAAGTCATTCTCATACAAAGTAGAAGCAGAACTGAGACCTATTATCTCATGATTTCAGCCTGAGTAGGAATGGATCTGTTGATTCATTCATTTTGTCTTTCAATCAAGAAATGCTCAGTGATCTATACCATGCACCAGGTACTACTCTCATAAAAAATAATACTTTACAGAATTATTTATTCTGTCAAACACCACTTCTAGCATGACAGGTTTATGCTTGTGTGTTCAGTTCTCAGTCCTCTTTAACTCTTTACGAGCCCATAGACTGTACCTCTCCAGCTCCTCTGTCCATGGGATTTTACAGGCAAAAATACTGGAGTGGGTTGCCAATTCCTACTTCAGGGGTTCTTCCTGATCCAGGAATCAAACCTTCATCTCCTATGTCTCTTGCTTTGCAAGCAGGTTGTTTACCCACTGAGACACTTAGGAAGACAGATTTATACTCTACATAGTTTGCTTTTTGTATTTTTTGCATTTGGGATAGTAAATAAACAAATTTTCTAGAAATACATTGAAAATATAATTGGATTATATTGAATTTATGGCCTCTTGTTTAATTTCCCAGATGTATAAGGTCATTCTAAAAATTGAATATTTTCTTTGCTTTTAATCACCCCTGCCACTACCTCAACTGGTTTGAGTCTTTGCTCTCAAGTCACAAGGCTCCAGATCATTCTAATTGCTTCCCCTTCTAACTCCTATTACACAGGAGAATCATTTTTCCATAACACAAGATTGATCAAGTTACTCTCATTTATTAAAAAGAAAGAATCATGATTAAAAAAAGAAACAAAACTTTTAATGGATTTCTATTCCCAATGAAAGACCATTATCTAAATTCATTGACACACTATCAATAGCATGACATGAATGGGTTTCAATCTCCTTCCCAGATTAAGTTCCAATTACAGACCCTTGCAGTGATTATACATACTTATTTACTGTTTATTCGAGACATTTTTACCTGTGTTCTTGCTCAAGTGACCTTACTGCCTGGAGGATATTGGTTTCCACCATCTGAAGCTATCCCACACACTCCTGATGTCACAGTTCTACTGACACTTCTGTGAGTCTATGCTTTTCCGCTCCCAAGAAGAGATATTTGTCCACTCCTCTGTACCCCCAGTAGCCTTAGTATATTTTGATTTTTAAAACTCTACACTTCATGTGTTCTTTTCATGGACCACATAGTCTTTTACATCAGCAGCCCCTCCATATTCATTTTTTGTACATCTAGTGTCAGTCATTAATTGCATCCTAAATAAATGTTTATTGGTGGATGCTTATCATATTCACATGTACACAAAAAAGACAAAAATACAGCACATAACACTCCAAATGGTCAACATGGCAGCTGGTTACGCCCTTTAGAGTCTCTTTTAACACTAAATTGGGAGTTTAACTTGTCTTGAATTTCTAACACACATCACTGTTCCCATTTAAGAAAGCAGAACCCAAAATGAGTGACATTGCATTGAAAAAAATAACATAAGTAAGCTTTAGCCACAACTTGGAACACAGACCTGAGGAAAGTCAATATACATTTATTCACTGAATAATGTTAACCCTCTCACCGATGCATTAAATAGAAAAGGAAATAACCGTGCAATGCAGCGTATCATTTTCTCTTTGTGTTTGCCCTTTGTATACACTACATTATAACCAAGAAATGATACAATTAGAGTTTAAAAGGTACAGAATGATAAATATAATACACTTTCTTTTCAAATAGGATTGGAAAATAAATGTACATTTTATCATATAAATAAGACATTAAGCAGCAGAGAGAGCTTCAGAACCACATCAGATACAGAGAGCAAATGAGGGCATGCACACACATGGGACGTTTTTTAAGGGACTAGGATGCTATTTGACACTGAAACTTGAGTTCTGCTAAAGCAAACTTTAATTATACAGTAAAATCAAACGTAAATGCATAGCGGTTGAGCCCAGTCTTTAAAGGAACTGGGTCTTTGTCGATTTTACACTATCTTTCTCTGAGCTGCTTATGAACACTTGGTTCTTAGATTCCATGGGCAGATTCTCTTCCTATCTGCTCAGTCGTGTCTGACTCTTTGTGACCCCACGGACTACAGCCCACCAAGCTCCTCTGTCCATAGGATTCTCTTCCTCCATTTGCCCCTTAAAGTTGTAAATGGCTTCTCTGCCCCTTTATCTTCAACCAGGGCTGTATATAAGACATTTACAAGGGTTATTAAGAACACCACTTCCTGGGCCCTCATCAGAACGTCTGATTTAATTGTTCCTGGGTGGGCCAGGTATCAGACATGATTACAAATCTCTCTAGATGAGTTTGATGAGTAACCATCACTGAGAAGTACTACTACACACATTTTCCTGAGGACATTTCTTTAATCAGGAGAGATGGCACTGCATGCCGTTGAACTTAGCACCTTTGCCTCTGGAATCTTAATGCCTAAGTTTGTATCCTAGATGTACCACTAGCAAACTGTGTGACCTCAAGGAAATCACTTTACTTCTCTGTCTTAGTTTCTGCATATGCAAAAAAAGTGAAAAAAGAATACTCATTTTATAGAAATATTAAAAAAGCTAATATTTGCAGAGAAGAGTTTTCCATATAGTATGTGCAATTTAAAATAAAATAAACACATACATAAATAAAATAAATACACACTTTTTGTTCTCCTGCATCACATAGAGGGTCACCACACCCAGATGTATAACTGATGTGATCCCTGTCTCCAAATCCATACTTTAATATTTGAATATTATTTGAATATTGAATACTAATCTAGAGTTTATGTCCCATATGTTAGAAAAATGTGACTTTGAGATGTGTGTTTAAGATGTATTAAAATGCAAAAAGTAGACTATGACAATATTGGGCCACTTTATTAGAGATACATGAATGATGAATTTGCATACTTATTAAACCTGCTTGAAGTAATCATAATTTCTAAGGATCAGAAAAGATATATGCCATAAAAATACTCCAGAGTAGAAGATTTGCTCCCTTGAACTGTACTTCGAGGATCAGAGCAGGCAATTTGTTTTTTTCCTGCCTCCAACTTCAACATTTTTCAGCCTGGCCTCAGAGTATCCCCGGGCACATGTAATGCTGTGACATCAGCTTGTGATTTGTTATTCAGTCCAATGGTCCAAAAGCACTCTAAGGTTATAAAACTCTCCTTCCAGATATGCCCTAAATATTTTAGACTATACATATTTACAGTTGCGATCCAAATGTACTTTGATGGATAAGTGAATCCATTTTTATGGACACTTTATCTCTCTATTGTGTGTCGAGAATTCTATATGATGAACACTAGCACAAATTCTAATGTGTGCTCCCAGGAACACATACTGGATGAATTCTGAGATCTAGTGATGTCCAATGCTGTCTCCTTTGTACTTAGTGTAATTTAGAAATTATTTTTAAAGAAGTCATTGTTGGGAAATTCCTTAGAAATAATGTTAAAAATATTTCCAAGGTAGTGCAATGGTAAAAGAATCTGCCTGCCAGTGCAGGAGATGAAAGAGACTCGGGTTTGATCCTTGGGTCTGGAAGATCCCCTCAAGGAGGAAATGACAACCCACTCCAGTATTCTTGCCTGGAAAATCTCATGGACAAAGGAGCCTGGTGGGCCATAGTCTATGGGGTCGCAAAGAGTCAGACATGACTCAGCCACTGAGCAACAATGATAAAATATGAGTTTGGAATTCATTCACTCAGTGGCTCCCAGCTATAATTCAGTAAGATCTGTATTTTGGCTGCATAGCCAAATACATAAAGAAATCACTTCTGATCCAAATGTACTTAGCTAAGGTATTAAGGACCAGTTAATTAGAGTTTATTTAAAAGACATCCAAAATACCTGAAATTATTTGTTTTTATTTGATTGGATGATTCTGCCATGGTAAGAGCTTCCCAGGTGGTGCTAGTGGTAAAGAACCTGCCTGCCAATGCAGGAGATGTAAGAGACACGGGTTCCATCCCTGAGTCAGAGAGATCCTCTGGAGGAAAAAATGGCAACCCATTCCAGTATTCTTGCCTGGAGAAATCCATGGACAGGATAGCCTGGGGGCTACTGTCCATAGGGTCTCAAAGAATTGGACACGACAGAAGTGACTTAACATGCACACATGCATGCCACGTTAAGTTTAAGAGAGACCTATCTATCTACCCACCTAATGTCTATATCTATCTTCCTGTCCATTTATCACTTCATCTAGTTTTAGTAAAAAAGAAAAATACAAGCTATCTAAGTGTGTATGTATGTGTGTATGTGTATGTGTCTACACCAGAAGCCAAAAGTACTATATCCTAGAACCAGTTCTGTAGTTAAATAGATAAATGATCTTTTGTAAATCTTTTCAACTCTGTAAGGATAATAGTGTAATTTTAGTGGATAACGCAGTAATCCCCTCCAAAAAAGTTAATCCCCCTAATTGTAGGAACTGTGCTTATAATTTTGAGGTATCACTATCTCCTTCACCCTTCAATGTTTGCTAGAAGGAACTTGACTCCCATGGAGGCATTTGATTCCATTCTAAACTTCCTGGCTAATAATGATTGGTTAAGGAATGTAAATATAATCTAGTTCAAGCCAATAAAACCAGAGGAGATATTTGATGGGACTTTCTAGGGGACAATGTCTTTTTGTTTTTCTCTGGACTCTGGTGTGCAACATCTTGGGGGAAACATGACTTGAGAGAGTCACAAACAAGAGGTCATACACACTTGAGAATCCCAGGGATTCTTGATTCCCCATGTTTGAAGCTCAACCTCTAAGTATTTTGATGATTTGAGACCACAGAGCCCTTTTGGTATGAGATTTCATACTTGAAGATAGATGAGAGAGTTTCTATTACTTTCAAATTAACAAAATTTTGGCAAGTCCTTTAAACACTCTAAACCTCTGTTATTTCAAGTAACAAGTGGGAGTATAAACAGTAGAGGTCTCCTATAACTCACTTATGCATTAATGCAGTGATACCCAACCTTTTTGGCACAGGGAACTACTTCTGGGGAAGACAGTTTTTACACGGACAATGGTGGGTGGGTGGGTGGTGGTTTGGGGATGATCATCATAAAGCACAACCTAGTTCCCTGGAATGTGTTTCACAGTAGGGTTTACGCTCCTATGAAAATCTAATGCCTCCAGTAATCTGACAGGAGATGGAGCTCAGGCAGCAATATGAGTGATGGAGAGCAGCTGTAAATACACATGAAGCTTTGCTCACTCACCTGACAGTCATCTGCTGTGCAGCCCAGATTCCTAACAGGTACCAGTCTGTCTGAGGCCCAGGAGTTTGGGACCCCTGCTTCAGCACATGTAAATTGCGTTGTGTAATAAATGGCACACAAGGTGCCCACATCAAAATGGTTGTTCAAATTTTTCAACTTTATAACGATGGGCTAAGATTTCCTCATCTCCTTCCAGTTTCAGTAATTTATTTGAAAAATGGAAACATAATTCAGACTTATTCATTCTAAAATAGCTTTTCCATTGCTACAGATTGGTTTTTTGGATCCAAGATTTTGACCATACCATGACTCTGTCCAAATCCTTTGATGTTATGTTATGAATTACTACACAGTCTGAACACTTTCAAGACCATTCATAGTCTGATATTCATCTCTTTTTTCCCATTCTAAACCTTAATTCCTTAATTTTCCAAATTTTCCCTCCTGGAAATATGTTTTATCCACTGTTCAACAAAAATGAAAGCTCTGCCAAGTTGATTTTGGTTAACAACTCTGAATCTCTCATTCAATACTTGGAAATAGATATCTGAATTTCATAAAGAGTTTGCAAAGTATACATTAAGCAATATACGTGTATCACCTCCTCTGGTTTCTTGCACTATTGCCCACTTCCCAGCCACTTGAAGCCCATAGTCCAGTCCATTGCTGAGAGTAATACAGACCAACTCATTCATTGTTACACTTGCACAGGATGGTTCCACCGATTCCTTCCTTTAGTTAAAATCCTGCTTTCTTCTGAGCTTAATACTGCTTATTAGCACATTTTAGGCCCACATTTTAGGAAGCTGCCTTCCTTCAGCTTTCCAATACTATTTCTGAGTAATTGACATTTTCTATTACCAATAAAAGGGACTCCTCATGTTTACCTGACTTCTTTAGGGATATTTATCTGATTGATGCACATCTCTTTCTTTATGTTGCCTCCAACTATGATTGGTTTCCTCATTGTCATTTATTCTCGGCTCTCTCCTTTCTTCCATGATCACAATTTGTAGTTTTCTCTACACACCCTTTGCCTTTCCCTGCTCTTAAAAGATTCACGTATCCCAGGCTTCTCTCCCTCCCTATATGCCTAAATCTATAATCTTACTCATATTTTCCCCTAGATTTAAGTGACTGGACTATCATTTATATATTCCAGTTGCTTAAACTAAAAAATTTCCAGTTGGTTTGGCCAAGATACACTGAATTTTTTAGTTGCAGTCTAAACATTTTAAAAAATCTTTTTTTTTTAAGTTTACTTCCAGTCCAGTATATTTTATTTGACTAAAATTTGCTAAAATATGTTTGTCTTTTTCATTCTGCCACTAATTATCTTCAAAATTTTACTGCTTTTTGGATTCCCTGGTGATCCAGTGGTTAAGAACCTCCCTGCCAGTTCAGGGAACATAGGTTTGATCCCTTGTCCAGGAGGAGTCCTCATGCTAAGAGGCAACTAAGTCCATGTGCCTTAACTACTGAAGCCCATGCACCTAGAGTCCAGGCTCCAAAAGAAGAGAAGTCCCTGCAATGAGAAGGCAGACTCGACTGGCCCCTGTGCCACAATTAGAGAAAACCCACACATAGCAATGGAGACCCAACCCAGCCAAAATTAAAAAAAAAATTAGAAAGAAATCACTGCTTCTTACCTGGAATATGGCCTTATAATATTTAATAATCACTCAATCACCTGCCATAACCACCTATCCTTCAACCTGTGTACTTAAAACCATATTCATCTTTCAAAAAAATCAAAGTTGATTTTGCCCTCAGCATTATCTCAAATGCTCTTTGTGACTCTGCCTCTACCTACATTTGCAGGCTTATCTCTAGCAACTCTTTCTGTCTACATGACGTTGCCTCAATACAATATTACTTCTCTAAGACATGGTAATATTTCATATCCTGCTGTTTACTGGTCGGGTTTTGATTATCAGAAAAGTCTCATTTCATCCAGGTGAACTTTAGCCTAGATTGAAAATTGGACCCAATAACTCCTCTTCCAGAAACTCATTCCCATATGTTCACAGAGTATCAGGGCAAGTCTCTCATGCTACCGCTAGGCAGCAAGCATGCCCTACCTTACACACTGCTTACAGTTCTTTTTTTAATTCAGTACTTACTGTGAAGCTTGGTACCTAATAGGTACATAACAAATTTATCTTGAATAAGTTAATAAAAAATAAATCAGTTTCTCTTAGAATTAATCTTGATCAGCTCATGTTAGCAGTTTCCAGTGAAACCTGTGTTCTATCTCTTGACTCAGGTCCCAAACCCAAGGTCCCGTCATCTCTGCCTATGAGAATTCTTAATGAAAGTGGCAAAAGAATAAAAGTAGCATGTTAGTGATCTCGCTGTATCAGGTCCTGCTAGCTCTATCAAAGAGGGTATGACTGGGAGTAGTACCAGTTTCAACGAAGAGGATGAACTTTTGTAAACTCAAAGACTCTAATGAGGTCAATATCTATGGAAATTTCATTATAAGAAAGTCCGAAACTAGCCTGGAATTACATAGCCTGGAATTCAGTGATCTTGATTATTGATTATTTCACAACTCAAAGACAAGATGATGCCATTTTCAAAAGTGCTCACAGATTTGTCCACTGACGGAAAGCATGTTCAGCTTTGAAGCAGCATTGATTTTTGGCATTATTGCTTAAATAATCTTAGCTAATAGAGAAAGCTGTGTTATTTTTGTATAAGTGCTATGACTTCATATTAAGGTTTTGTTCCTTTTATGTTGCTGTGGTTAAATGTTGCAATGATTTCAGCTGAGGTTTAGTTGCTAAAGAAATAAAAGACTTCCATGTGTCAGCTGGTGCTCTGTGATGACCTAGAGGAGTTGGAAGGAGGGGAAAGTGGAAAGAGAGTGGTTCAAGAGGGAAGGGACACATGTATACTTATGGCTGAGTCACAACATTGTAAATTAATTGTCCTCCAATCAAACATAATTTTTTAAAATATGCTATAAAAAAGAAATAAAAGACTTAAACACATTACAGTTGACCCTTGAACAACACAATGTTGAACTGCATGTGTGTGTGTGTGTGTGTGTGCACGTGCTTACTCAGTCATGTCCAACTCTGTGACCCCATGGACTGTAGTCTGCCAGGCTCCTCTGTCCACGGGATTCTCCAGGCAAGAATAATGCAGTGGGCTTGCCATGCCCTCCACCAGGGGATCTTCCTGACCCAGGAAATGAACAGGGATCTCCTTGTGGCTCAGCTGGTAAAGAATCCACCTTCAATGCAGGAGGCCTGGATTCAGTCCCTGGGTAGGGATGATACCCCGGAGAAGGGAAAGGCTATACACTCCAGTATTCTGACCTGGAGAATCTGTATAGTCCATGGGGTCACAAAGAGTTGGACAGACTGAGCGACTTTCACTTTCACTCCTTCATTGTAGGCAGATTCTTTACCAGCTGAGCTACCCAGGATCTATATGAGTCCACTTACACACATTTTTTTTTTCAATAGTAAATATTATTATATGTTACCACAGGATCCAAGGTTGGTATCCATGGGACTTGGAATGTGGATAAGGTGAAAACCATGAATATGAAGAACCAGCTATAAATTAAACCCTGGTTTTCAGTTTCATGGAGGTTAGCACCCCCTAGCTCCTTTATTCAATGGCGAGCACATTTGTTTTGCTAAATCCACTGTAATCCAGTTCAAATAGACAGAAATGTAATGCAGCTAAACAAAATTTAAACTTTACTATATTTCATAGGACTTCTATTCCAAATTCTCTCGATTGATGAACAAATAACAATGGATAATACTAATCACCTGATCTCAGTTTATTCATCTATGTAATGGAACGTTTGGAATAGATGTCTATAGATTCCAGGATATAAACACATGGCATAATTTTAGACCAAAAAAAAAAAAAAACCTGATTAAATTGATAGTCAATGGGATTAAACTGTGATGGGTCTATCAACTTTATTTTATTTCACCCAAGTTTCTAGCAAATGGTCACATCATATAAGTTTCTCTCCTAAGAATAGAAATTAAGATTATAATTTGAAAAAGTTATATTTATCTTTCTCATGGTGATGTATGTTTTCATTTAGAAAAAAAAAATCTTCAGAAGTTGGACATGAGTTTTAAAACTCACCAAAGTAGAAAAATAACATATGCATTATCACTGCTTTATAGAATAACAATCTGCTTGTTAGCCACTTTGAACTTTTCAGAGTAATACATAGAAAGATAAAAAAATAATTATTACTAAACCAAAATTTTAATGCCAACTATATGGAACATTGAACTCAAGTTAGTAGCTTCACAATGTGTTCTGATAACTTAGAGGCATTCTTGTTACTTAAACTGATACTATTTGATGCTACTTTACAATACATGCTTGATGACAAAACTATAACTTTGCCATTATTTCCAAGTAAAAGCTATATCTCTTAATTCACTTATAATTCTATTATTTTTCATGAGATTTCTCTTATTATGTTAAATTATTCCTTTGGAATGTTTTGGAGAATATATTACTATATGGAATTGTTCATATATAGCATTTTTTAAGAAAAGCTTTCAAGTTGTAAGCCAGCCATAAAATATAGCGCAGATTAAAAGATGAAAAGGGATTAAAAGTCTAAGAGAAAGTGAGTTATAGCTACATGGGGTTACTCATGAATTTAGTTTATGATCTACCTGAGGAGATGGAAAAGAGACCAAATGAAAAGTGGGCAGACAGCATGAGACAGTGCTCCAGAAGCACAAGAATATTCAGAATATTATAGTCATGAATTCAACTCATATTTGATTTAAAGGGTAGATTGAAAACTTGGTGAAGGGCAATTTTCCTTGGTAAAATTACAAATTATGGGTTTCTGGTATTATAAAAGAAGCTGTGAGAGGATAAATTTCAGGAAAGGGTTTGATGTCCTTGCTTGGAAAGATTTAGCAGCTGGCCAGAAGGTCCACTGGCAAACCACAGTTCTTAATGCATGAAGGGGTGAGATTCAGATCCAAGTTCTCCTCTTCCTTCTTTAGAGCATTAAGCCTAGTGCCAAACTTGGTAGAAGTTTACATGCCTTTGAAGGTTTGGATAGCAGTTATGTCCATTCTCTAAATCTACCCAACTGAAGAGTGATGAGTCAAAGAAAAGTATATGTCTTGCTGCTGTGGTCTCTCCTTTATTGTCTTGTCTATAGGTATTGACAAGTTTCCACCCACTCACACACACACACTGGAGTCAGGCCTAGGAGTGTGGCTTTTTTATAATCTGTGACTTTAGGGCTAGGGTTTGTCTATTTATTAGGCTCATTCTCCAGTTGGGAGAATCCACCAATATTCTACAGATATTGCTTTTTGTTTTATATTTTCTCTTTTTGCCCTGATTTTTCTTGATCCCCAGGAATCCCGTGAAATCCAAGTAATAGAATGCAGGGTCCTAATAGACCCCATTTTTAGAATTTTCCATCTAAGAAAGAAAGCTTCAGCATCTCAGAATCTCTGTTTCTTAGCTCTGAATGGTGAGATGTTGCACTGAGGTGATGCCTTGAGTCTTACATAATGTCCAAAGAACAGAAACCAAGAATCCCAACCCACTAACAGAGTGATTAAGGCTAAACACCAGGGCATCTCTCAAATATGCTCTAGGGAAAAAAATTTTTTTTTCACCAGTTTTTCATTTATTGAGCAATCGGTTAGATGACCGTTGTTGTAGCAGGCTAATACTACACTAGGTGCTGAGAATATAAGAAATTTTAAAAAACAAAACCAAAAGAAAACCCTGTTCTTAGAAAATAATTTTCAAACAACTTAAGCTTACTTTATATGACTTCTTTGTTGGAGCTCAGAAAATTATACTCATCTGCAGATCCCTCTTCTCTCTGAAAATAAGGTTCAAGTATAACAAATATATATTGGACAGCCAGGTGTATCAAATACTGACCAAAATATTTTATGTGTTCATTTCACTAAAGCTTGAAACCATCCTACCTCCTATAACTAACTCCATTTTCACAAATGATAAAGTACTGCTTGGGCTTCCCTGATGGCTTAGGTAGTAAAGACTCTGCCTATAATGTGAGAGATATGGATTCAATTGCTGGGACAGGAAGATCGCCTGGTGAAGGACATGGCAACCCACTCTGATATTGTTGCCTGGAAAATACCATGGTCAAGAGTCTGGCAAGCTATCGTCCATGGGGTTGCAAAGGGTCGAACATGACTGAGTGACTAAGCACAAAGTACTGCTTGCTCCTTGGAAGAAAAGCTATGACAAACCTAGCCAGCACATTAAAAAGCAGAGACATTACTTTTCCAACAAAAATCCGCATAGTCAAAGTTATGGTTTTTCCAATAGTCAGGTACGGATGTGAGAGTTGGACCATAATGAAGGCTGAGCACTGAAGAATTGATGCTTTCAAACTGTGGTATTGGAGAAGACTCTTGAGATCCCCTTGGAGAACATGGAGATCAAATCATTAATCCTAAAAGAAATCAACCCTGAATATTCACTGAAAGGACTGACGCTGAAGCTGAAGCTCCAATGCTTTGGCCACCTAATGTGAAGAACCAATTCACTGGAAAAGACTGATGCTGAGAGAGATTGAGGGCAGGAGAAGGTGGGTGACAGAAGATAAAATATTTGGACGGCATCATTGACTCAGTGAACATGAATTTGAGCAAACTCTGGGAGATAGTGAAGGGCAGAGAAACCTGATGTGCTGCAGTCCATGGGCTCAGAAAACATTTGGACATAGTGAGTGACTGAACAACTTAAAAGTACTCTTGGTATTCTGTGGAGCTGGGAAAACTGTCTGTTGACAACAAAGACTTTGCCCTTAGCCACTCCCTTGCATCACCTCCAGGACACAGGGATTTTGTAAAGTGACTGAGCTTTTCCATTTCCTTGGCTTTACTTGATACAACTTTTTCTTTTCTCTTCTTTTTTAAATCTGGAACTGAGATTTTAGCAATATATTATTTGTTTTAATGTTTGTAATTTTCTAAGATATTTTAAAATACTTTCAGCTTTGTTATCCTTTTTTAAGATTGCTTTGCCTATTCTGATTTTTTTTTTAGATGAATGAATTTTAGAATTGTTTTTATCTATCTCTGTAAAAACTACTATTGTGATTTTGATAAAAGTTACATTGAATCTGTAGATCACTTTGGGTAGTATGGCCACTTTAACAATATTAAATCTTCCATTCCCTGAATGTGGATGTCTTTCCATTTATTGGTATCTATTTCTTTCATCAATATTTTATAGTTTTCAAGATACAAGTCTTTCAGCTACATTGTTATTACCAAGTATTTTACTCTTTTTGATAATATTGTAAATGCAATTATTTTCTTAATTTCTTTTTTTTATAGTTTGCTGTTAGTGATAGAAATGAAACTAATTTTGCATATTGATTTTGTTTCCTGCTGTTTTACTGAATTCATTCATTAATTTTAATAATTTTGATGGGCATCTTTAGGGGTCTCTACAAATAAAATTATGCCATCTGCAAACAGAAATGATTTTACTTTTTCCTTTCAGCTTTGAATGTCTTTTGTTCTCTTCTTTTTTTTTTTCCTTTTTCTTTTCCTATTTGTTCAGGTTAGAATTTTTAATATGATGTTGAATAGCAATTTTCAAAAGTGAGTATCCTTGCCTTCATCTCAATCTTAAAAAAAAAAAAAGCTTTCAGTGTTTCACCATTGAGTATGATGTTAGCTATAAGCTTCATTCTTTCATTTCAAAATAACAGTATAGGTCACTGGAATAGAAGAGAGAGCCCAGAAATAAATCTATTCATATAAGGTCAACTGGTCTGTGATAAGGGATATAAGAACACACAATGGGAAAAGGACAATCTCTTCAACAAATGATATTGAGGAAACTGGATATCCACAGGAAAATGAAATAAAATTGGACTTGATTTATTACATACACAATAATTAATTCAAAATGGATTAAAAGCTTAAGTGTTAAAACTTGAAATTAATAAAAACATAGGGAAAATCTTCATGACATAAGTATAAGCAAAGATTTTTTTGAATATGACCCCTAAAACACAAACAATGAAAGGGAAAATAGACAAATGAGACTATATTGAGCAAGAAATCTTCTGCACAGCAAAGTAAACAATCGACAGAATGAAACAGCAACCTACAGAAAAAAAAATCAAACTATATATCAAATAAAAGGTTATTATCCAACATACTTAAAAAAAAGTACTCTTACAACTCAACAGCACAAAAAAAGGAAAAAGAAAAAGAAAGAAAGAAAATAGGCCAGCAGGCAATTTGATCATAAAAATGGGCAAAGAATTTGAATAGACATTTTTCCAAAGAGTACATACAAATGTCCAACAGTTATATGAAAAGATACTCAATATCACTGATCACCTTGGACATGCAAATCAGAACCAAAATGAGATATCACTTCATACCTATTAGAAGGGTGATTACATTTTTTTTTTAAGTGCAGGTAGTTGACGGTTTGGAGAAATTGTAATCCTTATCCCTTGTTCATGTTTGTGGGAATGCACTATGATGGAAATGTAAAATGGTGCTATAGAAATAGCGTGGAAACTTCTCAAAACAATAAAAATATTATAGACCAAGGCCACTTTGGGGTATCCATCCAAAAGAACTGAAATTGAGTTCTCAAAGGGATAACCACACTTCCATGTTCATAGTAGCATTAGTCACAATAGGAAAGATATAGAAGCAACTTAAATGTCCATTGACAGATGACTAGATGAAGGAAACGTGAAATGTACACACAACGAAATATTATTCAGGCTTTAAAAAAAGAACAAAATCTTTACATATTCAACACCACTGATGAATCTGGATAACATTATGCTAAGTGAAATAAAACAGTCACAGGACAAATATTGCATGATTCCACTTATGTGAGGTATAACTGAAAAACAGAATAATATACTGGTTGCCAGTAGTCATACTAAGAGTTGGACATGACTGAGTGACTTCACTTTCACTTTTCACTTTCATGCATTGAAATTGAAGGGAATGGCAACCCACTCCAGTGTTATTGCCTGGAGAGTCCCAGGGACAGGGGTGCCTGGTAGGCTGCTGTCTATGGGGTCACACAGAGTCAGACATGACTGAAGCGACTTAGCAGCAGCAGCAGTCATGTATGGATGTGAGAGTTGGACTATAAAGAAAGCTGAGAGCAGAAGAATTGATGCTTTTGAACTGTGGTGTTGGAGAAGACTCTTGAGAATCCCTTGGACTGCAAGGAGATCCAACCAGTCCATCCTAAAGGAGATTAGTCCTGAATGTTCATTGGAAGGACTGATGTTGAAGCTGAAGCTGCAATACTTTGGCCACCTGATTGCAAAGAGCTGACTCTGACTTTGAAAAGACCCTGATGCTGGAAACGATTGAGGGCAGGAGGAAAAGGAGACAAAAGAGGATGAGATGGTTGCATGGCATCACTGACTCAATGGACATGAGTTTGGGTAAACTCCAGGAGTTGGTGATGGAAGGGAGACCTGGTGTGCTGCAGTTCATGGGTCACAAAGAGTCAAACATAACTGAGTGACTGAACTGAACTGAACTGATATTGGTTGCCAGGGGCTGGGGAAAGGGAGAATGGGGTGTTGCTGTCCAACGATTACAAAGTTTCAGTTTTACCAGATGAAAACTTCTAGAGAACTGCTGTTCCACATTCTGCCTAGTTACCATATCATCCACTTAAAATTTTAGAAAGACAGATCTCATGTGTGTTGTGTTCTCATTACAATAAAAAGAAAAAGATTATATTATACTTTTTAAAATTCAAGTAGTCAATAGTCTATTTTGTTAAACATAGTATTACTTTTAAGTTTCAGTCTGTCTTATATTAACCCACTCCAGTACTCTAGCCTGGAGAATCCCACGGACAGAGGAGCTTGGTGGGCTACACTCCATGGAATTGCAAAGAATCAGACATGACTGAGTGACTTCCACTTCCACTAATAGATCTGTAAATATGAAGAAAATACAAATTTCAAACAACTGAAGGCTTAGTTCACAAAAGCTAAGGTAGCAACACACTGGGTCTCCTGTGTCTCCTGCATTGGTGGCTCAGATGGTAAAGAATCTGCCTGCGATGCAGGAAGCCCTGATTCAGCCCCTGGGTTGGAAAGATCCCCTGGAGAAGGGAATGGCTACCCACTCCAGTAGTTTTGCCTGGAGAATTCTATGGACAGACAAGTCTGGTGGGCTATGTTCTACAGAGTCCCAAAGAAATGGACTAGACTAAGTAACTAACACTTTTTTCGAGAATAAATAGGAGATATGTCCATTGAGGGTTAGATTTATTTATTTAAATCTTGTTATTTAAAAGTCTAGCACCATTGAATTCCATGTGTTCACGTTCAGGGAAACTGGAAATTAATCTTATATATAAGCTTTGATTAAAGAGGCATTTTGATACTTCACAATTTATTGATTTGAAAACTGAAGATGAATAGTAAGTGTCTTACTGAAACTGAAAATATATTACAAAGCAACATTTGTAAGATTATAGCAAACAATATCACCAATATTTAATTAAGAAGCAATGTCTGGATTTCAGCATTACATTTTTAGTACCAGTTATTTTCAGTGGATTTTTTGTTGTTGTTGTTCATGTCATTATAAATTAGACATCGATACATCATGCTGATTCTTCCATTACTGGAAATCACATTTTATCAGTATTTATTCTTAAATCAAGATGTTTGTGTTATCCATGCAATTTGCTCTGAAAAGAAGTGAAAATAGCTCAGTTGTGTCTGACTGCTTGTGACCCCATGGACTGTGTAGTCCACGTAATTCTCCAAGCCAGTATACTGGCGTGGGTAGCTGTTCCCTTCTCCAGGGAATCTTTCCAACTCAGGAATTGAACCCAGGTCTCCCACATTGCTGGCAGATTCTTTACCAACTGAGCCACAAGGGAAGCCCAAGAATACTGGAGTGGGTAGCCTAACCCTTCTCCACCCAGGAATCGAACTGGGGTCTCCTTCATTGCAGGTGATTCTTTACCAACTGATCTACCGGGGGAAGCCCAACATTCAGAGAGACATATTCAAAGATCATATGGAGAAATTTTGGAAATAATAAAAAAGATGAATTATTATTACTTTATCAATGTTTTCAATTAATTTTTTAATCAAGAAGCTATAAGTCATTTGAACCAGAAATAAATGGCCTGCATTGTTTTCAATGAATTGCTAACCTTTCTATAGAGCTATATATTTGACAGTACTGTTTTCATTAAAATATAGTGAAGTTGCTCAGTCATGTCTGACTCTTCATGACCCCATGGACTGTAGCCTACCAGGCCCCACTGTCCATGGCATTTTTCAGGCAAGAGTACTGGAGTGGGTTGCCATTTCCTTCTCCAGGGGATCTTCCTGACCCAGGGATTGAACCCAGGTCTGCTGCATTGCAGACAGATGCTTTACTGTCTGAGCCACCAGGAAAGCCTTTATTTAAATATAGTTTCAACTAATTTTTGCAACTACCCTATAAGGTAACAACTAATTATAATAAGCTTTGTTCTAAGCACTTCTGTTATATTAGTGCATTTAATCCTCACAACAATATTGTGAGAAAGAAATTATCATCTGCTTTTTATAGGTGATGAAACTAAGGCTACAAGAGTTTATGTCATTCGCCCATAGGTGAACACCTTTAGAGCTAGCTCCTGATTCAGTCTGTCTGACTCCTCATCCGCTGTTTGTATACCCTGTTAGGTCTCATCAAAGCAGTTATACGCAGATGAATTGGGATGGTTAGCTAGAAACATAATGTTTAGTTTCAGGATGGTTCACTCTTCTAACAAAAGATTCATGCAAGCTCCCCAGTAGATGTTCAAACACAATTGTGGGTAGCAACTTTGAACCCATGGCCTAGATATAATTTCATGTTTCATCATTCTGAATCACAGTTTCATCTCAATATGTCTTGTGCATTGATTTATATGGCTGTCCCTGGTCGCTCAGTGGTAAGGAGTCCACCTGTCAAGCAGGACACATGGATTCAATCTCTGAATCTGGAAGATTCCCTCAAGGAGGAAATGGCAACCCACTCTAATAGTCTTGCCTAGGAAATCCCATGGACAAAGGATCCTGGCCAATACAGTCCATGGGGTTGCAAGAATCAGACATGACTGAGCAAGTGATTATTATACAGCCGCAGTGATTGATTTAAATGTGTAAATTATAAACATAGCTTGGTTTACCAAAGAATAACTTAATATGGCTAAAAGTGATAATACCTAGCCTGTTTGTTACATTTTCTCTATATGAATGTATTGGTTTTTTTAATAGGGTTTTAATTGTAATTTTTATTTACACTATTTTTCTTTACTACACCATCAGGACTTTCCAAATATCCCAGAGTTGTATCAGTATCAGTATGCTATTAAGTTCTTATTTTGTTAATTGGTTCTTCCCACCGTCTTCCCATCCACCTGCTTTCCTACACTGCTTGACCGGATGGATAGCTCTGAAGTTTCATGTCATGTTTCACTCTTTCTTGGGTCAGTCCCTTATTTTCAGAGAAGGAGATTCTAGTATGACTTTCAAAAGTGTGTTTAAATTGTTTATTGTATATGTACTTCCTTGACTTTAACCTTGAAGTAGATGTGACCATTTACACTGGCCATTCTTGGTTGGAAATCACATTTCTTTTTAACACAAAATCCATTGCTTCATTGACTCCTTAGCATCCATCCTGTTTTCATGCTGCTCCTGAGAAGACTAATGTAATTCTGATTATCCACTTAAAGTGAACTATTTGCTTATTCTCTTCTTTTTTTTCATTTTTGTGTGTGCATGTATGTTTCTTTTCCTCTTTAGAAATTTTGGGATTTTCTCTTAATCATTGTCACTCTAATATTTTTGTCTATTTGTTTTGTTCATTATTTGAAGTGTTCAATGGGTGAAAAATTTCAACTTTCTGCTCATAATATATACATTATATAATCTATATAATGTAGATTATATACCTCTTATATACTATTTCTTTCATAATTGCCTAAATTTCTCTCAGTCTTATCCTTCTAGAACTATTCTTAGATCCTCTGCATTGATGATTTTCCATATTTCTTTCTCACATTATAAAAATATATATTGTGTTGTATTTCCTTGGACAATGTCTCAGTTTTTTTCAATAAATGTGTCTCCAAATAACTCATAGGACAAAATCTTCTTTCTTCCTCTTTTAAGGGTTTTATGTTACTGTTTTCTTAAAATGCATGTTGATCTTTGACTCTGGCTCATCTTTTAAGATGGAACAATAAAATCATTTTGATGGCTCTCTGTGTGTGGTCAGAATATGTTTGTTTAGGGCAGAGCCTTCTAATCCATGCACCATGGACTAACGGTGTGCTGTAAAGGTATTGGAAGTTTAGCTTGGATTTGCCTCAACCCATGAAGTAGCAAGACACAAGGATGTGGTCACCTTTGCCATGGAGCCAATCATTTCCTCCAATGTTCAGTGGAAATGTTCTTGTTATCTATATTTGTTTTGGCATGGCAATATTTTATTATTTATATCAGTGTTTATGCAATCAAATGTGATAGGAAAAGGGTGTGCGTGTGCTAAGTTATTTCGGTGGTGTCTGAATTCTGTGCAACCATACTGACTGTAGTCAGCCAGGCTCCTCTGTGCATGGGATTCTCCAGGCAAGAATACTGGAGTGGGTTGCCATGCCCTCCTCCTGGGGATCTTCCCAACCCAGGGACCATGCCCATTTCTCTTATCTCTCTTGTACTGACAGGCAGAGAGATCTCAAGCAAGAAATATTAATATCACTGAAACATTTAGGTTTTCATAATTAGTCATACAAAGTAACTGATGAAATAAAAGATGTTCTATATCTATGTTCATGTATGTAAGTTTTTAAAGAAATCTATCTGTCTATATATCTATCCATGTATCCATCGATCTATAATTCAGGAAATATCCTAGCATCTCTAAGCTCTGTTTTCTTAACCTAAAATATTAATAATTAAAAGTATGTATCTCCAGAAGTTATCTTCAGTTAAAAATGAAAAGCTAAGGAAGAGAGAAGCTGTCTTTCAGTGCTCATACATCAAATAACAGGTAAAGCTGAGTTTATTATTTATTTATATTTTAAATATAGACTTTTTTACTCAATCACTGGAACTTTTGGAATCCATATTTTTATAACTTCCTATTACATTTTTGATGATTTAGAAACTTGATGTATCCCCCTCAAAAATAGTGAAATGTTTATCTCTTTTTATGTATGTTATATTCTCTGACTTTAAGAAGTTTGCAATCAAAGTGTAAGATGCACAAAGCAGTTAGAACAATAGACCAGACAATATAACTTTATGACAATCATAAGTTTGTGATTGTCATAAACTTTATGAAAAATAGTTTGAAGAGATTGATCTACATCTTTGGAAGTTGAGGGAAACGTTTGTGGTGCATAAGTGACTAAAATTTGAGCTTGAATCATGGTTTTAGAGGAAAAAAGTATTGGAAGGAAGCTATCCAAGTGATAAAAGTGGTATAAAAGAATACCAGAAAGCAGAAATGAGCATGCCCGCTAAATCCACAAGATAATTGTTCAGCAATCGTATGAGTTGTATTATGAAGAAAAATGAAAACAAAAATGAATAAGGTCATAATGTGGGTTATAATCTCCCTCAAGGCCCTCATCAACACATTTAACAAAAGTCTCTTGAGAGTGCCCCATAACCCACAAACTGTTCATGTTACTTTTGTCCATGTTAAAGACAAAATAGCTTTTAAGATCTGCAGAGGGCAATGTTAAAAGGATTTCTTCTATCAAAATACAAAATATTTAGCTATCAATAATGAAATTCTCTAACTACTTGGAATATTATTATTACAAAGTTGTTTAGTCGCTAAGGCATGTCTGACTCTGTGACCCCATGGACTGCAGCATATCAGGTTTCCCTGTCCTTCACTATCTCCCAGAGTTTGCTCAAACTCATGTCCATTGTGTTGGTGATAACATCCAACCATCGCATCATCTCATTAAGAATTTCAACTATTTTATTTCTCTATTTTTTAATTACAAATTTACTGACTCTATACCACCAGCATTAAAGAAGTAGGCTGATTATTACAAAGATGGCTGACAGCCCATCACCCTTTCTCTGCATAATCATCAATGATAATATGAGACACTGATGGTGTTTGAAATATCTTCAATCATTTAAAAACTGGCCTTCTGTGATATTCATCAAGTTATCCCCATTTTGCTATCTGGAAACACTGAGGATCTGTAGCTTACATGTGAGTGAATGAAGTGAAAGTTGCTCAGTCATGTCCAACTCTGGGTGACCCCATGGACTATACAGTCCATGGAATTCTCCAGGCCAGAATACTGGAATGGGTAGCCTTTCCCTTCTCCAGAGGATCTTCCCAACCCAGGGATGGAAGCCAGGTCTCTCACATTGAGGGTAGATTCTTTACCAGTTGAGCCACAAAGGAAGCCCATAGCTTACATGATGACCTTTACACACTGAAAGCTAGCTGTCATGTTCCTCCATATTGTTTCTACTCTTCTTCCAGCTGAATACTCTACACCATTCAGTTATTTCTTGTATAACATGGCTTTTCACTGTGTCCTTCTTGTTTTGCTTCTCCTGTTCTCTCCAGAACTGCTAATTGTCATTCCCGGCACTCAGAAATGAATTTCTGAGTTGTAGAAAAATCAGTACCAGGCTTGCCTGGTGGTTTATGATAAAAAAAAAAAAAAAATCTGCCTGCCAATACAGGAGATATAGGTTTGACCCCTGACCCAGGAAGATCCCACATGTTACAGAGCAACTAAGCCCATGTGGCACAACTACTGAGCCTATACTCTAGAGCCTGTACTCTGCAACTACCAAACCCACATGTTGCAACTACTGAAACCCACACACCCTTGAGTCTGTGGTCTGCAACAAGAGAAGCCACAGCAATGAGAAGTCTGAGCACCACAAATAGAGAGCAGCCCCTGCTTGCTGCAACTAGAGAAAAGCCAAAGAAGACCAGCACAACCAAAAATAAATAAATACCTAAAATTATATTAAAAAAAAAAGAAAAGAAAAGTCAGTTCCTAGGTGTGTGAGACTGTAGTTTGTATTAATTTAATCAGAACATGCATTAACTACATTAGGTAACTAATTGTATTGTTGGGCACAGAAACTAGGACTAAAACTTCGCTTGGCTCCATGCTGGGAGTAGGTGGCATAAGCAGGAATTGCCTTGAATCCAGTCTTTCTTCGTTTAGCCCCAGGTTATCTTTCAACTATTTTCTATTAGCATTAAATCATTTAATTGAGCACTCCCTCTACATAAAATGCCTGAGGGTGCAAGATTAAAAAAAAAACAAAAACAGATACATTCAAGAGAGTCTTAGAAGATGGCTATATTAGCCAAGTTTGAGGCTATAACACTGGAGTAGGAAATGTCAACCCACTCCAGTATTCCTGCCTGAAAAATTTCACGGACAGAGGAGCCTGGCAGGCTACAGTGCAAGGGCTCACAAAGAGTCGGACAGGACCGAGCGACTGAGCCCACATGCACGGGGCCATGATGCACAGGCTAATATTTGGTTACAACATATGCAAAGCATAAGATCTACGTTGATATCCACCTATTTGCATAGAGGATCTGAAAAAGAGAGGACCTGCTTTCCTTTCTTTTTTCTCCTATAAGTTAGTTTAATGTAAATTCAGATTATTAAATATTTATCTCTTTAAATGAAACATGGAGATGTTTTTGCTCTCAAGCTTTAAGGAGCTAGTTATTAGTTAATTGAGAGAGAATACCTGATGGTTAACTCAGTGCTAACAAATGTACTGACACCAGGAGACAGCACCTCCATCTAGAAAATAATGTACATTGTTTTATCTAAATACAGAAGTAATACATTTTTATAGAAACTAAATTCAGCTAGAATCCCAATGTTTAGGAGCCATTTCTGATAATATTTTTAAGTTTTATTGTCCTTTCCCCACAGATTTAAGTGAATGGATAAACACTAAAACCATGCTGTGTGTTTGCTAAGTTGCTTCAGTTGTATCCAACTCTGTGCAACCCCATGGAATATAGCCTACCTGGCTCCTCTGTCCTTGAGATTCTCCAGGCAAGAATACTGGAGTGGAATGCTATTTCCTTCTCTAGGGGATCTTCCCAACCCAGGGATGGAACCCATGTCTCTTACATCTCCTGCATTGGCAGGCAGGTTCTTTACCACTAGAGCCACCTGAGAAACCCATATACTACTCATAATACATTATAACCTACTTTTTAAAATTTAATAAATAATATACAGTGTGAACCGTTCTGTTTTTAAATATTACTGACATACTATTAATAAATACACAGTATTTCATCAAATGAGTTATCTCACTATTTTTTAGAAACTAATCCATCATTAATGTCATCTAGTTTATTTCTTGCTTTTACCATTATAAGTAAGGGCACAATGTATATCCTTGCATATATAAATGAGTGCATATTGGAGAATTAATTTATCTTTTAAAAAAGTATTTAACATAGAAAAGAATATCTTATTATATCCATATATCTTATCCATATCTGGTCTAATAAAAATGGAATATACTTAAGATGCTACTCATGTATTTAATTAGAAAAATCAACATGCCTCATTGTATGTAATATTTTTTTGAATATTTTATATTTTATAATGATTAAAATTTTTATAAATGATCTTTTATAAAACCATAATTTTTCACTGTTATTAGAGAACTACTTGAAATAAAGATGTTATTTAAAATGTAGTATTAGATCAACAAGAGTACTTAATTTTAAAAAGGTACTAATTTCTGAACCCCAAAGTGTATAAGAGACATTTTTCTTTAAGCTATAATGTAACAGAGCTTAACAAAGTGGGCATGGGGAGGTCTGGTTTCTGGCTCACGGCAGAGGTGCATTGCAATTTCATCAGGAGGCCCCCAGGCTCAAGCATATTCCCCTCCCTGTCACAGCGGGTTTTAGCAAAGCTGTAATTGCTGCACCTGTAACCAGACAGGTCAGCATCACGTTTCTGGGGCTTATCTTTAGAAAGAAAAATATTACCAGTAATATGCTGTGAAGCTAGACTCTGGAAGCTACTTTTACACAGTCATGTGAAACAAAATATTTTACCTAAAGAAGCCTCTTCCTTGTCTAGGTATTCAGCACGTGTGCAGCCCTGATAACACACATCATCACTGTGTTAAATGTTGAACAAAATCAAGAAGGACTATTTTTCTTCTCTTTTGCATTCAAGACATCACAAAATACACATTTTTCTTCTGTTTTATCTTTCTGATGTAAGAAGTAACCAAATCCATAAATGTAATACCACTGGTTTCCTAGATAGATGATGAAAAACAGCTGCCTTTGCCTAAAATCCATTTTTGTGCTGGCATTTGGAAGCCAGAGTTACTTTTCTGAGCATATCAGTTATCAACAACTGGCAAGATTTGACTTTTGTGGGTCATGGAATGCAGTAAAGTATCAGGTATAGTCTGAGACACTTCCTTTATAACACAAACTATATTTGATCAGCAAAACATAAATCTCAGAGCTTCCTTCTATGTTTCAGGAAATATAGAAAAGGAGTTTAAATGATTGATGCTTAAATTAATCAATTCCAGACATAATGTCCTATTTTTAGCTTTGTTAAATTATGGTAAGCACTCTCATTCTGTGTGTGTTGGAGGGGTGGTATTGTGTGTGCTTATTTCTGTTTTAAACTCTAAAAACTGTTTTGCTCTAGCTGTTAAGATTTACTTCCCTCACTAATCTCCCCATGTCAGGCATATTACCCAGCACAGCACTCACCACAAATAATCGTTACTTAAATGACTCTGAATAACTATTTGTGAGTGAAACTTTTGAATAAATGTGCAAAGTCAATTATTTGGTATAACTGTTAATGGCAAATAAGAGTAAAAAGACCTGCATTCTTACTTTCAAAGAATCATTTGGTTAAGTAAGGATTTCAGTTGGTGTATTTCTCATGTGCTCTGGCTATTCTAATGTACACTGGACATCAAACTCAGTGGAGAAGGATAAAAAATTAATATGTGTTTTTAGTATCTTTTATATTCATTTATTTGAATTTTTACACTGTTAAATATGAATGTGTTCCACACCTACTTTGTTGTGGTTTAGTCACTCAGTTGTGTCTCTCTCTGTGTCTCTAGGGACTGCAGCATACCAGGCTTCTCTGTCTTTCGTTATCTCCCAGAGTTTGCTCAAACTCATATCCATGGAGTCAGTGATGACATCCAACTATTTCATCCTCTGTCATCACCTTCTCCTCATGCCCTCAACCTTTCCCAGTATCAGAATCTTTTCCAATGAGATGGCTCTTCATGTCAGGTGACCAAAGTAGTGGAGCTTCAGAGCCACACCCATCCACACCATATATTGAGATAAAGGTCCCTCAATATATGTAGACTGAGCAACAGAGATGCACATAAAGTACAAGACTGTTGGTGATCCCTTACATATCTGAAAAGTAGAATAGCTCAATCAAGTCTATAAGATGATATCAAAAGTACAAGGATATTGTCAAGTATACTTTGCAATGTAAATGTAAATACCAACATTTAGAAAAATGTATAAATGGAAATTTTAAAGTAAAAAATAATTAAATTTAATACAGTTTTATACTAAAGAAACATACCAAAAGTTAAAAAAAAAAAAAACAAGTTAAAGAGAGAAAAATCTGACTTTTAACACTTGGCATAAGTGTTGTCAGTATTATCCAAATGAGGTAAATGTTATGTCTTCATAGAATGTAGACTAGAATTTCAATCAGTGATGACATTAAGCCCAAATATAAGCTGTCGATATACCCAAAACACCTTCCCAAAAGAATAGCTCATCATGTGATATATGTATATATTATAATTGCAAAGCATAATTGTATATAATTACATACATATATTGCAATTTAATGTATATTTCTATACTAAGAATAAGATCTTATTCATTTTACTGTCAGTATACTATTTGTGATAAACTAGGAGAAAATTAAGAGTTCCAAAAGAAATGCACCATCAGGTGTTTGATATTAAATTCCAATCTCTTTTACACCTAAAACAAAACCAACTTACAAATATAGAATTTTCAGGCCCAATCCTACTTTTGGAAACTCAAACAAGAAATATCAATACTGCATCCATCATAGACTCAGAATTTTAAGCTAGAAGTTACTTAAAATATCTCTTTACCCTCCATCTTTTGAAATCAAGACAATAGACAGAAAATGTTGAATTATACTATCAGAGTTGGGAGAAAACTTAAGTCCCTCTGTTATCAAGGCAGTGCTCTTTCCTCTGCCCAGCATTAAAGAACATCTTCACTCCACCAACATTTCTTACATAGGCAAAAATGAGGGCACATCAATGATGTGATTAGTGAGACAAACACAATTAAATTAACACGCATTTACCTCCTTTTCTGGGGCTCCTTTTCATAGTAAATAACACTCTGCAAGGCCTCTCTACAGGCTAAATGATCAGAAGTCAAACTTAGGGTTAAGTCATCTATTATGTATTTGGAGGTGGTCAAAGTAGCTGAATTTATCTCTGCATGGGACAGTAAAAGTTTTCTTCAAGGAAATCAATATGGTCTACAGTTTCTATGGTTGCAGTTTCTATTTTTACTGAATTCTTCTTGCTAAATGTGCCTTATCAATTATTTTGAAACCCGGCAAGAATGTATGGCTAGATCAAATCAAAACTTCAAAAGAAGGGAGGAAGGAAGGAAGGACCAAAGAGTAAACTAGGAAAAAATTCTAAATTTATTCTTAATTGATGGCTACTAATTTGAGTTCTTTCGGACTTGTTCCAACTCTGTGATGGGAAATTTAGTTGACACTAACACAGTTTTAAATACATATAATTGCTTTGACTTCAGATTATTAAAATCATATTTAAATTGTTACAATTTTCATCAAAGAGTAAGAAAGTTGTAAACTGAACTCTGGTTTGAGAATAAAAAATGTAAGTTTTAAGATGAATACTGTGTTGATTTTAGTACTAAATCCATTTGTTTCCATTTAATAATAAAAACCAGTGACTGATAAATAGCTTCTGGGTTTAGTCATATAGATATTTGGCAAGGCTGAGAGTGATGTGGTTATCAATCACAGTGATAAGCTGTCTTATTGGTTTAGCATGATTTTTCTTGAAATGAAACAATATCCCCTTAGAGAATCCTATAGCTATAGAGTGGATGGTGGTTTTAGGATGGCAGTGGGAATAAGTGGCACATTTATTGTTGTCACTTTTCTCAGGTTTTCCAATCATATGCAGACAGTTACTTGGATCCAGAAATTAATTTGGATTGAGAAAGAAATAAACCTTCCTCTTCTTTCTAAATTTATTCATCTGAGGATTAAAAGCCTACATTCTTCCTGTGACAGAAACTCATGTCAGATATTTTAAATGTTTATTTGATGTAAATGTATGAACATCAGTAAATATATTTAAAAACAATGTTTGTACCAAAGTAAATTTGTCTACAATGGGAAATCTTTTGAGAACTCTGGTAGGAAATGGTTCTCAAGGAACTGATCTATGGCTCTTCTGATCCTCAAAGAAACTGTGATGCTGCTTGAAGTGGTAATCAAAAAAGCAAACGCATATTCTTCTTTGTTTTCTTCCTCACAAAAGCTGATTGATCCAATAAATTTACTTAACAACATAATTTATAAAATAATTATATCCCCAAATTTATAAATATGATGTAGAGCGATGTTCAGAAAGAGAAACCAAACAATCAGCAATGCTTCCCATAGAATTGATCTTACTCTGCATACAAGGATTTAGTAGAGCAAAGCTGCTTCCTTTGATGGCTGTATCCTATTCTCTACCATTTACCAGCTGCCGGGAGCCGTCAGGATGCCCCTTTGCTCGGATGACAAGGTCACAAGACTAAGGAGGAAACTGCAAAGCAGACTTTCTTTATCGGGGCATCCCGGGCAAGGCCCCTCCTGGTATTTTTCTTGGGAGTTCCGTTCATGCTCGGAACATTAGCTCATCTCAGTAGGTCAGTCCCAGTTAGAATTCGTCTTGAGATAATTCTCCTAGACCTTATAGACCAGAGGATCCGGGAAAGTGGGTTCCCTTCCCCAGGGACAAAGGAGGGATGGGACTTAGGATTGCTCATAACTGTAGCCAGTATAGTTGGAGACATTGATTGCTTTAGAATAGTGTAGACGTAGGAATTCATTACAGTAGTTATATAAGGTTTATAGGGTTTTATTGCTAAAGCAGTACTGCTAGACTATCTCATTGTCCCCTTTCCTCGTAAGAACCGGAGTGTCAGAACAGAATGAGACAGATAGTGGTTGAGGTTACTAGAATAGAAACAGTTTCAAACTTAGCCTTTCCCTCAAGCCTCTACACAGCTGCACTTGATAAGATGAAGCATGCTGAAGACAATCAAATAGTAAACATACTATTGTTAAATCTGATTACTCAGAAATCTGGCTTCTGCAAGGGGAATGTTTGGATGATAGATTGCGGAATGAGCTCAATGATAAGGTTGCTATGGAAGATAGAAAACAAAAGATTGTATAGAATGATAGGTGATGTAATGGGGATTTTTTTTGGGGGCGGGCTATAAAACTGTAAACCGACAACAATAAATGAGAGAGACTGCTCCATCAACACATTGACTCAGCTCAGTACTTCGCCGACGCCACTCATCCCTCAAGACCCCTGAACCCGCAGGGGCTGGACCCCGGCAACATGCCATTTAACAACAATCTCCTGCATCATGCTTTTGTCCCTAGCTTTTGAACATCCATATCTACAAGTTGATATCTCATCAGAACACTTTCAATCATAACCTTTCATGTAATTGTGACATTGGAAGTACGAAAGGATCATTTTAATGGGTGTTTGTAGAAACTATTAGTCTAAGCTGTGGCTGAGGGCAGAAAATGAGATTCAGGAATCACACTAATAGCATCTGAAAAACAAAAAAAACAAATAGCCACAATAAAAGGAAAATTCAACAGAATGGGAGAAGAGAACAAATTTAGGTCCAGAAATGCACAAAGAACTCAGAAATAGGCACATTAAAGAAAGGGGAAATTCAGACATGTCTCTTCAGCACAGATTCACCTAGAGAAATATTTGGGCTCCTTGTTTCTTACTAAATGGTGCTGTTCACATTTATTAGCTGTATATAACTGTCAACTTGGGCAAACTGTGGGAGATGGAAAGGGACAAGGGAGTTTGGCATGCTGCAGTCCATGGAATCACAAAGAGTTGGACATGACTGGGCAACTAAATGATACTGTCAATAGCTGTATCAAAAATATCTTTGAATATGTGCAGTAGTAAACAATTATGCTTTTTTGAGCTATTCAACTTTTCAAAAAATTCCAAGTATTTTTATAATTTTGATTCATATTAACTGTAAAATATACATATTTAGAGTCATTCTAATATTTATTTTAATATTACTAAACATTTTTAAAGATATTTAATATTACTAACATTTATTTCTCTGTATCATTAGCCAGAATTGGGGAATAAAGGTTTTACTTCTTAGTCACAGGATTCAAGTTTCATACACATTACTATACAAAAGATAAATAACTAATGAGAATCTTCTGTATAGCACAGGGAACTCTATTCAATACTCTATAATAACATATATGGGGAAAGAATCTATAAAAGAGTGTGTGTATGTATTTCTATTAATGGATATGTGTGTGTGTGTGTGTGTGTGTGTGTGTGTGCTAAGTCTCTTTATCCGTGTCTGACTCTGGGCAACCGTATGGACTATAGCCTGCCAGGCTCCTCTGTTCATGTGATTCTCCAGGCAAGAATACCGGAGTGGGTTGCTGTACCCGCCTCCACCAGATCTTCTGGATGCAGGGATTGAACCTGTGTCTCTTTATGGCTCCTGCATTGGCAGGCGATTCTTACCACTAGCGCCACTTGGGAAGCCCATACGTATAAATAAACTGACTCAATTGTTGTACAACTGAAACTAACACAACATTGTAAATCAACTATACTCCAATAAAACTTTTTAAAGTGTTTATCATCTTTTCCTTCAAGAAATCATTTACTTAATACTTGTGAATGGGGCTGCTGAAGGTGCTGGCACACGGAAATGATTGGGGGAAACAGATGATAAGGTTGCTTGCTTTATACTTAAAGCAAAGTATAATAGGTGTTCAGTAAGTGTAGAAATATAGTTAAACACACACATACAACCCTACCCACACACACACATCGAAATAAACATGAAATTTGGAAAAGGAAGTAATCTTTTCTTTTTCACCCTGTAAATGTGTTCATAATTTTATCCAAATCATATAAAAAATACTGCTCTTTTTTTAAAATTTAAAATGCATTTGAAATTTCCAGTCTTTTTTTTTTTTTTGACAAAGCTTTAAAGCTGAGACAGAGTCGTTTTCCTTATTATCTGTATCTCTTTAGAAAATACAAAGGAATCTAACAGTGTCTGCATTAGTCTCTCTTTCTGGATGACTTGTAACTATTCTTGATCCCTCCAAAAGCTCCATATGAAACAATGATGGCATAGAACATAGGAGGTTGGCAACATTTGCTCAAGTTAATTTAAGTGTGAGGTAAAATGAATCTATATAGAAAACAAACTGAGAAAGGTCCGGCTTTCAGACAACTGTTACTTATTAACCTGCTATTTTATCACTAATTATTTGGCTTTTTAATTTCATTTAGTTTTGTTATAAAAGGGGAGGATAAAGATAATGTAGGCATTGACATATATACACTATCATGGGTAAAATAAAGAGCAAGTGGGAAGTTGCCCTATAACGCTAGGAGCTCAGCTCAGCGCTCAGTGATGACCTAGACGGGAAGAGGGAGGCTTGAGAAGAAGGATATATATGTATCCTCAAAGCTGATCCACGTTGTACAGCAGAAACTAGCACAACAGTGTAAAACAATTATTCTTCAATTGGAAGTCAGTTGTGTCCGACTCTTTGTGACCCAATGGACTGTAGCCCACAAGACTCCTCTATCCATGGGGATTCTCCAGGCAAGAATGCTGGAGTGGAACAAAATAGAAATCCACGCACCTACGGACACCTTAACTTTGACAAAGGAAGCAAGAATATACAATGGAGAAAATACAATCCAAGAAACAAGTGGTGCTGGGAAAATTGGTCAACCACTTGTAAAAGAATGAAACTAGAACACTTTCTAACACCATACACAAAAATAAACTCAAAATGGGTTAAAGACTTAAATGTAAGATGAGAAACTATAAAACTCCTAGAGGAAAACATAGGCAAAACACTCTCTGAAATAAATCGTAGCAGGATCCTCTATGACCCACCTCTAAGAGTAATGGGAATGAAAGCAAAAATAAACAAATGGGACCTAATAAAAATTAAAAGCTTTTGCACAACGAAGGAAACTATAAGCAAGGTGAAAAGACAGCCTTCAGAATGGGAGAAACTAATAGAAATGAAGCAACTGACAAAGAATTAATCTCAGAAATATACAACCAGCTGCTGCAGCTCAATTCCAGAAAAATAAATGACCCAATCAAAAAATGGGCCAAAGAACTAAACTGATATTTCTCCAAAGAAGACATACAGATGGCTAACAAACATATGAAAAGATGCTCAACATCACTCATTGTCAGAGAAATGCAAATCAAAATCACAATGAGGTACCATATCATGCCAGTAAGAATGGCTGTTATCCAAAAGTCTACAAACAATAAATGCTGGAGAGGGTGTGGATAAAAGGGAACTCTCTTACACTGATGGTGGGAATGCAAACTAGTAGAGCCACTATGGAGAACAGTGTGGAGGTTCCTTAAAAAACTGGAAATAGAACTGCCATATGACCCAGCAATCTGACTACTGGGTATATACAGCAAGGAACCCAGAATTGAAAGAGAATTCCAGGACATGGAAGCAACCTAGATGTTCATCAGCAGACGAATGGATAAGAAAGCTGTGGTACATATACACAATGAAATATTACTCAGATATTAAAAAGAATGCATTTGAATCAGTTCTAATGACATAGATGAAACTGGAGCCCATTATACAGAGTGAAATAAGTCAGAAAGAAAAACACCAATACAGTATATTAATGAGTATATATGGAATTTACAAAGATGGTAACAATGACCTTTTATGTGAGACAGCAAAAGAGACACAGATGTAAAGAACAGACTTTTGGACTCTGTGGGAGAAGGCAAGGGTGGGATGATTTGAGAGAATAGCATTGAAGCATGTATATTATCATATGTGAAATAGATCGCCAGTCCAGGTTCGATGCATGCGACAGGGTGCTCAAGGCCGGTGCACTGGGATGATCCTGAGGGATGGGGTGGGGAGGAAGGTGAGAGGGGGTTTAGGATGGGGAACACATGTACACCCATGTCTGATTCATGTCAATGTATGGCAAAAACCACTATAATATTGTAAAGTAACTAGCCTCCAATTAAAATAAATTAATTAATTTAAAAAAAAAAAGGAATACTGGAGTTGGTAGCCATGACCTTCTCTAGGGGATGTTCCTGCCCCAGGGATTGAACCCAGATCTCCTATCTCCTACCTTGGAGACAAATTCTTTACCATCTTAGCTAACAGGGAATCCTCCAATTAAAAAAAAAAATTAAAAAGATACTGGACACACACACACACACACACACAAAGAAAATGTAGGTAAGAGAATAGAGCTAAAGAGAGGAAATATATTTGCATGAAGTTTCCAAGTACTTTCTGAGGGGATAAGCCTCTGCCATCCACCTTCCACAGCTTGCTCCTCACACAAACCTTCTGTGGGGATACTAATGAGATTAACATTTGTGATGTAACAGGGAAGGCCAGTATGGTTTTCCATGTGAAAAGAAAAAAAGCCAAAAATGAGTAGGCTTGTCCTAGAGCTGAGTAGAGAGGCTCTGAATCCATGTGTTTTATTAATTCATGGAGCCTTCTTGACAGAGCATATCAAAGAGGGCTCATCTCCCATTAAAAAACCTACTGTTTCAGAAACAAACTTCAGTCTATTAGGGAAGCAGGTTTTTTTCCTCTCAGCTACAAACATCAGAAACTGCATCACTCTGTTAGCCAGGCTGCTGCTCTTTCTTTCTGTCCTCAGGGGCCAGCTGAGCTGCTGACAACAGATAGCTTCTTGCCATTAAAAGTGTGTCAGAGCCCAGAGGTTTCTCTGCTCCCCACCCACAGCCACTGAATAAAGGACACCCAATCCTACCTTCTGAAAGAGGCTCAAGTCCTCCCAAGTGGACAGATATGAATGCCCATTATTGACTGTAAAGGTAGATCATGGGACAATTTCCTTCAGAAGGTTGGGTATGATGGTAAAGATACTAAGACACACCATGAATGAAGTAACAGAGCGTAGGTGCTCACTCCTCTCTGGACAAGATCCCCCACACCTTACGTCCATTCAACAGTGTGTGGCCCTTGGCTGCACCCCGAGTTCCAGGAAAAACTGAATCAAGCGAAACAACTTCCTTCCTTTGCGAGTTACCAGATCCCTTTAGGGAGAGCAGATTGACTTTCCTTTAATTTTCAATGTATTTATTTTTAATTGGAGGAAAATTGCTTTACATTATTGTGTTGGTTTCTGCCATACATCAACATGAACCAACCATAGGCATCCATGTGTCCCCTCCCTCTTGAACCACTTTCCCACTTCCCACCCCATCCCACTCCTCTAGGTTGTCAAAGAGCACCAGATTTGAACTTGCTGTGTCATATAGCAAATTTCCCCCGGGTACCTACTTCACATATAGTAATGTATATGTCTCAATACTACTCTTCCTGTTTGTCCCACCCTCTCCTTACCCTTCTATCTCCACAAGTCTATTCTTTGGGTCTGCATCCCCATTGCTGCCTGGCAAATAGATTTTTTAGTACCATCTTTCTAGATTCCATTTGTTGTTTTCCCTTTGCTGAGTCTCTTTGACTCTTTGCAGCTCCACAGACTTCAGCAAGCCAGGCTTTCCTGTCCTTCACTGTCTCCCAAGTTTGCTTAGACTCACGTCGTTTGAGTTGGTTATGCCATCCAATCATCTCATCCTCTGTCATCCCCTTCTCCTGCCCTCAAAATATATGTAGTAATATACAACATTTGCTTTTCTTTTTCTGACTTACTTCACTCTGTATAATAGGCTCTAGTTTCATCCAGCTCATTAGAAGTCACTCAAATGTGTTCCTTTTTAATGGCTGAGTGTTATTCCATGGTATATAGGCATCACCTTTATCCATTCGTCTGTTGATGGACATCTAGGCTGCTTCCATGTCCTAGCTATTGTAAAGAGTGCTGCGATGAACATCGAGGGACATGTGTCTTTTTAAATTATAGTTTTCTCAGGGCACACAGGCACATCTTTTCAATGTCTCCATCAATCAATGGTCACAGATCTTTACAAAACTGGCTGAGAGAAAGTTTCAGTGTCAATCTATGAATTAAATTTCACTGGTCAAAAATATTTGCTGAATGTGACCCTGGACATCTAGAAAGCTTCTGGCATCCTCATAGCATATGATTACATGACACTGATTTTGCTTGTATTTTGGTAGCAACAATACTGAAATCTCCAAAATGAAACTTTTATGTTACTGAAGAGAAATAAAGCATAGAATGTATGCTATGCTAAATGAAAATTTATTAACAAAGGTGATCTGAAGTTTCTGCGATAGTTATTGACCACCTATCTTGTATACCTTGAAGTTTCAGAACTACCCAAAAACCAAACAGACAGAATGGTCAGTTCTTTTTATGCTGCATTTGATCAAACTACAAAACAATCATAGAAATGTGAATATAGTACATTAGTTATGTATACATATGTTTGCAACAAAATCAGTTTTATATGAAGATTTTACAAATATTCCTGATGTAATTTATGAGATTAAAACCTCAGGGTTACAAAACATATATCAGAGCTACTTTTAAATATCAAATGAAAAATAGCTTTCCAAATTTCATCATTTGCTATATATCAGAATGCTTCTTCATTTATGACATTAATCAAATACTTCCATAATAACACTGAAATTTAAATACTTATATACCATAATTAAATTAGAGAAGGTAACATTTTAAAATGCTAAGAAAATTGTGTGGGTTATATGGCACTTAATGTTTATAATAGCTTTGGTATTTTTATTAAAGTCATCATAAAATTGACATGTTTCCTCTTAATGACAGGTATGACCTTATGTAGTAAAAGAACTGTTGAATATTCAACAACTGCTTAAATCATCAGAATTAATCAAAAAGTTTGGTTTATTAGGAGAAAATATTATAAGAGGAATGCATACTCATGGCCATGAAGCATAGATTAAAATTCTTAAAGAAATCTTTTGAGGAGAGAAAATTTAAATTTTATGAAAGAAACTTTTTCAAACAATAAGATCGAGGTGAATGAAGATAAGTAATCAAGAAAAATGAGGTGGGAGTGTGACCACCATATACCTTGAATTTTATCATGGGAACTCAAAATTAAGAAAGAATCTATAATGGAAAAGGCACTTCTCCATGGTGAACACTCCTCCAAAATTCTCTTTTCAGCCAGTTCCTCACTACTTGTCTTATCTTCCAGGGAAACTTCTCTTCTCAATTCCCAAATATAGTCTTTCTACTCTATGATTTAATTCATGTTCTTCTTTCCACTTGGGGGTTATTCCTGCCTACAGTTTTTATATTTGCTGTAAATATACTCATCCTTGAAGTCTAAGTATCATAACCACCATGAATTTGTCCATGACCTTTCTAGCTAGAATTAATTTTCTACTCCCCTGTGCTTCTACAAAACTCTCTACTTATATTAAAGTATTTATTGCACGCCACCTCACGTTACAGATCTTTATCTAACCAGCTAGCTTCATTCTGGGTTTTTAGATTTCTTTGAGGCAAGGGCAAGTCTGAAGGTATCTCTCATAATAACTAGAAAACCTTGCATAGTGTTTCCTTAGAAAATAAATACTTTGTTGAATGTCATAAAAGGAGTTCATGGATATGGCCAGTCAAGACCCTAAATAGCTTGCTCTGACTTTGTCAGTGTTTCAGTGGGTAAAGAATTTACCTGGAATGCAGGAGACACAGGAGAATCAGGTTTGATCCTTGAGTCGGGAAGGTTCCCCAACCTTCCCCAGAGGAGGGCATGGCAACCCACTCCAGTATTTTTTCCTGGAAAATTCCATGGACAGAGGAGCCTGGTGGGCTACAGTCTATGGTGTCTCAAGAACCTTACCTGACTGAGTGACTAAGCATGCACAAAGTAACTAGGCTAGAGTTACAAGCTTTCGAGTTTGTTGTGTTTGGAAAAATGAAAGATTAGCTTTCTTTAGGAGAAAAAGAAAAGTCTCAGAATTTGAACTCATTTAAAATTCAAAAGGTCTCAAATATTTGAGAACTTCCAGGGGGCAGAACAATAAGAGTTTTCAGAGACATTTAGGGCACAGTATTCCAATAGACTAGTAGGTTGTTTCTTCGCTAAGTAGTGTTCAACTCTCTGTGACCCCAAGGACCGTAGCCCGCCAGGCTCTTCTGTCCATAGGATTCTCCAGGCAAGAATATTGGAGTGCATTATTATTTCCTCCTCCAGGGGATCTTTTTGATCCAGGAATTGTACCTACATCTCCTGTGTCCAGGCAGATTCTTTAGTTACCCCTGAGCCATGAGGGAAGCTCCAGAAAGGACTATAGTACATCATTTATATCATGCTATATTAGCTTTATTAATGTTATTACACTCACCATTTATTACAGTAAAACTACACTGATGCATTAAAAACTGGCAGTGAATAGGGAATTACATACAGAAATAAACAAATGTTAGACATTCAACAGGAAGTGTCATGATACTATTTCTTCACTCTGGGTGATCACTTCTAATTTGGACTTTGAACAGAAAGCAAATATTTCAAAAAACAGACTCAAGTGCCACCTGCTCTGATGCTGAGCACCATTTCAGCACAAGCCAGGAATATTCTGAAGAACCCACAGATTTAACACAGTGGAAAAGCCACACTGTTGCTAAACACTCACAGATGCAAAGGGCTGTGGTATCACACAGTCATCTTTAAAACCTGTGCCTAAATAAAGATGATAAATCCTTGAGAGAACAAATGAGCATCACAGCTTCATAGCACTTGTCACATTGCAAACAAAGGCTCATGCTGTTCTCTCTCACCAGCATTCCTGCATGCAAAATCTCTGGCACAGAGCAATTGCTTGGCAAATATTTGTAGAATAATATAAATGAATTTAAAAGTTTAATCTATTCTCAGCCAAAGAAGAGATTACTTGTGCTTCTTCAAGCTTTTCTCCAAATCTGTAGTGAGGTGGTTCAAGTTCTAGTACACATTGCAAGTTATTCACTGTAAAATGTAGGTTGAATCATTTCAAGAAAATGTTTGGCTCTTCTAAAATCCAATAGTAAAGAACAAAATGTTTTTATTCAGTCTATGAGGTGCCCAGAACTGTTGTTGTTCAGTCACTCGGTCATGTCTGACTCTTTGGGATCACATGGACTACCGCACATAAGGTTTCCCTGTACTTCACTATCTCCCAGAGTTTACTCAAATCCATGACCATTGAGTCAATGATGCCATCCAACCATCTCATTCTCTGCCATCCACTTCTCTTCCTGCCCTCAATCTTTCCCAGCATGAGGTGGGAGTTGGCTCTTCACATCAGGTTGCCAAAGTATTAGAGCTTCAGGTTCATCATCATCACGGAAGTTAGAGATCATATTAATTAATAGAATTCCAGTTCCAACAGTGGGCAAAACAGGAGAAAATGCACCTTTTATAATTATGTCTAATTATGACTTATTTCTACTTGGTAGGATCTATGCAGCATACAGTAAAAACCTATGCAAATCTTTAATCATTCTAAATCTAGCTAAATAGCTTCTGATTCAAAATTTTTCAAATATCCTTTCTTGTTGGAAACTCATAACTATTCTAGCTCTGCAACATGCTTTCCCAACTGAATTTAAAAGTGATATTGCAATATTGTTTGATTTATATCTCTGAAACTACTGCTTCAGTGCTTTCTGATTTTTTACCTATGTTATAAAATTTCTTCTTGGCCTATCAACTTTTTTCAAACCACCACCATTGTGTCTCTCTGGATGCTATCTTTGTCAAGTCTCTATAATCTCACTTCAACCGTCCACGACTACATATGATGTTTTGGCATCTCTGAGTTCCCAATAAATCAGGAGTTTTCCTGACTTGGTCTGTTTGCATCTAATCCAAGCTGAGCAAATAATACCCCAGCCCCACAGACTTCTATAGCTATGGTAATTTTTCCAACTTCATTTGTTCAATTATTTTCTTGACAATTTTTTCTCTATCTGCATGTCTGTTGCACTATTGAATGGAGAGCAGACACTGTCTGAGGAAACAGAAGAAGATCAGAAGTTCTGGGGAAAGAGGGGGTGAACATAAGAAAGAGGCAGGAGGAAGGAGAACAGGACGATTAAGGAAGAGCCCCAGGCACTGGGTGCCGGCATTCTAGAGAGCAGTCACACCAGATTGGAGTGGCTAGAGAAGACTGAGGAAGACCGCCCAAGACAGTAAGTCAAAAAAAGAGCTAATGTTCTGGGACATGACTGATGACACTGGAAGGAGAGGTCGAGGATACACACAGAGGAGAAAGTACATAGGCACTCCCCACCTCCAATATAACCATAAAGTTCACAAGTGTATTAACTAAATGGAAAGCAAGGAAATATTTATTTGCATAGGATAAAAATGTATGCTTTAATTGCCACTAAAGTTCTATCTTTTGCAACAAAATGTAGATATAAAAAAGTTCAAAAATACTTTCAGGGCTCATTAGTGAGCACAGAAATTTGGTTGAGGCAAAGGAGAAAGACAGCAGACAACTTTGCAGGGAATTACTTCAACTTAGAGCATTGTGGAACCATTTATTTCAAAGTATATGCTTCAAAACTCACTGAAAATATAAAAATGATTTTAAAAAAGTGTAAACAAAATAATTTTTAAATGACATGAGTGGATAATTTTATACCATGGTGGCCATATCCTAATTTTATTAGAGACTTTTCTCAGAGTGCAGAGCAGGCAGTCTCCCGGGCACTGAAAAGAAAGCAATGAATAAAAGAGACAACTACTAACGTCCCAGATTATCTTTTCTTCACTGATAGGTTGGAAAATGACTGTATGAAGTCAAATTAACATTATGATTTTCTAACTTCCGGTTTTAGAACGTTTACAACTGCCTATGATGGCCAGCCTGGAGGATGGCATGGCCACCCACTCCAGTACTCTTGCCTGGAGAAACCCACGGACAGAGGAGCCTGGTGGGCTACAGTCCATGGGGTTCCAAAGAGTCGACATGACTGAAGCAACTGAGCAGGTAAGCATGCGTGATGGCTGGGCTCTGGTCACCACTTGGATTCCTCCCCCTGTCAATCTCCAAATCTCCCCATTCAGTTAAAAGATTGCTCCTCCCAGTCTTTGCCTCCTCTATTTTCCTGGACTAGAAAGTTCTGGCCTAAATCCCAATTGGCTCATTCATTCCAGTCTGGAGTCAGTTGTCATCTCATGAGAGAGTCCTCCTTGATCAAGGTCTTTAAAATACTACCTCACAAGAAACTAAAACAAAAATAGATAAACTGCATCAAATTAAAAACCTCCTACACAGCAAAAGAAGCATTCAACAAAATGAAAAGGAACCTTAAGAATGGGAGAAAATATTTTCAAACTATATATGTTTGATAGATTAATATACAAAATAAATAAGTAATGCATACTGTGCTGTGTGCTTAGTCACTTAGTCATGCCCCACTCTTTGCAACCCCGTGGACTGTAGCCCACCAGACTCCTCTGTCCATGGGGATTCTCCAGGCAAGAATACTGGCGTGGGTTGCCATACCCTCTTCTAAGAGATCTTTCCAACACAGGGATTGAACCTAGGTTTCCTGCATTGTAGGCAGATTCTTTATCATCTGAGCCACCAGGGCAGCCCATAACTCATACTCTGTAGCAAAAATTACAGTCATAATAATAATCCAATGAAATCATGGGCCAAGGAACTGAAATATAATTTTCCAAAGAAGTTATAGAAATGGTCAATAGGTATATAAAAAGATGCTTAATATCATTAATCATCAAGGACAAACAAATTGAAACTTTCATGAAGTATCACTTCATATCCATTTGAATGGCTGTCATAAAAAAGACAAGAAGTAACAAGTGTTGGCGAGGATGTAGTGAAGAAAAGGGAACCCTCCCGCATTGTCGGTGGGAATGTAAATTGATGCAGCCATAAAGAAAAATGGTATGGAAATTCCTCGAAAAGCTAAAAATAGAACTTTCATATGATCCAGCAATTCCTCTTTGAGGTATATAATGTGTGTGTGTCTGTGCATGTGTGTGTGTGTGTGTGTGTGTGTGTATAAAGTCAAATGTTATCCAGTTATAGAAAGAAGGACATCCTGCCATTTGCAACAGCATAGATGGAATTAATAGGCATTATGCTAAATGAAATAACTTGGATAGAGTAAGACAAATACTACTGATTATTGCTTATCTATAAAATCTTGAAAAGTTGAACTCATAGAAATAGAATAAAGGGGCTGGGAGGTGGAGAAATTGGGGAGATGTTAATCAAAGGGTACAACTGAATAATTTCTAGGCTCTGATGTATAGCATGGGAGTCTAGTTAGTAATAATGTATTATATACTTGAAAGTATTATATAAATTATATAAAAAGTATATTTTATATACTTTTATTGTATTATATAAGTTATATAAAAAGTATATTTTATATACTTGTATTGTATAGGTGAAAGTGTAAGCTTCCCTGATGGCTCAGACAGTAAAAAATCTGCCTGCAGTGTGGTAGACCTGGGTTTGATCCCTGGGTTGAGAAGATCCCTTGAAGAAGGGAATGGCTAGTCACTCCGGTATTCTTGCTGGAGAATGCCATGGACAGAGAGAGGAGCCTGGCTGGCTACAGTCCATAGGATCACCTAGAGTCAGATGTGACTGAGTGACTAACAGTATATACTTGAAAGTTGCTGAGAAAGTAAATCTTAAGTGATTTCCCCACAAACTCTGGTAACGGATATGTTAACTAACTTTATAGTGCTAACCATCCCATTGCACACCTTAAGTTTACATGTTATACATCAATTATATTTTAATATGGTCAGAGAAAAACTCAACCTACCTATCAGTCTTACTCCTTTTTCTTTTCCCTTTCCCAGCTTTATTTTTATTTCTATCATTTATAACCACCTGACCTTACATGCATTTATTTATCTTTTTTGATCAATGTTTCCCTGATTGCAGTTAAGACATACGAGAGCATATTTATATTTGTTTCTTTTAAAATTCATGGTGTCTAGAACACTGACTGGTAAGTATTAGATTCTCAATATTAAATTCTGAAAGAAAATAGGAAGTACATAAAGGAGATAGTCAGACAACAGACAGAAATGAAAATCTAAAAGAAATTGATAATATGATACTATATGCAGACATTTAAAAGGTCATTTTAGCTTCTAATATTTAATATTCATATCCTTTTTAAAGATTAGTATTTTAGGCAGTCTTAAAAATAGAATTTGTTTTCAAAAATAGATTAATTTCTTGAAATGGAATATTTTTCAGATGTAGATATAATTGCATGAAGCGGCCAAGTCAGCTTTCTTCATAAGTCTGGCCATTTGTTAATGTTCCTGCCACATGGATTCACAGAGCAGACTTCTGTTTTTATGTATTTAGCAAAAGCTGAAGTTTGTAAAGTTCTATGTCCAACATAATGAGGTTTTGACACATGCTTTAGAACATAGCAACACCTTATTAGTTACAAAGTAATAAATAGATGCTGAAATGAGAGAATCAGACAACTCTGAAGTTTTTCCCATCACCCTACTTTCCAGGGAAAAAGAGGTGTTAAGAGGTGCTGAATAATAATCACAGATGAGTCACTTTCTGACTTTGCTGTCTTGCATGATTTACAGAGCATAAACCCTTAGGCTGATCTTTGCTTTCTCCCTCAACTCCCAATAGGAGATATTCATTTTTATTGTGCTTCTTAAGTCGCAGAGTTTAGGCAACTGATAGGAACTCTGGGACATGACACTGTTTTAGTTCCAGGGTGAGCCTCATATTTTCCTTAGACATCTGATGAGACACTTTTTACAACAGTCAGGTTTCCTCTGAAACCCCTACTGTCTCCAGCTGCTCCCTGGCATTATTCCCAAAAATGAAGTAAGAAATGATGGCTTGGGCTAGACAGAGCCCAGCGCCTGTGAAACTCAGCAGTGAATGCGATAATCTGGCTATTACAAAAGACAGCCTCAGTCTCCTGGAGAGAAAACCTACCTCAGGACTGTTTTTGACTCAGCAGGCTGATCACATGAATTCTAACTTTGCCTAACCCTGTACTAGAAAATCTCTAGTGCCGCAAATCTACACACAGCCGCTAGTTAGAAGACGATAACATGAATGAAAAGTTAAAAACAAGAGGGAGAGTAAAGTTCAATTGAAAACCTGTCTGCCAAAGATCTCTTGTGTTTGGGGCATGGGCAGTGGTTGGAGGGAGGGTGCAGGGAGTATGGAAGAGAAGGCAGAGAAAGATACAGCAGCACAAAGCCACTGACCCAGATAGGAAAAGGAAGGAAAGAGAGGTGTGATTTTTTGACTAATTCTGAGAGCGCCGGGTGAGGTTTCAGTGGAGTCTGTATGTGAAACTGCAAAGCAAGCGCATGAAATGTAATTTGCTCCAGTGTTGGCAAAGGGAGGGGGCTGCAGGTGGGCACAGGGATAATCTGTATCACGCGATGTAAGCTTGATGGAAATAGCTTCCGAAAGCATGTGATTGCTGTAACCAATTTAAAGTTGGAAGTGAAATATGATTACTCCATATCTGGGAGTTTCTACCCCAGCTCTAGCCCAGGTGGTAATCAAAGAAGACAGCCTTGCATCCTCCCTTACCCAAATCTTAGGCCTACCCAAGGCCTCTAAGGCAGGCTGTTGGTAGAAATGAGATCCAAGATAAAATGTCTGGTGTTCTTCTTGGCATGGAATTTTATATTCACATTTCTGTAGCCAACACTAGTGTCTGTCTTCTTCTAGAAAACGAAACATTATCTGCCTAGACAGATTCTACCCAAATATTTTATGTACCCTGAATAATATCACCTCTTCATCAAGTCTTCATGCTCTGTTACAAAACTGGTATAAAAATGAGCTTGGATTAAGTGAGTTTATATGTGTTATGAGCTCAGAAGACAGCCCCGTGTGTTATAGCTGCTCCAGTAAAGTGAAAAGTGTAAGTATTATCTATCCCCTCCCTTGACTTGAGAAGATTGATTATTTCTTTGTGTTTCTCAGTGATGGCCTTGGAGCCTTTGTGTTAAGTGAAAGGAGTGATACAAATCTGCAAAGCTGGAAGGGTTCTCTTTGGTTATTTCACCAAGGGATACATGACTAGAAGAATAAAATCATAGCATGGAGAAACAGGGAAAGAAGAGGAAGATGAGTGTATCTGTCAGAGCAATGGAGAATTTGCAGAAACCATGTTTAAAGGGCTTCCCTGGTGTCTTACGCAGTAAAGAATCTCTCTGCAAAGAAGAGAGATTGATCCCTGGGTTGGGAAGATCCCCTGGAGAAGAGAATGACTACCCACTCCAGGATTTTTGATCCCTGGGTTGGGATGATCCCCCGGAGAAGGGAATGACTACCTACTCCAGGATTTTTGCCTGGAGAATTGCATGGACAGAGGAGCTGGAAGGGCTACATTCCATGGGGGTCGCAAAGAGTTGGGCATGACTGAGCAACCAACACTTTCACTTTATGTTTAAAGGACATTCTTAGGAAGTTTTGTGATAACAATCATAAGAGTTATTGTCATAATAAAATGCTGTGTAGTGAATAGGTCAACATTCATTTACAAACAAAAATAAGCCATTATTCTCATGCTCATAGTCCTGCTCATTTAAACTGAGTTTTCCTAGTGGCCGTGTTTCAACCTAAGTGTCCAGCTGTGCTTGACTGCCTCATGTGGGTTTTTGGGTTGAGGTCTTATTCATGAGTCTTTCTTCTGGGACCTAATTTAATGTTATAAACAGATATCTGGCAGAAGCTCTCTTCTTGGCATTTATAGAGCATAAACAAAACAAAAGCTTGTGAATGATTATGTCAATTATCTGCTCCTGTCATGCCTCTCAATAAGCAAAGAGATCAAAGCCAATCACAACACCAAGCCCTAAATCAAGAAGCAGAGAAGCACCTTCTGCCTGCAGTAAGAGGACAGACGGAATCCCATGATAAAAGGCATGAATACAGGAAGGGAAGCTGATCTTCCAAACAATCTTACTCTGACCTCTTTATTTTTCGTCAGTAAATCCTCAGAAAAGACTATGATCCTTCACTGCTTTCAAAATAAGACAGTGAGAGTAACCTGGTTGTTTGGTTGCTTCATGTGACACGTGTGAGATCTTCTCCAAGTTAGGAGCAGCGGATAAGTGAGGGTGGTCAAAAGAGAGCATCTGTGTTTGTGCTTTACTAGGATTTCTCTGAAGCAGTGGTTTCCAGGAGCTCAGTGTTGGGGAATTGTCTTTCTTCCTTTGCTTTCTCTGTGTTCCCTTCTTGAAACCAATGGACCACATCAAAACAATAAAGAAAATCTCTCTGTTTTTCAATAGTTTAGGCTATACGTGTTTGGACATCACTACTCAACTTTTTAAAGAAATCTTTATCTTGTTATTCCAGTGTCTTCAGCCCAGTGATTCTGGGATGTGCCGTAACTCCAATAAGATTATTCATAACATTGAAAACTTTATCCATACCACTGTGATTGTATGATGCTTGCCCTTGTGTTTAACCCATTTGCTTCATGTCTTGTAGTATATACGCCAGGCTGGGGACTACCCAAAACCCTGACTAAGAAGCACACAGGTCAATCTGAACTGTCTCCAGGAAGACAGGAGAAGACAGTTTTGTAAACTTAATGTTTGTCTCACAATTTTCCACTGTCCAGTAATGAGCAGTATAATGAGTTGTCATACATTGAAATTAAAATCCAGAAGAGAGTATTTAATTACAATAAAACACTGGTTTCTGTACTTTGAGATTTCTCAAGCCAGTATCATTTCATCATTTTCCTACAACAATGACAACAACAATACCAATAAAACTTGGGGTCTATAAATCATTACCCATATTTTATTTTACTAATTCTCGACAGTCAACAAAGCCATAGGAACATTTAGGAATTATATGACAAATTATAGGTTCATTTCTTTGGAAACACTTATAAGCCAGAAAAAAAAAAAAGACAGTCTCAGAATAAAGATAATTTAGCTGAAGGGAAAAAAATAAAACATGGCTTTCTCCTGATATTTTCTCATTTTGTTACTCTGTGGTGATAACATCATTGCACACTGGAACCTAGGAATAATTACCTTAAATATTCTTCTTTCACCACTTCAAGATGTACTTGATTGGTTGTGAAATTTCGAATGCTATGGTGATTCAACTGGGAGATCTCTGGTCACAGAGAGAAAATAGCTGTTATTCAATACAAAACTAGATTGTTCCAGTTTAGAAAATCTATGCTTCTCAGCTATTTTACTATCTACAGGACTATGTTTAGCAGCTATTCCCCACTTAACACCCAGGCTACCACTTATCTAAATGTGAGTTACCATGTGGAAAATGTGTACGTACTTGCAGACATAGCATCCTAGATGCATTATTCAGAACTCTTTTGGCTGCCAGTGATAGAAAGTCATCTTACAGTACCTTAAGGGGGAAACGGGCTTAATTGACTCTCATAACCTAGGAGTCAGGAGCGCTCTGGCTTCCAGCATATCAGATCCAGAGATTCCAAAGATGTTGTTGGAACTCATCCTTTTCATCTCTGGGCTGTTTTCATCTGCCGTGTCTCTTGTCTCAGACACAGTGACAACAAGGCTGCCCGTGGCTTCAGGTTCGCTTTTTTCTTTTTTTCTCTCAGTCACATCAGGAGAAATAAAATGTTCCTTTCTTAACAGAGTGCTCTAACATAAGCCCTGCAGTGGGAATTCCTTGCTGGCATAGCGTCCCTGAACTTACAACCCAATAGGCCTAACCTCTTTCATCTCCGGAGCTGCTGCCCCAACCTATGGTACATATGCATCAATATATAATTTGTTCCTTTTCTTTTTTCCTTTTACCAAAAGAAGAGGGAGAAGATGCTGAGACACTGGGGAGAATAAAACTGGGCCGATTCCACTACTCTGAGAAACCTCATTACATAAACCCTCCAGTGAGGCTTATCTACACCAAAGTCATCTCTTCTGTGCTAAAGGAAAGATTATCAATAGGCCCTTCAAGGGGCCTCAGTAACTCAGATTCCAAAAGGTGAAGAAATCAGAGGACTCAACAGCATAAACTGGTTAGCAACTTCTGTCTCTGAAACCAAAATGCCCTCAAGGAATATTTCTCAAAAGCTTTCATCTCTCTCATGCAACAACCTAATAATAAGTTTTGCAATGTTTAAAAAGATTCTGTAAAGTTGATGTATAAGAAATGAATATAGCACATGTATTGTTTTCTTGGCCCTACGCAAGTATTCAATTTACTTTTTTTAAAAAGACCCCAGATAGACATAGCGACTATTTCTCTCCTTTGATGTCATTTCATTATTTACCTTAACAGAAAAACTCTGAGCTCTTCACTAAAGTCAGGATCGAAATTCTAGTATGTAGAAATATCACATCACAAAATATCCTGTAAAAATAAAATACTCTTCTAGGTATAAACTAGAAGTCTTAATTATTTACCCCTAGTTGATTTTTGCCTAAGATTTAGTTGGATTGCTAAAAGAGGGACTGCTACATGAAATGATGTTACAATATTATCATTTACATTTTTTATCATTGTTAAAAAATGACCATATACATGGTATATTAGGAGACAAAGAATAGCTAAACATGACTGAAACCATCCAAAACCTGTGCTCTGTACATTGGAGAGGTTGCTCATGAAAATTAATAAAATATAATTTAAAATTGTAAGCTAAAGATGCAAAAAAATTAACTTTTGATATAGTTCATTCAAATTACATGGAGAACATTCCTCTACACTTGTGTTTCTCGAGCCTACACATTAATGCTTTTGTCCTTTTGAACACAATCACTCCTCAGCCTAAAAAATGGAAGTAAATGTATTTTATACAAAATGTTATGCAATTATTCAAATATCAATTTTCATATGTAGCTCACTCAAGTTTTATTTTATTTTCAAACTTAATTCATCCTCAAAAAAACTTAATTTTTTTTTCATTTGGGAAAGTTGCTAACTTCTGCGACTATATTAAATTTGTTTAGAATACAGGTTATATTATGTGCATTGAGTTATTTCAAATAGCCTAACTGCAAAATCTATTAACTAGAAAAACACTAAGATTTATAAAAATTGAATTAGTTTGGACAGTTTTTGTACGATTCTTATCATAAAAGTCAGAGGATATCAAGAGAGACATACATTCCCCAAAATATTTTAGAAAGAAAATTATCAACTGCTAGATATTCCAAGACAAAATTATGAATCACGCTGTGTGATTTTGAGATGTTCAGTTTTGATACTTTTTGATCCTAGTAAATAGTAGATAAGGTCAATGTGATATTTAAAACAAGGGACATAGTATGGTTTTTGACTGAAAACTAAATGAGACACGGAAAGGAAATGGATTGGAAAACTGTTAAGAATCCTCATTTTTTCTCCCCGGGGGCTTACATAACTTGTAATTCCACCCATCAGTTCTGCATTCAGTCAGGTCACTTCAACAAACATTTACACCACAGGATTTTAAATAGAACTCCTGCTTCCTCAGAATTTTGATAGAAGCTCCAAGGCTGAGAATGTTGTTTAGACATTAAGTCATGACTGCGGTTGGACACCCCGTGGACTGTAGCTTACTTGGCTCCTCTGTCCTTGGAATTTTCAGGCAAGAATACTGGAGTGAGTTGCCATTTCCTTCTCCAAATCCGGAGAATAAAAGGTGTCATTTTCTTCATACTTGTAAAGACCTGCAGCATCTATGGAAGGTTGACCTATAGGGTGATCCAAAGCCAGCCTGTCTCAAGTGAACCATTAGCCACTCCCCAGGTTATCTCAAGACAAATCATTCCTGTGGGGGAGAGGAGGTCAATAGGAAGGATGTCTTTAGAGCAGCTTTGTCACCCTTGACCACACAGTAGAATAACAAAGATGCTCAGACCACACCTGGAACAGTACATCCCAGTCTTGGGAAGGGAACCCAGTGTTGAAGGCTGCCAAGTGGCTGCAGTGCGCAGCCAGATTGGAGAGACAATCTCTGCAGGATTCTAGCTTTTCTCCCTCTCTCCCCATGCTACTCAAACCAAACCGAAGTGTTATGGGGAGTGTTATGGGGAGTTTGGGAAGGCTTGACTAGTGTACTGGGGACCTTGGAGCTTAGAGGGATCACTTGATACGCACCTAAAAATTTTAAAGAAAGAGGGACCAATAAAGGGGTCCAGTGTGAGGGAGAGAAAACTACTAGAATGGTGGTAGACAAAACTCTGCTTCTCTGAGAGGTAGAGGCACTGCATGGTAGGAGCCAGAAGTGGGCGTTCTGAAATAGAAGTATTCTTGAGTTGCTTTGAAAGGAGTTTCACTTAAGAAGAATGTCTAAAGACTGCGAAACCCCAGAGAGAGAGATGGTGTAAGTGAAACCAATGAAAGCAAATGCTAACAAAATGAAGCATTGCCTGGACCACAGAATAGAGCCATTCTCCCCAGCCTGGTACCTCCCAGCAACCACAGAAGTATTCCACAAAGAGGCATTCTCTGAACTTTAAGTTAGAGAGCATCACTCAAGATGACAGTTATACTCTTCTGTAAAACCTTGCCATTTACTGGCTCAACTTCAGAGGGACCAGATACACCAGTCAGTGAGTAGAGAGGAGGAAGGATGCTAGTTGGAGCATGGAGGAGGGAAGAAGCTACTGATATTCCTCCTACTTCCCTAAGCCAGGCTCCAATCAAGCCTGATTTGAGAGCAAAGGGAAGATATGAACCAAATGAAAATGATGCTTGACAGCTTGACTTTTTTGAGGAACCACAGATTGGACACATTTGATATTCAAGTTTTAATCCAGAGACAAGAAGAATATTTCAATGGATCTTGTTTGAAGGTGCTGAAGGAGAGAAAATAAACCTGTTCTATAATTATGATCTTCTCAAATCCAGCTCATTCAATAAACATGTAACTTATTTTAAGTTCCTAATTGCCAGACACTGTGCTAAGTATATAGGAGACAAAGATAATTACATTTCTGTGGGTGTATGGTTTCTGGATCACACAACACTGAATTCCTTGCAGATAAAACACTTACATAATCATCCTTGTTACAGCTGATGTGTTATGATTACATTAAGCATAATAGTAGTATTTTCTCCGGGCCACCCATACCTGGTCTCACAGATGTTCAAAAATATCTGTTGATATTGATAGATGAATAGAGCTATGCACATGTAAATTAAGATTAGGGGCTTCTCTCATGGTCCAGTGGGTGGGACTCAGTTCTCCCTAGGCACTGGGTGCAAGTTCAATCCCTGTTTGGGGAACTAAGATCCCACATGCTACAAAGTATGGCCAAAAAATAAATAGATGAATAAATAAATTCATTTAAAATTAAGGTGATATTCACTGGCACTGTGGAGACAATCACTTTGCTATTATAAAGTAATACAGCACACACTTTATATTTCAAATTTATGTATTTTTGCTAATTAAAAGAACAAAAATCTTGCCTTTTTCTCCCAATAGCCCTGCCATGGTCCTTATTTTTGTTTTTCCCCTACTAATCTATATTGCCACTTTTCTCCCTTAAACACACACAGATACACAAATGGTTACAAATAGAAGTAAAATTAAAAATTTAGGAAATGAACAATTCATTTATGGTAGCTGCAAAAGAATTCATACTGTGGAAAGACTAGCCTGGGTAGCAAGAAGAGGTGTAACATGTCTTCCCTGCTCTTGATGTTTCCTGGAGCATTGTGCTGGCTCCATACCCCATACAGTAAGTCCCCTACATATGAATGAGTTCTCTTCCAAGGGTGCGTTGGTTAAGTTCAACTTGTTCATGAGTCCAACAAAGTTAGCCTAGGTACCCAACTAACACAATCAGTTATATAGTACTGTATCGTGGTGGGCTTATCATACTTTGCACACAAATCATACATAAAAAGCAAACACAAAAAATAAAGAGGACATTTTTAATTTTATAGTACAGTACCTTGAAAAGTACAGTAGCATTGTACAACAGTCGGCATAGAGGACCTGGCATCAAGTGAACAGGCAAGGAGAGTTACTGACTAGAGGAAGGAGCGGAGGTGGGAGATGGTGGTACTGAAGGGTGGTCAGCAGTGGGAGACAGAGGACAAGCTGCAACTTCCCTCATGCCTGATGCTGATGGCGCAGGCTCTGATACCTTGCTGGAACTGGTTTTACATCTGCATCTTTGAAAGTTCCCAAGCTGAAGGTTCCTATGTTGGGGACTTACTATATCTTTTTTCAGTCCTCTACCCCAAGGGGAAGGGATTTTCGTCTCCTCCAACTGATCTATTCTGGACGGGAGGAGGAGGAATGATGGTAGGGCTGGAACCCAGCCTCCCACTGCTAATGATTAAATCTGTCTAAATCTAGACTCTCTTATTTGAAAACCTCTCTGTAGATTATAATCAACACTCTCCACCACCAGTCTTACTGGAAATGGATGTGTCGCTTTGTCTCCAAATTCTTCCCTCCTGTATCTGCTCATAACTATCTCAAAACTCACATCATGAGGGGGGTTATTCACTATGTCCTTTTCAAAAACCCCTTTAATAGTCTTGTCTTTTCCCTCATTTAACAGATCAGATCTTGGCAGTTTAATTCCTGGTTTTTTCCCTCATATTTACCTTCTTCTCTATGTGTTTACCTGCAAAGGGATGAAGCTTGACAGCATAACATTTCAGTACACTATAAACCTTGTGGGGGCTTTCCTGGTGTTTCAGAGAATCTGCCTGCGATACTGGAGAGGTAGGAGACTCAGGTTTAATCCATGGGTCAGGACGATCTGCTAGAGAAGGAAACAGCAACCCACTCCAGTATTCTTGCTGGGAAAATCGCATGGGCAGAGGAGCCTGGTGGGCTACAGCCATGGGGTTGCAAAGAGTCGAACACAACTGAGTGGCTCACACACACACACACACACACACACACTCCTTGCATTTTTATTTTCTTTCTACATCAAGTGTGTCCGTTAGTCATTATGAAAAAACAAATGAGAGTCTACAGAAGTTTGAGTGTTCTTAAAATACAGAGGATAATATGTAAGCTTGATTTTAACATTTTGTTTCTGATTTATCTGGAAATTATCTCAGACTTTTGGAAAGAATCCTAAAGCTTATTCCAATGAGGTTAGAAAAGGTCTTAGAAGTAGTTTTGCTAAGATACCGTCCTTAGTTTTTCTGAGTCATTAAGGAATAAAGATAAATTATTTAGGGTTTTAATTTTTTCTTCTGCAAAAATTAATTTATAAATGCAAAACTCATTTGTTCTTGAATTATTTCTCCTTCAAGAAATACATATATAATGGCTTTTTATAAGGCCTTAATAATATCATTAATATTAGATTGAACAAAGAAATTGGACATTGAAATAGTATTTAATAGAATTGTCCTCAGTATTTTTATTATAACTTTTTGAACTTACCTCTAAGTTATTTTTAATATACTTGTGTCTCACAGGAAGGAAAATAAAAGCAAATAGATTAGGTAAATATAAAAATAGATTGATGTTTTAGCTTAGACTGTTTTGTTGAAATATAATACATAAAGGGTTTAAGAAAAAACGATGATTGTGCTGTTACAATAGGAGTAATGGTTCTTACTTAGATAATTTTTCATTCTATTCATTACTTTCTTGCATCCAAACATTGTCAAAGAAGAGCACTCTTTCTTCCACTTGTGTATAATCCAGATCTACTTCATAAGCTCTTCCGGTTGAATAAACAAACTGAAATATAGGTTCATGTAATTACACAACTCACATGAACGTTCTTCCAATGATGAAAAGCAGCCCTCAAAGTAAGTCGGTTGTTCAAAAAATATGATGTGAGATGAAAAATGATATGTTTAAAGACATTTAGGAGTTTCAATTTAGGAGAAAAGATTATATCTGTTTGATTTTTAATTTTATTATGTATTCTGTTGCAGATTCTCATTGTTTGTAGTAATATTTTCATCATTAATACATGAGTCAATACAGTGATCTTCATTCCAGAAAAGTAGATTGTTTTCCCTTTTCACTGTTAAACAGGCTAGAATGTGCTTTAGCTAAAAGTTTTATTTGCAAGCTACTGAAGCTCTGAATGGGGAAGGAAATGACAACCCACTCCAGAACTTTTGCCTGGAGAATCCCATGGACGGAGGAGCCTGGTGGGCTGCCATCTATGGGGTCGCACAGAGTCGGAGGGAACATGACTGATGCGACTTAGCAGCAGCAGCAGCAGCTCTGAAGTGAATATTAAAAAAAAAAATTAGTTAATCTTTCTTTTACTATTTCAAGATGTTTCTGTTATATTCTTAGTACTTCCTAGATTTCTCAGTGATGGTTACTTTTATACCTGTAAGCTGGAAATACTCCAGACACTGAGCTCAGTTCAGTTCATCACTCAGTCATGTCCAACTCTTTGTGACCCCGTGGACTGCAGCACGCCAGGCTTCCCTGTCCATCACCAACTCCTGGGGCTTGCTCAAACTCATGTCCATCAAGTTGGTGATGCCATCCAACTGTCTTATCCTCTGTCGTCCCCTTCTCCTATTACTCAGACACTGAGTATTAACTATTAAAATATCTTTTTTTTTTCTGTGAAGAACCTACTAAATCTATTTACTTTTCAGGGAATAGTTAGACTTTATAATAGGCAAGATTGATTATTGAGTAACTTCTCAATGAAATGCTGGAGACTTCAGTAGTCATATGATCTTATGGGGTGAAGACTTTTTGTTTGACCAAGCTATTTAAATAACTCCATAGAAACAGAAGTTAACATAGAGAAAACAGATATTTATGGAAATATTTCTTGTCCATGAAAAATAAATTATTTATGGCTACTGGAATGCAATTGATTATTGCCCTGTGGATAACCCAGATTTTAAAATTCATTTCAACGTTACTGTTCTTCATATACATTTATGTTTCTTTGATTTCTTCCTTATACCAGTTATAATATCTTACTGGTTATCTCTTCAATAATGAGACAAATAAAATCTTTAACACTTGCTGAATTTAGCTGTGCATGAAAGTTATAAATTTGTTTTTTATTGAAAATATTCCTTTAATATCATTAAGATGCATTTTCATATATGGTATATTGATGTACAATGTTATTTAAAAGAGACCTTCAGTTGTCTTATTTTCTTTTAAAATACACTCAAAATTACCATTTAAAAGACTATTATTTCGCTATTAATCCCCACACACTGGAAAGCTTACTTTATTCCAGTTTCCTACACGCATTTGGCCTTTTCTGGTGTCTCAGACAGTCAAGAATCTTCCTGCAATGCCATAGATTTGTGTTCAGTCTCTGGGTTGGGAATATCCCCTAGAGAAGTGAACAACTCCCCACTCCAGTATTCTTACCTGGAGAATTCCATGGACAAGGAGCCTGGTGGGCTACAGTCCATGAGGTCACAAAGAGTCAGACTCAACTGAGAGACTAACACACACATACACACACATGCATTTAAATGTGTTTGGGCTTCTTAGCTAGATACGGAAATAAGTTTATCTTATTTTAAGGCATGCCTTGTGTCTAAAAATCCAGTTTCTTAATAAAATATTTGAAAATATCTTAGTATAAATTATCATATTATCACATCTTAATTTAGATAAAAATTGATACTCCCAGTTAGGTTTATTTTTTTTTGATAATTTAAATTCTAGTTATTTTATCTTTGGTTATTAGTATCTTTACCATATAGCTTATATATTTCTCAGTTTTACAGACAGAAATACTTTTAAGTAAGCTGATTAGAAACTAAAAATTTTTAACTTATGCCTATCGTTATGCAATATTGCAAGCATTATCTGTTTGCTCTTTTTTAATCTGAAAGTCCAATAAAATACCATTAAGTCATTATGATAGTTACTACAAAGACATGGATTGGTAGCAACTGCATTAAAACAAATTTTTAGCTACACAGTTTTATTCTATTGAAACAGACAAACTTTCTATTCTATTGAAAATATAGAGCCCAAACTATTCACAAATAAAATTTTAAAAAATGATGTCACCTGGTTAAAATTTCTTTATATTCACATTTAGGGAAGAATCTATTTTTAGTCTTAATTATCCACACAGTAACATCTTACACAGCTGAGCTATTTCCCCACATTCAATTTCCCTTGCTATGGCTTGTACTGAAATGTTTGATCACATTTGCTTAGAACACATATTGGTTTACAAAATATTTTTTAACAAACAAAAAGATTCAAGCGGAATTTTAATTACCAAATGCAAAAATGCTAAGTTTAGTCGTAGACCTATTATTTAATTTTTTTTCAGATTTGACAATTTAAAATGTCTTAAATTGCACACAGAAACAATGTGTGTAATAATAAACAATATTAATCATGTTTCATTTCCATTCAAAATTTGCCATTATCTCATAAACTACCTGTTTTCCCACTTTCTCCATGCAAATTCACCTTAATTTCTATTAAGCAAAACTGTCAGGCTTTATACAATTGACCCTCAAATTTCCAGGCGCCCTCAACCTTAGTCATTTGCATTATTTATTTTCACCACTAGATGTCACTATCCTCTTCGCAAAAGCTAGTGTAGCTAGATTTACGGAGAAACAGAATAGTAAACACATAATTTATTAAATCTAAAAGTCAACATTATCTGTGAGGAATCATTTGGATGCATTAACATTTTAATTAATATTCTATTTACTATTTAAATATCATTATAAGCCTGTGACATGAGGATCAAGCATTCACATTCTCATTGGCAGCATTTTAATATTAGAACTTCTGAATGATATTCCTTCAAATGCTTAAGAAACGAAAGATTTCTATGTCCACCACATGTTGACACTCCCAATGATAATACAAGGAGAAATATCCTTATACCAATTTTATAAGAATTAAATGAGCAAATATTGAACACACTTTATTCATTTTACTTGATTTCTCATTTTCCTTTTAGTAATATGAGGATATATATTATTTTAAACATATAATTATGGATACTGATATCATTCGCTGTTAAAAGCTTTGGAATATTGTACATAAGACATTTATTTTTGTTCTTTCATCCATTCATTCAATAAATATTTATTGAGACCATTCCTGTCCAAGAATTTAAGTGAAATGTATAATGCAAAATCAGACAGATGTTCCAGCCCTGGTGTAATCTAGCTGTTTATCAATGACAACCAATGGAAAGATTTTGACTGAAAAAGAGAAGCTTGCCTCTAAAGTCAGATATCTTAGTTTCATCAGAAGATTTTAGAAGTTTCAGAAGAAGAGGTCTTACTTTTAGAAACTCTGATATTACCTATCAATAATATTCAAAGTTGAGTTACCTACTCTTTTTGTGACTTGGCACAAGAAGGCAGCCATAAAATTAAAAGACACTTACTCCTCGGAAGAAAAGCTATGACCAGCCTAATCAGCATATTAAAAAGCAAAGACATTACTTTGCCAACAAATATCCATCTAGTCAAAGCTATGGTTTTTCCAGGGGTCATGTATGGATGTGAGAGTTGGACCATAAAGAAGGCTGAGCACTGAAAAACTGATGCTTTAGAACTGTGGTGTTGGAGAAGACTTGAGAGTCCCTTGGACAGCAAGGAGATCAAAACAGTCCATCCTAAAGGACATCAGTCCTGAATATTCATTGGAAGGACAGATGCTGAAGCTGAAGCTCCCATACTTTGGCCACCTGATGGGAAGAACTGACTCATTAGAAAAGACCCTGATGCTGGGAAAGATTGAAGGCATGAGGCGTGAGGGACAACAGAGGATGAGATGATTGGATGGCATTACCGATTCGATGGACATGAGTTTGGGCAAACTCAGGGAGATGGTGAATGGCAGGGAAACCTGGTGTGCTGCAGTCCATGGGGTCACAGAGTTGGACACGACTGATCAACTGAAAAACAACAAGGCATTCAGAGAACGAGTGGAATTTTAAGTTGGTATAGACACAAGTTTGAAGTTGTGGTATATTCACTCCTGTAATTTTATTTCATTTTTATGAGCCTCCAACGATCCAACAACATGCAGGAAAGTGACTGGAAAAAGTAGGAGTAGTAGTGAGTCAAGGAAAGAGGATCATGAATGTTTAGATAGTCAAATTTGTTTTAGCAAAGGAAAACCTCCTCTGCAGCAGCTGCTTGCAAATTGCAGATTTTTCCTAATTCTACATCTGCTGCTCACATTTTAGGAAGCAGTTACATATAGAAAAACCTTTTTCCCTAAAACATTAAAATTGTCATCTCTCTTCTGTGTCTGTCCTTGAGGGACATAAAGTTGATCAGCAGCGTTTGTAGAGGACTTGATCCTTGGGAAACATGAGAAATAAAGAAAAAAAATAGATATAAAGCTGTATTGGAGAAGGAAATGGCAACTCACTGCAGTATTCTAGCCTGGGAAGCCCTATGGAGAGAGGAGCCTGGTAGCCTACAGTCCACTGGGTTGCAGAGTCAGACACAATTTAACAACTAAACAACAACTGCAAGGCACCATACTCCACGTTTTAGAAGTACAGACACCATATAGCTTTAGTGGTCCTATTCTAAATTCTTTTATAAGCCTTAACATCATAAAGATAAATTTACATAAGGTTACCATTATCCATATACAGATCTTGCTCAGCTTTCCAGAGGATTATGTCCTCAAAAACACATAGTCAAAAATGCATTTAATTCACCTAACTTCATAGCTTAGCGCAGCCTACCTTAAATGTGCTCAGAACCCTTATATGGGCAAAACCATCTAACACAAAGCCTAGTTTATGATAAGTGTCACTTCAGTCGTGTCCAAATCTGTGTGATCCTGTGGACTGTAGCCTGCTAGGCTCTTCTGTCCATGGGATTCTCCAGGCAAAACTACCAGAGTGGGTAGCCCATCCCTTCTCCAAGGCATTTTCCAGACCCAGGGATCCAACCAGTCTCTACGTACATTTCAGGTGGAGTCTTTACTATCTGAGCCATCAGAGAAGCCTGGGATATCTCATATAATTGACTAAACATTACTGAAAGTGAACAGCAGAATGACTGTCTGGGTACAGGACAACTCTGAGTGTATTGGTTGTTGCCCTTGGGATGGCCTGGGCTGACTGGGGGCTACCTCTGCTCTGTATCACAACAGAGCCTCTTACTGCAGATGATAAAAATTCAAAGTACAGTTTCTACTGAATGAGTAGAACTTTTGCACCATCACAAGGTTAAAAAAAAAAAAGCCAAACACATTGTCAGTTGAACCATTGTAAGTCGGGAGCATCTGTACTGTGATAATGTCGAGATAAGTTTAGCCAGGATGATCCTGCCTCTCTTCCATCTGGTCTTGAAACTGATCTGTTTACTTTATTCCTACAGGAAATAAACGCACTCTTTTTGAAGTTAACTTACTTCCCTTTAAAACAGTTTTCTTCCCGGGCTTCCTTTCTTTGCTCCTGACAAATGCTGCTGTTTCCAACCAAAACTGTGTGAGGCCAGAAGCAGGTGTTAGAGACTATGCCGTTAGAGCAGTCTCTGAGAGTCACAGCGAAGTGCCCTGGGGTCAGTCCAATCACCAGATGAAAAGGCAAGACAGTCCTTTCTGTTGTCATACCCCAGTGATGCCGTGTCCTTTCTAGTATAGATATGATGCGGGGGAGGGGAGTTCACCAGGACAAATTTCCCTCTGCAGCACGAACTGAAGTTTTGCTACAGGAGCGTTTCTGCTGGCTTCAACATGAACAAAATTCATCTTTGAAGCCATCAGTGAAAGACAAGGAAGCCTATTCAAAGCTCCTCCCTGTGTAAAGCTGCTGGTTTTCTTTTTAATTTGCTATTCACTGATTTTAAAATTCCCGCTTCTCTGCATTTTCACAGACTCCCTAACCCATTGGCAAGGTCTCAAATTGGTTCTAAACCGGAAGAAAGAAATACAACACACACACACAAATGAGAAACCTTGTTTTTAAGATTTTCAGGGGATCTCTACCTCTCAAAGTATAATTTTCTTCCCAGAAGTGCTGAATTATTGGTCACCAAATCTACTTCTGCTCACCTAAAAAGCTATTGAATATGCAGAAGAATGAACTGACCTCTAACCTTTCTTATAACATGTGGCCAAAGAGTTCCTGAAAATGTCCAAGTTTCAGTTCTCTTATGCAGAAATTCTTCAGGTAAAGGCAGAAGATATGACATTATTAGGTAACGTATTTCAAATTTAATGCCATCACCTACTAGACTCATTCAGTTTTAGGTAAGTGGAGAGATATACAGGCTACAAAAGAAAAAAAAAAGTGCAAATGCTGTTTTTATACCCTTTCTTCAGAAGCTGAAAAACTACGTGCAATCCACTCTACTTCCATCTTTATATTTTTTATCCATTTATTTGCTTCCAGAAAGCATGAAGGACTGAAAGCATCACATGGCTTCTCCTATCAACATCCCTTTGTAGTATTTTTTTCTATCAATTCAAGTCTATTAATTATCCCTCTAATCAATTTCTTATATCAAAATTCTCTGTTTTCCTATAGTACAGCTAAATTGTGGTATGATCGGTAAGTTTGAGAATTAGGGGACTGGAAGAGACATTTCAAATCGTCTATTTCAAGCAGCATCTCACAATTCTATCCAAATGCAAGCGTATCTTGTCTATGACCTTTAAGAAACTGTCTCCAGAATATAGGCGAACACATTAACAATCTTTCACTCCCTCCTCCTTTCTGTAGATAAATACAGATATAGATATATAGATATGCATAAGATATATTGATCGATCACTTATATATCACCAGTATGTCATTCACTTTTATTAAAACCCTCTCAGTGTTAGTTATTAGATACACTGAACTGAGACATCACCCCAAATTATTCCATCACCCCATCTCAGCTCTGTCTACCTCCAGGAGTCGCTTCCCTTTAGTCTTCCTCACACTTGTGCTCAGTCATGCCAACTCCTTGCAACCCCCTAGACTGTGGCCCTCCAGACTCCTTTGTCCATGGAGTAGGTTGCCATTTCCTTCTCCAGGTGTCTTGCATCTTGGGAATTGAACTCTCGTCTCCTGTTCGGCAGGCAGATTCTTTACCGCTGAGCCACCAGAGACGCCCTCTGTTCTTCCCAGTTGGTCTTGTTTTGTCTCTTAGAGCAAAACTACATACTACAGTCTTCCTTCAAACTCTTCACATCCCTGAGGATAACTTTTACTTTCCTTTATGCTCCCTATGTCTTTTATTAGCTAGATTGCTTCCAATTCCTTTAATAATTCTGTAGGAAATATGTAACAATTCTTCTAGAATATCCATATGGATACATCTTTTGAGTTTTAACACTTGATGGTTTTACTATTGCTTCCCTGGTGGCTCAGCAGTAAAATCCACCAGCCAATACCTGTGTCCAGTGTTCTTGCCTGGGAAATCCCATGGACAGAGGAGACTGGTGGGCTACAGTCCATGAGCCCACAAGGGTCAGCCATCATTTAGCAGCTAAACACACACACACACACACACACACACACACACACACACACACACACATGCACACACACACAAGGACATGAGCTGAGCTTGTCAGTCTTCTCTGTCCATGGGATTGAGCCTGACATGACTTAGTGACTAAATAACAAGTTTACTATTAATTTGTTTCTGTGAGTTTGGGTGCTGCTTCAAAAAGAGATCTTGTAAATCATATAGATTTTGATACATTTTTACTCATCACAAAGTTTTTTGTTTGTTTTATTTTGTTTTCTATGAAATGATTTGCAAGTCTTGGGTAAGGTTTTAGGTCAGTATTTTTTTTAACAGGATGAATATGGGTGAGTGAAAATCCCTGTTCTACAGAATTAATGACTTGTGGCTGACTGTTGGAACATGCAGATATGCTACCAGCAGTTATGATATATTGGATGTGTACTGTATTCATAGTGGAGGAAGTGAAGAGCTTTGAACTGCCAGAAAAGAATTAGCCTGCATCCTTCTTCCTCCCTGTATTAACTTACATTTTCCATTTAAAGAAATCAATGCTCAATCTATAATAACCCCACTTATGCTATTGCTGGGCTCCCCTGGAGACGGAATTGGCAACCCATTCTGGTATTCTTTCCTGGAAAATTCCATGGACAGAGGAGCCTGGTGGGCCCCAGGTCATGGGGTCACAAAGAGTTGGACATGACTGAGCAGCTAACACACACAATGCTATTGCTAATTCAGTTTCAAATAGGAAAACTGAAAGGTACAGCTACAATCACTAGATGCTTTGCTCCTGTGAACTGGGGGAGGAACAGGAAGACAGTAAGAAGAAATGAAACAGAGGGTGCCATGTTCAAGTGCTAGCTGGTCATTTACTACCTGTAGCCCTTGCCAGCTTCTCAGTTCAGCTCCGTTCAGTCGCTCTGTCGTGTCCAACTCTTTGTGACCCCATGGACTGCAGCACGCCAGGCCTCCCTGTCCATCACCAATTCCCAGAGTTTACTCAAACTCTGGTCCATTGAGTTGGTGATGTTATCCAACTGTCTCATCTTCTGTCGTCCCCTTCTCCTCCCACCTTCAATCTTTCCCAACATCAGGGTCTTTTCCAATGAGTCAGTTCTTCGTGTTGGGTGGTCCAAGTATTGCTAGCTTCTGCCAAGTCTTAAAACTTGAGCTGGTAGTGACAGTTTTCATTGTTTGGTTTGTCCCTCTGTTGTCCTTAACCCATATTCTCTCTCTCATGAGCTTATTTCTCAAAGCTGGAAGATAGCTCCTTTTAAGTCATATTACTATTGGACAATGCAAGGACTTTATGGTCTTCTTTTATGTGACAAGTTTGAGGCTGATGTGAAAATTTTGCTTTGAATACTAGCTGCTCACGATTATTCAAATATAGTCACCTTTCACATAGATTTTATGGACATAGTCTCTTCTCTGAGCTTTTCAGTCAATGCTACAAATAATGATATTATTTAGAACTTCTTACTCACTAGGTCAGAGTTTACTAATGGCTTTTCCTGGCTGAGATAATCAATTAGAACTATCACATACAATAGTGCACATGAATGTAGATTGTCTGGAGGAATTTGACATGTTTAATTTAATCAAGAATCTGGTTATCCTTTTTCCTGATATGAAGGAAATGAATACAAAATGTAAACAACAATCAAAAGAGAGAAAAGTTTAAAACCAAGAGGAAAGCCAGGTTACAGCATGACTACAGCCCAAAGTTTGGACATTAAATCCTGAATGCTCCTGAAGCCACATTCACATTGTTTTAGAGTACCTGTCTTCTTCTTGCAAATCACAATGCATTTTACATCATTTTTCTTTCCAAAAAAAAATTGAAAAAAATTCATGCATATATGCAAGAGGGGCTCTAAAGAAAGCTGCCTCTCGAATCTTTTCTAAAACATTGTATTTCTGAAACATTTGACTAAATCGATGCCTTATCCTTTAAGTGAATAAGAGAAAATGAGATATGCCTCTAATTACAGTTGACAGTAACACTCTAGTATGATATGACTTGTGTCTCTAGTATTGATATGAATGCCTCTGAGCATGACTCCTGAATTCTATCTGTAAGCATTTCCCCATCAAAACCCATGGAATTCTCTTTTGACAATGTGCCATGTATGATTAAAACCTAAAAGCAATATGTTACATTTTAATAGAAGCTACTCTCACCACATTAATTGATACTGTCAATTATAAGAAATTGTTCCATGTATTTATTCATTGGAATCAGTTTGGTTCTCCTTTGATTAGCCTTTTCTGGGCTGAGCCCTTCAGCTACATTTAGATATAAAAACTAGAACCACAAGATCAGTTGGGTCACCTATATGCAATCATGGATTTTTTTTTCATATTACTGGGCACTATTTCTCAATATTTCATGTTTAATTAATAAGGGTAAGCGTACAGAGCATGCCCTGTGACTGTAGTGAAAACAGGCCAGGAAACATGTCCAGAACAATTGAAAGGAGACTGTCAAGTGCTACTGACTTTCTATCCCATTTTCTTGGATGTGAATTATGACTCCAATAATATGCTTTTGGTGAAGAAAAAAAAAAAAAAAACCTGTTTCTGGCCTCTGTGGGGGAGGATCTGAAGAGGTTTTAAATTATATTTTGTCATGAAAATACACATCTTGTCATCTTTCTTTAGATTTTAGAGTCTTTCATCTCGCTTGAAAGTTCAGATTGATCGGTAACCTTTTTCTGAAAAAAAAATCATGTGTCAGGCACTTTGATGTGTTGTGCATATTTTTGTTCTGGAATCTCAGGAAACTCAGACCATAACCCAGAAATGCAAATTGAATTTTCCTCCCTACTCACTGACCTTGGAATGGTGTTAGAGTGCCCCGGGAATCAGACTGCCCTACTTGGGACTGCTCTAGGCAACTCAATGACAGCATTGTTGATGTGGCTTAATTATGCAACTGAGGTTTGTGCGGGCAAGACAGGCTTCCTCATCTCCTCATCTTTGGTGGATACTTCTAGAAGAGACTTCGGTGTGTTGACCTGAATCAAAGCAAAGCTTAGTCCATTGTTGAACTACACCGTCTCTGTTGCTCTGCCTCTGTCTCATTCTCTCTCTTTCTCTATGTGATTTTTCATAGGTACCTATACTTTTTAGGCGAGGTCATTCTAACCACTAATGAACAATAATCTGTGAATATGCCAGCCCTATGGCTTGGGAAGTAGGTTGAAAAAATCCTTGGGAAGTAGGTTGAGTAAACTTTTGAAGACAAGAATAATAACAAAAACATTTTATTAATTCCAACAATTAAATAAGCCATCTGTGGCTCTAAAGCATGATGTGATGTTGCTGGTACCATGGGAAAGGGGAAGAAGGAATGAAAAAGCTCGCTTGTACTTGTGGGATGTCCTTGAACAATAAAAGTGAATGAAAATAATGTGTCAGTGGAGGGGGTGGTCTTCACCCAGAGTGGCAGAAGTGAAGGCCGAGTGTGTGCAGAGATGGGTGGGCAGTGCTACTAAAGGTGCAAAGATAGTGGCTTCTGACTACTTGTAATTTCTCAGGAAAAACTGAATCAGGATATCAGCTAAGAGAGAATGGAAAAGTCACTGGACGCTTGTGGAAACAGCGTGACAAATAAGGAAGAGTTTCTAGGCTAGTAACCAACTGAACAAACAAGGGGAATTTCCTGGGACAGCTTAGCAGCATGTGCAAGCAGCTGGGGTTTGTAGGCGTGGCAGACTGGTTATCATGGTTGTATTAGTTTTCCTCCAGACACATTACATTGTTATCATGATAGGTATGGAGCAAACATAGAGGTGGATTTAACCAGAGTCAGGGCAAAAAACTGTGAAGTTGTATGCAAGACAGTGATAATAACAATCAATCATAACATTTAAGATGGGCAAGAAAGAATGGAATTTCATGGATGTAAGAGATTAAATGTAAAGAGATATTAAAAATAAATGCATAATAGTCTCCAGTGAGGTGGTGATTTTCTAGAATTGCATTATTAGAGGGAGACAACGGGAAATATTGTAATTAGGGATTGACATGCTTGAAACTGAAGTTATGGAGACCACAGTTATTGAAAATGCCATGATGATAAAAATGCTTGACTATAACCATGAATGTGAGAGGCTAAAGTAGTTAAATACCAAGTCACTGTGTGTATATGTGTGTGTTTGTGGTTGGGTGATGTGTGTGTCAGAGACAGTGAGAGAGAAAGTTAAGGAAACAAGAAAATGAGGCTAGGGATTTAGAATAATCATTTGTCAGCTTTCAGTTCAGTTCAGTAAGTTCAGTTCAGTCACTCAGTAGTGTCTGACTCTTTGAGACTCCATGGACTGCAGCCAACTCCCAGAGTATACTCAAATTGATGTCCATTGAGTCAGTGATGCCAGCCAACCATCTCATCCTCTGTCATCCCCTTCTCCTGCCTTCAATCTTTCCCAGTATCAGGGTCTTTTCAAATGAGTCAATTCTTCACATCAGGTGTCCAAAGTATTGGAGTTTTAGTTTCAGCATCAGTCCTTCCAATGAATATTCAGGACTGATCTCCTTTAGGATTGACTGATTAGATCTCCATATTATCCAAGAGACTCTCAAGATTCTTCTCCAATATCACAGTTCAAAAGCATCAATTTTTTAGCACTCAGCTTTCTTTATAGTCCAACTCTCACATCTACACATGACTACTGGAAAAACCACAGCTTTGACTAGATGGACCTTTGTTGGCAAAGTAATGTCTTTGCTTTTTAATATGCTATCCAAGTTAGTCATAACTTTTCTTCCAAGAAGCAAGCATCTTTTAATTTCATGGCTGCAGTCACCATCTGCAGTGATCTGGGAGCCCCCCAAAATAAAGTCTCTCATTGTTTCCATATTTCCCCATTTATCTGCCATGAAGTGATGGGACCAGATGCCATGATCTTAGTTTTCTGAATGTTGAGCTTTAAGCCAACTTTTTCACTCTCATCTTTGACTTTCATCAAGAGGCTCTTTAGCTCCTCTTCACTTTCTGCCATACAGGTGGTGTCATCTGCATATCTGAGGTTGTTGATATTTCTCCCAGCAATCTTGATTCTGGCTTGTGCTTCATTCAGTCCAGCATTTCTCATGATGTACTCTGCATATAAGTTAAATAAGCAGGGTGACAATATACAGCCTTGATGCACTCCTTTCACTATTTGGAACCAGTCTGTTGTTCCATGTCTAGTTCTAACTGTTGCTTCCTGACATGCATACAGATTTCTCAGGAGGCAATTCAGGTGGTCTGGTATTCCTTCTCTTTAAGAATTTTCCACAGTTTGCTGTAATCCACACAGTCAAAGGCTTTGGCATAGTCAATAAAGCAGAGGTAGATGGTTTGCTGGAACTCTCTTGCTTTTTCGATGATCCGGAGAATGTTCACAATTTGATCTCTGGTTCCTCTGCCTTTTCTAAATCCCACTTGAACATCTGGAAGTTCACAGCTAGCTTGGAGAACTTTGAGCATTGGTTTACTAGCATGTGAGATGAGTGCAACTGTGTGGTAGTTTGAACATTCTTTGGCATTGTCTTTCTTTCGGATTGGAATGAAAACTGACCTTTGGCAGTCCTGTGGCCACTGCTGAGCTTTCCAATTTTGCTGGCATATTGCATGCATATTTCACAGCTCTATATTTTAGGATTTGAAATAAATCACCTGGAATTCCATCACCTCCACTAGCTTTGTTCATAGTGATGCTTCCCAAGGCCCACTTGACTTCACATTCCAGGATGTCTGGCTCTAGGTGAGTGATCATACCATCGTGATTATCTGGGTCATGAAGATCTTTTATGTATTGTTCTTTTGTTTATTCTTGCCATCTATTCTTAATATCTTCCGTTTCTGTTAAGTCCATACCATTTCTGTCCTTTATTGTGCCCATTTTTGCATGAAAATTTCCCTTGGTATCTCTGATTCTCTTGAAGCGATCTCTATTCTTTCCCATTTTATTGTTTTCCTCTATTTCTTTGCATTGATCACTGAGGAAGGCTTTCTTCTCTCTCCATGCTGTTCTTTGGAGCTCTGCATTCAAATGGGTATAGCTTTCCTTTTCTCCTTTGCCTTTCACTTCTCTTCTTTTCATAGCTATTTGTAAGGCCTCCTCAGACAACTGTTGTGCCTTTTTGCATTTCTTTTTTTTGGGGATGATCTTGATCACTAACTCCTGTACAATGACACAAACCTCAGCTTTCTGACTATTGAAATCACCAAGAATTATGACGAGGGTAGTACTGGAGAGACAGTAACAGTGGGTTAGTTGCATTTTTATGAGTCTAGGGAAAATGCTTTTTGGGTTTATAAATGCCAGTAAGGAGAGTGGAAAACTCATTTTCACCTCCAGAATTCCCAGGACAAAGCTAAGGAAGAAAAATCACCCAATCAATGCTTGACAAAAATTCGGGGAGAGGAAATTTTCTTAGGAAAGACACCAGTGTTGTTCAGAGCAAAAAGGATAAGGGAATGAGAGGTAATAGATTAGGGATTTTTGCTTATAACAGAATTTTGCTTATAACAGATTGCATGCTGCAAAGAACACTTTGGACACATAGCAAGAGTTGGAGATGGAAGGGGGGCAGAAGGAGGAACAAGGGTGTCCAGAGTTGTGGGACAGATGAGGGATGGAGGTAAGAGAAGGGTCAGTGCAGTGCCAAAAGGGCTGAGAGTTTATTTACCATTTGTGTCTTTCACTTTTAAAATGTATTTTCATGTTTTTGTTAGTTTTATCAAGAACTTTTTCTGATACCATGTATACTAATTCTTTTTTTT
>ML661338.1:33349611-33446239 GCA_007570785.1 Antilocapra americana | reverse complement strand
CACGGCACATTTCTCCATCTGTTTGTGTCCTCCTTGATTTCTTTCATCAGTGTTCTATAGTTTTCTATATACAAGTCTTTTGATTCTTTAGGTAGAAATACTCCTAAGTATTTTATTCTTTTTGTTTCGATGGTGAATGGAATTGTTTCCTTAATTTCTCGTTCTGATTTCTCACTGTTAGTGTATAGGAATGCCAGGGATTTCTGTGTGTTGATTTTATATCCTGAAACTTTGCTATATTCACTGATTAGCTCTAGTAATTTTCTCGTAGAGTCTTTAGGGTTTTCAATATAGAGGATCATGTCATCTGCAAACAGAGAGAGTTTTACTTCTTCTTTTCCAATCTGTATTCCTTTGATTTCTTTATCTGCTCTGATTGCTGTGGCCAAAAGTTCCAAAACTATGTTGAATAGTAGTGGTGAGAGTGGGCACCCTTGTCTTGTCCCTGATTTCAGGGGGAATGCTTCCAGTTTTTCACCATTGAGGATAATGTTTGCTGTGGGTTTGTCATATATAGCTTTTATTATGTTGAGGTATGTTCCTTCTATTCCTACTTTTTGGAGGGTTTTTATCATAAATGGATGTTGAATTTTGTCAAAGGCTTTCTCTGCATCTATTGAGATAATCATGTGATTTTTATTTTTCAATTTGTTAATGTGGTGTATTACATTGATCGATTTATGAATATTGAAGAATCCTTGCATCCCTGGGATAAAGCCATGTATACTAATTCTTAATTGCATATTTACTTTTGGCATCCTTCATTTATTGCTAACAAACTGATTAATGTCACTGGATATTTTCCCTTTTTAATGTATATCTTCTGGATAATCTAGAAAATGGCAAAATCTGCACTCGGTCTTGCATTTTTGGATGATTTGGAACATTATTATATAAATTATTCCTTCAATTTTTGTGTTCCTTATCTCAAAGCAGACACATTTTCTTGGTTATGAAATCATTCTTGATGTTCCTCCCTCATTCTTGGCTCACACATAAATTATAGTGTGGGTTATATTAGACAAGTCAGAATTCACTCTCCTTGCACAGATTTTTCAGGATGGATGGAACAAATAAGGAGATTTATGGCAATGGAAGGATGCCTACAGAATGAAGGAGAAATGGGAAGCCACAGGGGTATCAAAATTGGGCTGTAGGGAGCTTTTCTACATCTTCATTTCCCATTTAATATATAACATATGAAATCAAGTGGTTGTCTTGTGGTTATAAAATGGGAAAATGTTCTCTCTAGTAAACAAAACAAAATCTAGTTTTCAGTTCAGTTCAGTCACTCGGTCATGCCCGACTCTTTGTGACCCCGTGGACTGCAGTACACCAGGCTTCCCTGTCCATCACCATCTCCCAGAGCTTGATCAAACTCATGTCTGTCGAGTAGTTTTAATTTGTGACAATTGATTCTATATATATTTTTTCTCTGTCTCCTGGTCATAAAAGTCTTTTAAGATACATGGAGATAAAATATTTTTCCATTTCAGAATGTAGTGACATGGTAATTAGGTACAAAATATGTGATTGAGAAAAAAAATAATATACATAATTAAATATCACTGATTAGCACATAAGTTATTTTCCGACTAGCCAGGAAGCAAATAGCCTATTAATGAGAACCCAAGGGTTGGGGTGATAAGAGAGTGAGACAGAGATTTGTTAGAGTTCACTAATGATTCCAAAGCATTACATCCCTTTAGTCTTTTATATTTTTTCTTCTCATTATGTCCCTCATTGATTCCCACTTTTTACATTCTCTTCTTTTTTGTACTGTCCCCTCCTCCCCAGGCTTAACTGGAGCAGTAGAAGATTTAAAGTAAGTATTTTTCTTGTGATAGATATTCCAATCCAAACATATATCACTTTCATAATCAGAACTAATAAATACTAATTTTCAAACTAACAAAGTTTATTTGAAAGATAGGAAAGTGGAACAATTTCAGGTCATTATAATTTGTTATCTGGATACATCCTCATGAGCCAAGATGACTGATGATGCTGCCTGAATGTGTACCTTAGCCTGAACTACTGTCTGAAATTCTACCCAGAATCATTCATTTTGAATACCAAATAGTTTTTCTGAGGACAATGCAATGCAAATCATTGATATTTTGGTGTAAGTTAATGACATCAGAAATTCTACCAGTTAGATAGTGACATAGGAAGCATGGGCTAGATTTAGTAGAAATAGTGTTTTAGATCACTGTTTTACTGGATGGAGTGGGGGGAAGGAAAACAGACTTCCGTGAGTGCTTGTGTTTGGAGCAAGAAAAGTGACCTTGAAAGGGACTGAATAATAATTCTGAGTGGGAAGGGCAGTTCAGAGCTGAAGGGTTTGACTCTGATGCCAGCTTGCTGGCACTACTTCTTGCTAGTGATGTTTGTGGAGGAACAGTTCTTAAGCCTCATTTTCTTAAATTGAAAATATAGAGGGTGATTACCTTTTTTGAAAGTTATTTTGCAGAATGGAAGGACAGTGATCCTACATCCTGGTTTACCAGGGAAACTGCAGATTTGCAGCTATTTCCTATCATCTCATCTAGTTGACATTTGTCCTAGATGAAAATATCCAAAAATAAACTCAAAATGGATCAAAGATCTAATCATAAGACCAGAAACTATAAAACTCCTAGAGGATAACATAGTCAAAACACTCTCCGACATAAACCAAAGCAGGATCCTCAATGACCCACCTCCCAGAATATTGGAAATAAAAGCACGAATAAACAAATGGGACCTAAATAAAATTAAAAGCTTCTGCACAACAAAGGAAACTATAAGCAAGGTGAAAAGACAGCCTTCAGAATGGGAGGAAATAATAGCCAGTGAAGCAACGGACAAACAATCTCAAAAATATACAAGCAACACCTGCAGCTCCATTCTAGAAAAATAAACGACCCAATCAAAAAGTGGGCCAAAGAACGTAACAGACATTTCTCCAAAGACATAAAAATTGCTAACAAACACATGAAAAGATGCTCAACATCACTCATTATCAGAGAAATGCAAATCAAAACCACAATGAGGTACCACTTTACACCAGTCAGAATGGCTGCCATCCAAAAATCTACAAGTAATAAATGCTGGAGAGGATATGGAGAAAAGGGAACTCTCTTACACTGTTGGTGGGAATGCAAACTAGTACAGCCACTATGGAAAACAGTGTGGAGATTCCTTAAAAAACTGCAAATAGAACTGCCATATGACCCAGCAATCCCACTGCTGGGCATACACACCGAGGAAATCAGAATTGAAAGAGATACGTGTACCCCAGTGTTCATCGCCACATTGTTTAAAATAGCCAGAGCATGGAAGCAACCTAGATGCCCATCAACTGACGAATGGATAAGAAAGCTGTGGTACATACACACAATGGAATATTACTCAGCATTAAAAAAAAATTCATTTGAATCAGTTCTACTCAGGTGGACGGAACTGGAGCCCATTATCCAGAGTGAAGTAAGCCAGAAGGTAAAACAACAATACAGTATACTAATGCATATATATGGAATTCAGAAAGATGGCAGCGAGAACCCTGCATGTGAGATAGCAAAAGGAACGCAGATGTATAGAACAGACTCGTGGACTCTGTGGAAGAGGGCAAGGGTGGGATGTTATGGGAGAATGGCATTGAAACATGTAAATTATCATATGTGAAATCAATCGCTAGCCCAGGGCTGATGCTCGGGGCTAGTGCACCGAAATGACCCAGGGGAAGGGAATCGGGAGGAAGGAGGGAGGGGGGTTCTGGAGGGGGAGCATATGTAAACCCATGGCGGTTTCATGTCAATGTATGGCAAAATCAACACAATAAAGTAAAGAAAATTAAAAATAAATAAATAAAAGAAAATAAAACAAAAACAAAAAAATAGATTTTAAAGGATTTGGGAATAGCATAGAGCAAAAATAACAATTAATTTGCTCCAAAAGATCTTGCACTGTAAGTGTGCAAAGTGTTCTTGGTAGTAATTTTAATTCATGGACATATTTTCTATGACAGAGCTTTTAGCTGGATCATTCAGAAATCTAAGTGTCTCACTACATGCACAGACCCTACATTTTTCCTGCTAGAACAGGATATCTTATTAGTATTCCAGAGCATATGATCCAACGATTTACAGTATTCAAAAGCCTGTGAAGACTGTGAGAATATTGAAAGTTGTGAGAGGGGGAAAAAAAAAAAAAGCTAAGAAAAGAATAAAACGATGAGCATTTCCTTCACACTTGTTCCCAGCTGGGACTACAGCTGCTTGATTCATACCATCTGGGGGTGTCTAATTAGAAACTACCTAGAATAGGCTCTTAAAGAAGTAATTTGAAAATAACATCAGCAGCAGTTCTCATCCCAAAGGGCTAGGAGTTAAGGTTGCATGAACTTATGGATCAATGAACAAAAGAAATATTCACTAATCGCTGCACTTGAACAATATTATTCCTGAATAAAGCAAATGCCACTTGTTTCTTCAATGCATAATGAAAAGGTTAGTCGGTCAGTAGTTTCCGACTATGTGTGACAGCGTGGAGTGTAGCCTGCTAGGCTCCTCTGCCCTTGGGATTTTCTAGGCTACTGATGTGGGTAGCCATTTCCTTCTCCAGGAGATCTTCCCAAACCAGAGATTGAACCCAGGTCTCCTACATGCATTGTAGGCAGATTCTTTACTCTCCGAGCCACTAGGGAAGCCAAATACCAACTGGCATTTAGGCTAGTAAATAAAATAAGAAAAAAAAAAACAAGAAACTATTCATATGAGACTCTTGCACAAACTCCTTGTTACATTGTGGTTTAAATTGCTTTCCAGTTTTAAATTAATCTTTTTCTTCTTTTTTATTTTTACTTGGAGGATAATTGCTTTACAATATGGTGTTAGTTTCTGCCATACATCAACATGCATCAGCCAAATATAATTGTGTGTCATTTCAAAACAAGTTGCTATTAATATTTAGGCTACCAAATAATTTGACCAATGATGGTCAGAATTCTAGTCTCAAAAATTATCTTGGTCTACTAAGAATCACCTTAAGGAGAAATAAAATTAAAATTTTCCTGTTTAATCAATTTAATAAAAATAATTATATACCAGTCACAATAATTTAGACATCAAGGTGTCATAGAAATCTTCCAAATCAAAATAATGCTCTAATAGCACAAATGACCAACATTTGAAATGCACATCCAGAGACTGATGAAAAAATAAATAAATAAATAATGCTTCAATTTTGGAGTCCCTCCCTTTTTACTAGTTGTAGTGATGTCTATTCTCTATCACCAGGTTGAATTTCACAAAAGAGCACTAGTATACTCTAAACAAATGATACAATATGGGGACACAAAAATAAGTCATTTTGCTTTTATCATAATAAGATATTGTTTTTATTTGAAGTATTGAGAATTAAGAATACCTTATATTCTTGCCAAATATAATTTATATTCTCAAAACTACATTAGCACATAGGAACTTATATTGATGCATAATAAAGATGGTGTAGATACTTCCAAACCTAGAAAAATTTAGCCTTAATATTTTTTTTATTAATTAGTCAAATTGCTAACAAACTGGTTCATTGTCTCCATTTTTACCCCTAAGAAAGAAATAACAATTTCATCTCCAGAAAAAGAGATACTTTTGGGTGTTTAGATGAGTATATGATCACTATTATTTCCAAAATTATAATCACTGTTTTTGAGTAAAAAATATTCAGCTCTCTCTCTCAAAGGAACCGAGACATAACAACATTTAAAAAAATCTAGAAATTGTGGTTTCTGGTTGCAAGTTTTCACTGTACCATCTATTACCAAAATATAATTGTATATTGTTTCAAAGAAAAAGTAAAAGAGAAAGACTATTAAATGTTGCAATACTGGACAAAGTCACACACAAGTTCTTATCAAATATGAGCATTCTCTCCTAACATTTCACTATTTTTTCTATTTCTTTTTGAATCTCAGATTAATAATGAGGCTTAAAAAAACCTATGCAACAAGACTCATAATTTTGTATCATTCATTATATGTAATATATTGCCAGTACATTTTGTTACTTTATGGGAAAAAACATGAAAAATGTACATTCAAGACTGGTAGACCACCATCAGTATTCATTAGGTAGAGTATCTAATCTAAACAAATGGAAGATATTCTCTTGACATACATAAGTTTAATATGTAGATCATAATCACCAAGAAAATTTAAAACTGAAGTAGATAAAACAGCATAGTGTGTATTCCCAGTTTATAACAATTATTTGAATGTCACCTTATTTGTGTTAATAATTTTATTACTCTGAGCATCAATTATCTGTATTTTTTATATGTCAGAATTCAATATGAGACCAATAACCTGTGTAATCTGATGAGCCATATGTTTTACTAATGAAAACCACATCGGACTTCAAAGACAAAGTTCTAACTGGGAACAGGACTCAACATTGGTGACATTTTTTAGTATGCCAAAATACACCTCAAGTGAATTGAGCTGATAACAAATAACACTTTTGAGTAATTAAGGTAAGATTAATTGGGCATATCAAAAATCATTGTAAAGAGGGAGAAGGGTTGTTTAAGAACAGCTGAAAAATGAATTATATAATCTACAGCATTTAATACTTTGGGGGGGATCCCTTTTTGACTGGAGATTGTATTAATGGAACAAGCAACAGACTAGTATACCAGTAGTACTAGTAACCAAAACAGGAGGAGAAGCAGGAGGTTGCCCTCTACATATACATTAAATGGTAGGAAATACTGACGTAAGAAAAGGACATGATAATGGACTCAAACACAGACATGCTGAAGAGAAGTTTGTATATAGCAGTCGTTGGATAAAGGAGGTGGAGAAATCATAGTAAAGCAGGAATAATTCATTACACATTTATTCATTGAACTCAAACATGGCTGTGTACTGCCATGAGAAACTTTTGTAATCAGATAGAAGACAAACGAACAGAAAGCACGAAGCAGTCACTAAATCTTTTTACTATCTGTGGTTTCGAGGCACAGCCATGAGATTTATTTGACAAAAGGATTGCTACAGCAAATTGTGTCATGGGGTGTTTTTCATTGGAAAACATTATTTCAGGTCAGCGTTTCCAAGTTCAGGTCTTACGAACTTGGAGTTTCATATTAGAGTAACACATACGGACACACACACATACACTTCACCAAAATTATATACAATCATCAAAACGGTATGCATTTTAATTGGTACCTTTCACAGAGTAACTCAGTCATATTAGTCATAGAGGATTACTTTTGTCAGAAAGTGTAATAGCTATTAACAGATGCTCTCAATTTATAAAGATTATTCAGCTATCTGGAGCAGGAACAAGGGGTAATCTTCTCATTTGATCTGTATTTCTCAGAGTTCATGCTGGGAGAAAATAAATAATTTCTATCACAGAAGAAAATTTTAGTAATTATTTGTTAAATTATTTTACTTAATAATACACAGTATCACCTTAATACAGGCTACTACTGTAACAAATACAGGGTTTGCCTCCATATAGTTTGCTTTTTGAAAAGTTACCTCATATTTAGCCACACTGTTATTCAGAGTGTGCTCTATATTTAGACAGAGTTGATGTATTAGGTTGATTGATGTAAAATGTTGTCATCAAATATTATAGAGTATCAGTTCCTTTGTCAAGGTAATCAAGATGCATCTAACCTACATGGTTAAATTCATCATAAATTCTCAGCATAACAAGAATGGTCAATAAATATAGTCCAAAGAAACAAATTCTACTCCTGTTTTTACTTCTCAATATCTTCTTTGAACATGACAACTGCTAACATTTGCTGCGTCTCAATTTCTTCCTTTGGAAAGTCTATAACCATTCCATTATTCATTCATATTTTTCAGAAAACTCCATCAATCATCTTTTCTCTGCCATGATTATATAGGTTCTATTTATAACAGTGGACAAACGTGAAGATTTAAGCAATATATTATAGTTATTTATACACCATAAAGTTCCAAGTAATTGCGAAAGTCTTTTATTATAAATTAAAACTAATTAATAATGTGAATGTATCATATCTAAGATCATAAAAGAAAAATGAGGACAAAATGTTCATCCAGAGTTCAACTAATGCACTATGCAACCACACAGCAGATTACCCAAATTTCAAAAGAAAACAAAAAGTACGTACTCTTAGAGAAATCTTTCCAAGACATACTATTGCCACATAAACAAAGATATGGAATAAGCTTATGTTAAAAATAAGAAAGGAGACACATACATATTTATGCACAAAAAGACACGATATGTGTGCATGTGTGTCTCTATTTAGATGAGCATATTTGTGGTGTCTAGCGGGTGGGAGGAGTTGGTGGGAGAGGAAAAAAAATTATTTTCTTCTTTTTCCACCCATTATCCCTATTCTCCAGTTCATTTCTCCTCCCCCTGATTTTTCTTCTTTTCCTCCTTCCCTTCTACCTCTTCCAATTATGTTTAGTTTACCATATATTGTGTTAAATTAAAAGCTTACAGTATTTCTTAGTGATGGGATCATTGGATAATTTTATATATTTGTTTTCAATTTCTATAAAGTTCTACATTTAAAATATGATATGTTGTTAAAAATTCTTATTTAGTTCAGTCATGGCTACACAGACATTACCAAAGTTTTCAGATTTACAAATCTGAAAGGGTAAAGGAGGGGAAGCATTTCTTGATCAAACTAATATGTTTCTATAAATGAAATGGCAACAGTTCTTCCCTTGACTTTTTTTCTCATACTTCTAAATTAATTGAGAAGAAATGTTTAAACAGTCATACGTCTGTCTTGCACTTCCTAGATCCTTTCAATCATTCACTCATCTAATTTCTTATCATATACTTATTTGTTTGATAGATATATTCAACATATATCTTATCTCAGCCAATGTGCTATGTGATAAACATACAAAAATGAATATAAAGTTTATGTTCTTAGGAAGTTTAAAGGATGCAGCCACTTAAACTAAAATATCTACAAAGTCTAATAAGCTCTGCAGTAGAGGTGTGATAGCTGCAAAGGGAGGAGAGAGGAAAAGTAAGTTATGCAAAATCTGCTTTATGTTGATGTCAGGAAAATCTTAGCAAAGTGGATAACTTCTATAGAGCACTGAAGAAAGAATGGTAATCAACTGGCATATGGAAGAAATACATCATTTTAGCACAGAAAATTAAATCATAACCATTTAGGATTTAAGTGGTCTGGGAGAGTGACATCAGCAAGATAACGGTCCAGGAATTTCCAGGGCTCCCAGGAGCTCAAAGGTAATGATGTAGATACACAACAGGGCAACATAATAGAACAGTAGACGTTCCGTGAGTCAAATGATGAAGGTCTTATATGATGTGAAAAGGAACTTTACTCTGAAAATGAGAAGTGTTTCTTTTTTAATGAGAAGTGTTATAAGCAAGAAAATATCAGTTCAAAATTTGATGTCAGTAATTTTAGCTATAGCTAATTACACTTTTTCTCTAATTTTACTTTTCCCCTCTTACTCTCTATTTCTTCTCACAAGTCTCTTTTCAAGATCCCATAAAGTAGACCTCTTCTTTTATTTCTTTTCTCTACTTCCTTCTCTTCCACCAGTTTTAAATGGGGAGAAACTGAGTGGGTAAAAATTCTTAGAATATTTCATTGCTGTTTTAAATGTAAACCCAGTTGAAAATGTACATTCACTTCAATCTAACTATTACACATCTAGATGAATTCAGAAATACTTTTGTTCTTCAGTTCAGTGCATTTCAGTCACTCAGTCATGTCCGACCCTTTCCAACCCCATGGACCATGGCATGCCAGGCCTCCCTGTCCATCACAAACTCCATGAGTTTACCCAAACGCATGTCCACTGAGTCAGTGATGTCATCCAACCATCTCATCCTCTGTCGTCCCCTTCTCCTCCTGCTTCAATCTTTCCCAGCATCAGGGTCTTTTCAAAGGAGTCAACTCTTAGCATTAGGTGGCCAATGTATTAGAGTTTCTGCTTTAGCATCAGTCCTTACAATGGATATTGAGGATTGATTTCTTTTCAGATGGACTGGTTAGATCTCCTTGCAGTCCAAGGGATGCTCAAAAGTATTCTCCAACACCACAGTTCAAAAGCATCAATTCTTTGGCAGTTAGCTTTCTTTATAGTCCAACTCTAACATCCATACATGACTACTGAAAAAAACCATAGCCTTGACTAGATAGACCTTTGTTGACAAAGTAATGTCTCTGCTTTTTAATATGCTGTCTAGGTTAGTCATAACTTTCCTTCCAAGGAGTAAGCGTCTTTTAATTTCATGGCTGCAATCACCATCTGCATTGATTTTGGAGCCCAGAAAAATGTCTACCACTGTTTTTACTGTTCCCCCATATTTGCCATGAAGTGATGGGATCAGATGTCATGATCTTAGTTTTCTGAATATTGAACTTTAAGCCAACATTTTCACTCTCCTCTTTCACTTTCAGCAAGAGGCTCTTTAGTTCCTCTTCACTTTCTGCCATAAGGGTGGTGTCGTCTGCATATCTGTGGTTATTGGTATTTCTTCCAGTAATCTTGATTCCAGCTGTGCTTCATCCAGCCCAGTGTTTCTCATGATGTACTCTGCATTTTAGCTAAATAAGCAGGGTGACAATATACAGCCTTGACATACTCCTTTTCCTATTTGGAACCAGTCTGTTGTTCCATGTCCAGTTCTAACTGCTGCTTCTTGACCTGCATACAGATTTCTCAAGAGGCAGGTCGGGTGGTCTGGTATTCCATCTCTTTCAGAATTTTCCACAGTTTGTTCTTACATGGACACAAGGTATATGTTGAAAACTCTTCACTGAAACACTATTCATAATCATGAAATCTGGAAGCAAATTATTTTTTGCTATCCCACCTGGGATAGGCTTCCCAGGTGACTCAGAGGTTAAGAATCCACCTACAATGCTGGAGACCTGGGTTTGATCCCTTGGTTGTGAAGATACCTTGGAGAAGGGAATGGCTACACACTCTGGTATTTTTGCCTGGAGAATTCCATAGACAGAGTAGTCTGGCAGGCCCCAGTTTATGGGGTTGCAAAGAGTCAGACACCTCTAAGTGACTTTGCATTTTTTTATGTTATAGAAAAATATGCAGGCCTTTAAAAATGAGTTCGATTCATATGTACTGACAATGAAAAAAATATTGTGCAAATAATGCATATACCTTATTAAAAGCTGTATTAAAATGATAAATGATATATATATAATCTATATTTTATAAGGTGTAAAATTATAAAGAATCTTTGAATGTATTGTACAGGAAGAATAGGAAAAATTTGCCACACTTTGAATCTTATATACATATTTGAATCTCCTTAAACATAAATGATAATCATATTTTTAAAATGCCAGTAAGCTGATATACACAAATATTTGATTAGAGCTTAATAGTAAACATCCACAAAATATATATTTCAATAGAGTTTAATATACAGTAGAGTCACAATAAAATTTAACATATTTCCTATCCTTTTATTCAATAAAATACTTAATTTTATTTTTCTTCTCATTGTTTCCTTCTTACAAATAAGGCGTTTTGCATTTATCATGAAAGAAAATCAATTTTAGATTATTAGGAGTTACTTCACAATATTACACTTCAGGGACAGGGAAGCCTGGAGTGTTGCAAGTTCATGGGGTCACAAAGAGTTGGACATGACTAGGAGTGAACAAAAATGGACTTCAATTACTAAAACGCTCAAAGGAAGCTGTATAACAATATGCACTAGTCACCACATAGATAACCATATTTAAGGCAAAAATTGCAAGAGACTAAAATATACTTTGGTGCTTTTAACTCTGAAAGCCTGAATATCTATTCCCTATTGAATTTAAAGAACTTATGAAAATTTATTTAGCTTTGAGTTGCTTTACCAGTTTTTGCCTAATGAGGTTGCATTTCTTCTTTTTCCTAATGATTAAAAATATCTAGGCTTTTAAAATTTTTAAATATATACATACATAACATAAAATACCGAAAAAATCAATTCATTATGTACACATGCTAAAAAAAATATACCATCCATCTAAGCTTATAATGTAAATTACAGAATTGTCTGTAAACTGTCCATAAGCCTGTGTTTGTTATTGAAATCTACTATGTTAAAGAGTCACCGACTTCACAGTTATGGATTTTCCTTCAATTCCGAAAGAAACTGAAGTTTTGAAATGAACTTTAGTTCTCTTATTAATAGTCACTGCTGCCTGCAAGCTAGCTGCAGGTCATTTTAGTCACCAGAAGCTACAGTAATTTACAGTATCATTCTATGACTATTTGTAGGTAAAATTTTGTAGGCAGCTTATTCCAGCCAAAGGCTAGCGTTAGGATAGCAACATAATCAGTAAGAAAAAAAATGTGAAATAACCCAGGCATCTAAACATCAAAAGGAAGTGCACCTCGCTTGACAATATTTGGAACAAGAAATAGTTTTCCAAAGTTGTTCAACATTTATGAAAATATAGAAATTAAGATAATGAGTCATTTAAACTGCACATATTCTTAATATATTCATTTTCCATTATATGAAAATTTCTTTTTTAAAAATTTTGAGTCCAGATGTTTTCCATTATGAATAATTTGTCAATTTGTGCCAGAAACTAAACTTGAAAAATGTGACTGATCATTCCTATTAAAAATGAGACTCAAAGTCTGTTGCACTAAATCAAGCTTAAATTAGTTATTATGTACTTAGATGTAGTTGAAATCTAAGGATTCTTTGTGCTAAAAACTTTTAAATTATATTTTTGGCAAACTGGTTGGTATTCTTTGATTTGAAAGTAAGAGAGACATTAAGAGGCAAAGCACACAGTGGAAAGTCTCCACAAGAGAACAAAAGTTGTAGTGTCATTCTCAAGTCTCAATATGGAGAATGGTGTGGCTGGTTCTGTTTCTAACCTAGCTCCCCTGTTGTTTAGAAGAGTATTTTATTATCATTTTTTTATTAAATAAAAAAATAAATATTTTATTTTCAAATTTGAAAAGTGAAGACTGTCTATTGTGGTAGACAGAACAGTGGCTCTTGGAAGTGTCCACATCCTTATCCCTGGAACCTGTTACTATATTGCCTAACATGGCAAAAAGGCTATTGAAGATGTAACTATCCAAGGATCTTGGGATAGGAAGAGGAATCTGGGTTATCTGAGTGGGACCTATGTAAACACATGGGTCTTTATGTGAGTCAAAAGAAGAGTTAGAGTGACAGAAGAGATGAGTAACCTTGAGTCAGGGATTGAGATGATGTGATTCTAAAATGAAGAAATGGGCCATAAACAAGGAATGCAGGCAGTCTCTGGAAGGGAGAAAAGGCAAAGAAATTAATTCTCTTCTAGAACGTCCAGAAGCAATGCGGCTCTTGATTTTAACCCAAAAGTTCCTGTTGCATTTTTTACTTTGAGTACTATAAGATAATACAATTTTATTGTTTAAACACATTAAGTTTTGGCAGTATGTTAAACAGCCAGTATAAGAGACTAATGAGAAGCTAATACAGTTGAACATAGAGTTAAAAAAATAAAAAATAGGAAATCCAGATCTAGATTTTCTGAACCTCTGCCTCAGTTCTTATATTTTTAATTTCATATAATTAGTGTTCTATCAATTTTCTTATGTTTTAACTTTATAGTAAGAAGCATTTGAGACTATACGTATCCAGTTAAGTTCAGTTCAGTCGCTCAGTCATGTCCAACTCTTTGTGACGCCATGGACTGTAGCACGCCAGGCCTCCCTGTCCATTGCTAACTCCCAGAGCTTACTCAGACTCATCTCCGTTGAGTCGGTGATGTCATCCAACCATCTCATTCTCTATTGTCCCCTTCTCCACCTGCCTTCAATCTTTCCCAGCATCAGGATCTTTTCAAATGAGTCAGTTCTTCACATAAGTTGGCCAAAGTATTGGAATTCCAGCTACATCAGTCCTGCCAAAGAATATTCAGGACTGATCTCCTTTAGGATGGACTGGTTGGATCTCCTTGCAGTCCAAGGGACTCTCAAGAGTCTTCTGCAACACCACAGTTTAAAAGCATCAATTCCTTGGTGCTCAGCTTTCTTTATAGTCCAACTCTCATATCCATACATACTACATGATAGATACTATACATATCCATATAAATGTAAATAATAATGTATAATGTGTACACATACACATATGCATATTTTCAAAACTTTAAAATATTTTGCATCCTAATACAGGCAATATGACTTTCATTTCTATTTGTTTAGTGGTGTCTTTTCTTTGGAATACTAAGTACAGTCTAATTTTTGTGAGTTTCTTCACTAGGCTGAAAAAATACAAGGGTAATGGCGATATCAAATGCCAATATTTAATCCCAAAATAGTATGAAATCTCCAGACAGCCCTGTAGTAAGCTGGTATTGACTGCATGCATACTAAGTCGCTTCAGTCATGTCCAATTCCTTGCAACTCTATGGATCGGAACCCTCTAGACTCCTCTGTCCATGGCATTCTCCAAGAAAGAATACTGGAGTGGGCTGCCATGCCCTCCTCCAGGGCATCTTCCTGACCCAGGGATTGAACCCACATCTCTTGAGTCTCCTGCTTTAGCAGGTGGGTTCTTTACCACTAGTGCCACTTTGGAAGCCCTGATATTGACTAGTGTGGACAATATATGAGCAGGTCAGAGAGAATCCACACACTTCTATATGTAAATATGTTTTTTTCTATTTAGAGTTAGCTTTTTAAAAGCTTCCAGTAAAAAAAATAGGTAGGTATATTTACATAGTATGTATTCTTGCATGTAACAAATTGCTGACATATATTTTCATTTCAAGGCTGACTTTAATTTTTCCAGATAGTAATCGTGAATGTGTGGTACTTCTCTCTAATTTTGCTGGAGAGAAAATAAAATATAAAACTATGTTTCAATCAGTTAAAGTTTTGACTTAACCAAAACACTTTAACTAATGCCAGAACAGGAGAGGATCATTTGGGGATGGACAATTGCTTTATAATTACAGACTGGTACTCTACATTACTATTACTCTTTGTACCTTTTGATTAACTAGTGTATCAACTCAAGCATGGACTGGGCTACATTTGTAAAGAACAGACACTGTTAAAGAAATAGAAAATGAGAGCCAATATTGCTAGTGCTGTTGTATAAAATGATTAGAATTTGATATTGAAAAGCAGGAATTATTTTTAACCACTATCTGATTAATTTGATAGTTTTCTAGAGAGGAGTTTCATCCACAAGTCAACAGGACCAGTTACATAATCTGAAAGTCCAGTGCAAATTTAAAATGTAAAACACCTTGTTCAAAACTATCAAAAACTTCATGGTGGTGATAGCAGAGAATTTTAACAAATTCTCTGTGCTAGAGCCCTTTCTAGCACAGGGCTCTGTGCAAAGGCACGGATGAAAAGCTTATAAACCCAACCCTGAAAATAAGTTAGTTATAAAACATAAAAGTTTAAGGCTATGGCCCATACCCATTTTTTAATTCATAACTGTATCTATATCTGTATCTATATATCTGTATTAATTTGTTTTTGTTCAGTCACTCAGTCATGTCGGACTCTTTGCCACCCCATGGACTGCAGCTGGCCAGGCTTCCCTGTCCATCACCAACTCCTGGAGCTTGATCAAACTCCACTCCATCGAGTTGGTGATGCCATCCAACCATATCATCCTCTGTCATCCCCTTCTCCTCCTGCTTTCAATCTTTTCCAGCATCAGGGTCTTTTCCAATGAGTCAGTGATTCTCATCCAGTAACCAAAGTATTGGAGCTTCAGCTTCAGCATCAGTCCTTCTAATGAATATTCTGGATTGGTTTCCTTTAGGATTGACAGGTTTGATGTCCTTACAGTCCAAGGAACTCTCAAGAGTCTTCTCCAACACCACAGTTCAAAAGCATCAACTCTTCAGCATTCAGCCTTATTATGGTTCAACTCTCACATCGATACACAACTACTGGAAACTCCATAGGTTTGAACATTGAAATGTTTGTCAGCAAAGTGATGTCTCTGATTTTTAATACTCTATCTATGTTTGTAATATTTTTATTGCCAAGGAGCAAGCATCTTAATTTCATCACTGCAGTCACGATCTGCAGTGATTTTGGACCCCCCAAAAATGAAGTCTACCACTATTTCCATTGTTTCCTCATCTATTTGCCATGAAGTAATGGGACCAGATGCCATGATTTAGTTTTCTCAATGTTGAGTTTTAAGCCAGCTTTTTCTCTTTCCTCTTTCACCTTCATTAAGAGGCTCTTTAGTGATTCTTTGCTTTCTGTCATAAGGGTGGCATCATTTGTGTTTCTGAGGTTATTGATATTTCTCTCAGCAATCTTGATTCCAGCTTGCGTTTCATCCAGCTTGGCATTTTGTATGATATACTCTGCATTTAAGTTAAATAAGCAGGTTGACCAGAGAAGGCAATGGCAACCCACTCCAGTATTCTTGCCTGGAAAATCCCATGGACCGAGGAGCCTAGTAGGCTGCAGTCCATGGGGTCTCAAAGAGTCAGACATGACTGAACAACGTCACTTTCACTTTTTACCTTCATGCATTGGAGAAGGAAATGGCAACCCACTCCAGTGTTCTTGCCTGGAGAATCCCAGGGACAGGGGAGCCTGGTGGGCTGCCGTCTATGGGGTCACACAGAGTTGGACACGACTGAAGTGACTTAGCAGCAGCAGCAGCAGCAAGCAGGGTGACAATATATAACCTTGAGGTACTTCTTTCCCAATTTGGAACCAGTCTGGTTTTTCCATGTCTGGTTCCTTCTGTTGCTTCTTGGACCTGCAAGAAGCAGGTTTTTCAGGAAGCAGGTAAGGTGATCTGGTATTCTCATCTCTTGAAGTTTGTTGTGATCCACACAGTCAAAGACTTTAGCATAGTCAGTGAAGCAGAAGTAGATATTTCTTTGGAATTCTCTAGCATTTTCTATGACCCAAGAGACTTTGGCAATTTGATTCATTTCCTCTGATTTCTAATATCAGGGTTAATGGCTATATCTATATACAACCTCAGAGTGACTGAGAAATCTTTGTACATTTTCTAGTCCAATTTTGTCTTTTTATAAATTAGAAAACTGAACCAACACAGCATTTTAATTATATCAGTAGCTGGGATTAGAAATAAAAATAACATCCTTCAAAACATATTTTGGGCATTTTTCTTAACTACCAGTTTAGAGCTCCTTCTACCATGTCAAAACCTCCCTGCTCCAAATCACTAGGAAATTGAACTGCATATTTTTGTTCTAATTCACTGTGCAAAATAGCCTTTGAATAGACTATTTTAATACTGTATTCAACAGAATAGACAATGCTGATGGCAGAGTTCAATGATTTCCAGGGACAGAGTAAATAATGATTGTTATATAATAAACAATATATAAATAGAAGAATTATATAATTTATTGTCTAAACTGGAGCATTTTGTGAGTTAACAAGGGCACTATTAATACCTATGTGGAGACAACAATGAAAATAGTACTGTCTAGAGCAGACCTAGATTTATGTCACTTTACCTATAGTGAAAGCTAACACCTAAAGAAATCTAACAACTCACCAGGTGTTGTCCCAAGGGCTTTGCTTGCATTCAGTTCTTGTTTCCTCAGCACTGGCTTAGGCACTCTCAACATTCTCATTTTAAGCATAAGAAAATTGAAGGACTTTTCTGGTGATCCAATGGTCAAGAATCTGCCTCCCACTGCAGGGGACACATGTCTGATCCCTGGTTGGGGAACTAAGATCCCATCTGCCACAGCGTAACTGAGCCTGCACTCTCCGGAGCCCGTGTGCCACAGCTAGAAAGTCCATGCATCACAAAAAAAGATGCCACATGACTCAATGAAGAACCCACATGCCACAGCTATGACCTGAAACGGTCAAATAAACAACTATTAAAAAAATAAAATTGAGACATGATGAGTCTCAAGACAAGATTTTACATATGGATAAATATATTCATACTCAAGTATGGGGAGAGTTACCCCACTGTCCGCAGAGCAATGCTGTGGGGCCCAAAAGGAAGCTGGATATGAATACTCATCTACCCATCATGCTAAAAAATCAATAGACTTCTATCTGCCAAAAATTCCAGAATCTCATAATATCCAGGATTCAATACAAAATAACTTGTCATATAAAGAACTAGGAAAAAGACAGCTTGAATGAAAGAGAATCAATAGATATCAACAACAGTAAAATAAACTGGAATCCATCAATCCATCCAAGAGACTGGAATCTTCTGACAAGAATTTTACAGTGGCCGTTGTACAAATATTTAATAAGCAATTATTCATTCTCTTGAAACAAATAAAAGTAAAAAAATTCTAATGAAGATTTGGAAGTTACAAAAATAACCAAGGAAATGATAGAAGTGAAAAATCTCACAAGGAAACAATACACTCTGAATGGGCACAATAGTAAAGTGAAGACAGAGGAGAGAATTGATGAATTTAAAGACATGAAAATATAATATACTTGGTCTAGACATCAAATAAAGTTGACTGGAAAACAAACAAACAGAATCTCAGAGACCTAGAGGATGATAATAAAAGAGATAATGTTCACTATCATCAGAGTCCCAGAAGAAAAAAGATAGTGTAGAATGAAAAAAATGTTCAAAAAATATGACTGGAAAATTCTTGAATTTGTTGGAAGGTATAAAACTAAATATTCAAGAAGCAGAGCACATCCTGAGTAAGATAAACCTAAAGAAATTCATGTCAAGACCTATCATGCTTCAATTTTTGAAAGTAAATGACAAATAAAAATCTTGAAAGCAGAGAAAAATTGGACATTTTATAGAATCATAATTAAATGGTAGTAGATTTCTCATGTGAAACCATAAAAGCCAGAAGAAAGTGGGCAAGATTTCTTAAGTACTGAAAGAAAAAACTAAACTCTACATTCTCTATTCAGTGACATGCTTTAGGGGTGGAAAGAAAATAAAGACATTGTGAAATAAAGGAAAACTAAGAGAATAAGATAATTATGTTTAAAAAGTAGAATTAAAATTGGACTTACATCAAAATAAGGTTTCTGTACTTCAGTCAAAGTAGTAAAACATCAATTATACCAGTCTGTGGTAAGTTACATATGCATATTATTTTAACCAGAGCAACTGAGGAAACAAAAAAGATTGTATACTCCAAAACACTAACGGTGGAATCTTAAGGTGTTCATTTAACCTACGGGAAGGCACAAAAAAGAGAAACAGGAACTGGTTGCTTAGTAAACAAGCAGAAAACATTAGAAATGGTAAACAAGCTATAAAATATTAACCATCAATTTAAATGTAAATGTTCTCTATAAAACAATTTCAACAATATGCTCTCTCCATGAACTTCAAATACAACATAGATAAATTGAAACTCAGCATTAAAAAAACTGAGACTATGGCATTCAGTCCCATCACTACATGGCAAATAGATGGGGAAATGATGGAAACAGTGACAGACTTTTTTCTTGGGCTCCAAAATCACTGCAGATGGTGACTGCAGCCATGAAATTAAAAGACACTTGCTCCTTGGAAGAAAAGCTATGACTAACCCAGACAACATATTAAAAAGCAGAGACATTACTTTACCAACAAAAGTTCATCTAGTCAAAGCTATGGTTTTTCCAGTAGTCATGTATGGATGTGAGAGTTGGGCCATAAAGAAAGCTGAGGACTGAAGAATTGATGCTTTTAAACTGTGGTGTTGGAGAAGACTCTTGAGAGTTCCTTGGACTGCAAGGAGATGAAAACAGTCTATCATAAAGGAAATCGATCCTGAATATTCATTGGAAAGACTGATGCTGAGGCTGAAGCTCTAATACTCTGGTCACCTGATGCAAAAAACTGAGCCACTGGAAAAGACCTTAATACTGGCAAAGATTGAAGGCAGAAGGAGAAGGAGATGACAGAGGATGAGATGGTGAGATGACATCACCAATTCGATGGACATGAGCTTGTGCTAGCTCTGGGGGTTGGTGATGGACAGGGAAGCCTGATGTGCTGCAGTCCATGGGGTCCCAAAGAGTCAGACATGACTAAGCCACTGAACTGACCGAAGTTGAAAGTAAAAATATAGATAAAAATAAATCAGATAAATATTAAGCTAAAATATGTGGACAATATTAGTGATACCAAATCAGCAACATACATTTTTAAAAAGTAAAATTATACTTCTAAATATTTTACAATGTCTTTTCATTCATAAAAATAACATTGTTTTCAACATGCTAAAATAAATACCATTAAACCTACATACAGACACAATTATTTCTTAAAGTGTATTAATATTTATAAACTTAACTCTTTCTTCCTAAAATGACTTCATAATTTCCCTTTCTAATTCTCTTTTACTTGATGAAACAGAATTAAAATATATTCACATGCAAAATAAAAGCAGACAAACAAAAACATAATAGCTAATAGTCTGTGCTAAAAGAAATTCCTTTTGAAACAGGTATCCTTGGTAATAAAAGAAAGTACTTCATTTCACTGTTCTAATTATGCAAATTGAAGTTCTTAAGCTCTCTTGCCAAAGAGGAGGATGAAACTTTCCTACAGAGGGAGTAGACCAGTTGCTCAAGCCAACCCTACACCACCTCAAATAAAGTTTGAAGACCTTTTGTAGTGGACTGATTTATTCTCTTTCAAGTTGCGTTGATAAAAGTCTCCATATGATAACTCTCTGCTCAGAGTTATGGGGGAAAAAAGCAAAACTTCTAATCAAATAGACACCAATGAAACATGAATTAATTACATTGGAATAGTATAACTCCCATCCACTGGGTTGACATGGGTGGAAAAAAAATTCTAAGGTATGTAAAATAAGCTTTACCCTTGTCCTCCTTTTAGCAATGTATCATTTAATCAGAATATATAGGTAATACTACTGAACACATAAATATACTTTTCTATAAATTATTGATGATAGTAATTATTTACATTGCTATAATTTTTGTTCTGGTATATTGACTGGGCAAATAAATATCTTGTTAACTACACCAGATAAGCTAGTTTAAAACATTTAGAACTTTGTGTGTTTACTGGGACTCCTCCTCATCCTGTCCTTGAAGTTAAAAATGAGATATTGCGTTATTTCTTCTGTGTGTGGTTGAGTTTGTGTGCTTTACTTCCCCAGCTTCATCCTTTCAGAGTCCTGAATGTGCACATGTTCTTTAAATTAATGTGTAATCATTTAAAACTGAGCATGAGCAATTGATGCTTATTCTGTTTCAGGAGATGGAACAGATTTCCAGGGCCTTGGAGTGGCTTCTTGTTTAATACTCAGAAATGAATTACTGGGGAGACACTTGTACTGGCAAAGCAAGAGGCTTTATTGGGAAGGGTCACCCAGGCAGAGAGCAACAAGGTAAGGGAACCGAGGAGAACCCTCTGCTACATGACTCCCAGTCTCAGGATTTATAGTAATGGGATTAGTTTCCTGGTTGTCTGTGGCCAATCATTCTGAATCAGAGTCCTTCCTGATGGCGTGTGCATCACTCAACCAAGATGAATTTCAGTGAAAAGGATTCTGGGAGGTTGTTGGGACATACAGAGCAGCATCCAAACTTCTTCTAGCTGTGAGTTTCAATGTAGCTTGTTAGTTCTGCATTCCTTACCAGGAGTTCCTGTTGTAAGATAGCTAATCCAAGTGGCTACTATTGGACCTGGCCAGGCTAGGCGGTTTCCGTCAGCAGTTTCCCTAGTAACTCTGCCTTACCACATTGGGGAGAAATGTGTATAGCTCCCCAGTTACCAAGCTGGTGTAAGTTTATTAGTAAATTAAATGGTCTTTTAAAAAAAAATGCCCACAAGCTAAAATTCAAAAGTAAGTTTGCACTATGAAGTTTTGTGTATTGCTTATAACTATCAGAGCAACTTCCTGCTTTATTATTGTGAAACAAGAGAGATGTTATAATACTACTGGAGGAAAAACTAATACACTGTATCTCTGAAAGAAAGGAGATCGGTTATTAATTGAATTGATGTTTGACTTGTCTCAGTAGCTTTATTCTCTAGGAACACTTTGGCTAGGGCTGTGAGCCGAGTTTAACCTCTATTAAATGCAGACAGGAGAATAGCCGGAATCCATAAGAGGAATGTTGTATAAGTGACACGGTTTGATTTGTTTGGAGGAAGTACTTGTCCCAGAAGATGATGATGTGATTCATTTTATTGAGTAGAGCGGTTCTACCGTGTGTACCCTCATGACAATTTCATCCAAGAATTTTAGTTGCAGAGGCACAACTGAGAGAGCTAATTATTTAGTTCTATGATTTTCAGGTATTAAGTTAGATTTTTATAAGATGATTTATTTAAGCCACACACAGCTTATTTATGCATCCCCATTTTACAATGAGAAGACGGAACAATAGTGACAAAGCTCTTGGCTGTGGTCCTTCAGGTGGACATTAGTCAAACTTTGTTGTCTTCATTAATAATCTCTTTCCACATAAGTGTTTCCAAAAATGATTTATAAAATAAAGTTAATTAGAAAAAGAAAACTGACCAAACATATAAAATATACTGCATATATGAATAGGCAAATGAACTTCTCAGGTGGCTCAGTGATAAAGAATCTGCCTGCCAAGGAGAAGATGTGGGTTCAATCATTGGGTTGGAAAAAACCCCTGGAGAAGGAAATGGCAGCCCATTCCAGTATTCTTGCTTGGAAAATCCCATGGACAGAGGTGCCTGGTAGGATATAATCCATGTGATCACAAAAGGGTTGGATACCACTTAGCGACTAAATTACTGCCATGAATAGCCAAAGATTTCAGTTTTCAGTAATGCATGGATAAGTTATTTGAACTACACCTTTCACTGAAAACAGTCCAAAATACCACTTACCCGTACATTTTTAAACATCTTTTGCACATCATTAGAGTTTTGTTGTTGTTCAGTTGCTCAGCTGTGTCCTACTCCTTGAAACCCCATGGACTGCATCATGCCAGGCTTCCCTGTCCCTCACTATCTCCTGGAAATTGCTCAAACTCATGTCCATTGAATTGGTGATGCCACTCAACTATCTCATCCTCTGTTTTCCCCTTTTCCTCTTGCCTTCAATCTTTCCCAGCATCAGGTTCTTTTCAAATGAGTCGGTTCTTTTCAAATGGGTCAGTTCTTTGCATCAGGAGGCCAAAGTATTGGAGCTTCAACTTCAGCATCAGTCCGTCCAATGAATATCTAGGACTGATTTCCTTAAGGAAAGACTGGCTTGATCTCCTTGCAGTCCAAAGGACTCACAAGAGTTTTCTCCAACACCACAGTTCAAAAGCATCAATTCTTAGGCATTCAGCCTTTTTTTCTGGTCTAGTTCTCACATCTATACATGACTACTGGAAAAACCATAGCTTTGACTATACGGACCTTTGTTCACAAAGTAATGTCTCTGCTTTTTAATACCCTGTCTCAGTTTGTCATAGCTTTTCTTCCAAGGAGCAAGCGTCTTTTAATTTCATTGCTGCAATCACAATCTGCAGTGATTTTGGAGCCCAAGAAAATAAAGAGTTTATAAGATTTTAAAGCGCTATCAGCTCAAATTTAAAAAGAAAAGAGGAATCCAGAGACATGAGCCTATTCTTTTTCCATCAGTATATTTCTATCCCTACAAAAATACGGATTTATTTGACAGTCTCAGGGTGAAGGAAAAAGAAACAAAAGCCCAAGTCTGACATATGTTAAGAACTGTATCAAGAGTGCCCCTCGAAAAGGTTAATATCTCCAAAGCCTACAACCCAGAGATAGATGAACACCTTGTAAATCTGCTCTATCCTGGATCGATGACCCGGGCTTGTGTGCAGCTCATCTCAAGACAATATTACATAAGGTAGCCCTACTTATGCACTGACTAGGTAGAAGCAAACTCAATACTTTCTAAAGAAATCTTCAACCTAACCTTACAATATTTGGGGGGAACACAGTAAAACTAAAGAAAAAATAGAATTAACAGAAACATAAAATAAAACCTAACTTGTTAAAAACTTTAAATATTGATCAATACTCGATGATGATAATACATATTTTACTTATACATTTTTAAAAGTTTCAAAATTGCAGAAGAAAAATGATAAAAATATTATGTGGTAAATTAAATATAAATGTAAAATTCTCAAATTAAAAATATCAGGATATGTTTCCAGGGAGATTGGACAAAATCAAAGGTCATAGAAAATAAAGCTTTAAAAAAATGGACATAAAATGTACTGACTTAAAAATAAATTGATGATAGACACATCAGTTTATTTCTCTACCCTAGATTCTATACCACTGGTTTACATATAGGTCTACCATTATACAGTGCCAGTAATGCAGCTTTTCAAAGAATAAGATTTTATATATATTCATGATTGACTGACTGACTAATCATGATTCTCGACTGACAGTCCAGGACTTCACAACTCAAATATTTTTTAATAAATAATTACCTAGCCTTGAGATTGGCAAATTACTTGGCTCAAATAATCCAACTACCTATTAAGAGTTATTCTATATCAGAGGTGAACTTTTATAAAGTCACCTTCTATCTACTATGTCTGGGATAAAATTTATATTGCAAAAATAAGTCACAGTTTCTTATCTGACTGTGATTTTTAAAAATCAAAATATCAAAATGAAATACATTGTACAAAAAGTGTATTGACTTAATAAACTGGAAATGTTGCCATCCTTAAAGTAATAAGCCTTGGTCATTCAAAGAGATTCTATTAAATAGTTGCTTTTAATAGTCAATTTATGGGCTTTTCTGATAGCTCAGTTAGTAAAGAATCTGCCTGCAATGCAGGACAACTTCAGTTCTATTCATGGATCAGGAAGATCCACTGGAGAAGGGATAGGCTACCCACTCCAGTATTCTTGGGCTTCCTTTGTGGCTCAGCTGGTAAAGAATCCACCTGAAATGCGAGAGACAAGGTTTCGATCCCTGGGCTGGGAAGGTCCCCTGGAGAAGGGAAAGGTTACCCACTCCAGTGTCTGGCCTGGAGAATTTCATGGACTGTATAGTCCATGGGGTCGCAAAGAGTCGCACACAACTGAGCACCTTTCAGGTGAAAACATACTGGAGGGATAAATGGCAACCCAATCCAGTATTTTTGCTGGGATAATCCCATGGACAGAGGAGCCTGGCAGGTTATGTCCCAAGGGTTCCAAAGGGTCAGACACGACTGAGCATGCAGACACATGCACACATGTTGAAAAGACGAGCCTAATATCAGTAATTTCACTGTGGCCAAACCCAGAAGTCCCTATGAAAGAGCGTGTATCCTACAGAAATGCCTTATTTTTTGGTCGGCTATGGAACACTTGCCAGCTTCCTATAGTTATATTTCCTAAGTATTATATTGTGCTATTTCAATGGTATTTTGAAACAAAGGAGAAATAAATGTGTTTGCTCAGTACACTGTCATGAATTTGAACCCCTAAGACATTACTTTTAACATCCACTAGGCATAGTTTTGCACAGTGTTTTATTATATTTTATACCTATCATATCTCATTTCTTGTGTTCTGAGTCTCTATTCAAATATTTTGGATGAATGGTATTTCATAAAAAAAATATGTGTTCTCAGAAGGAGATGTTTTTAGTAATGTCCTTCTTACATGATTTACTAGGAACAACTTCAAGGATGAAAATAGGAAAATAAAAAATATCATTGAAGACTCTTCTCCAAATCTAAAAATCCCAAAGAATAAAAAACTGCTGAAGGAAAAAATACATTGATAGCATTTTATTAAAATTCTTATAGAACGTAGTTTTTCTTTCCTTATTTATTTATTTATTCTTTTACAAATGGTATATCTTTCAATCCTTATATTTACAGGCAAAAACATTTACAAAAAGGAAACACCTTTCTAAACATTACCTCACATGTTATCAAATTTGAATCCAGATCTGCAGTACTCCAGGGTCTATTCTGTTTTCCTGATAATATTCTGACTTTCTAGAATCATGACCTTTCTTGTTAGTGTTCTGCAAACATTCTCTCAACTTTGCTCTTGTCACTCATACTAGTCCTTTTTAAGATACTTTTCACTAGCATTCTTAAGAAATAAATATATGGACCCCAAAATAATCTTTAAATGTTTTCCTTTTTCTGTTATTTACAAAACAATAGTCTTCTTATTGCAGAAAAACACTCAAAACTATTTAATTTTGAAAGCTCTTCCTGGATGAGAAACAGTAGACCTGCTTCTGTTACTGGGAATTAACATATGAAGATAATGTTCTTAGTAATTGCTTAGGGAGGTTTGGTACTTTTCAAGAAGCACATAAATTATAGCTTAAAAAACAGAATAGAAATTCTATATATTATTTTTAAACAAAGACTTTGTACAAAGCTAGAAAATTATTTTTTTATAATACCATTGGTATTTCTGATGTTTGGAACTCTTTGTTAGTTTCAATATATAGCATTTTTTTAAGTAATAAAGGATAACGAATATAGGCAGTAAAATTTACATGAATCTATTAAATTCTAGAACATCCACTCTGGCTAACTGAACAGAAATGAGAATAATGAAAGAGAACTCAGTTTAAAATGAACATTTGATAATAGAAATATAAACATAACAATATGAGCTGCTTTTAATTGAGACTTTAGCTAATTAGTTACAAAAATACCACTTCTATGAAGATGACTTTTTTCAAAAATGGTAACGATTATTTTTAAAAAGATTTTAAAATGGAAGTTGTTTCCATTTTAAAATAGAAAATATTTTCTTTTAGTGAGTTCCTACTAAATTCTCATGATATCAATATTTTTAGAGTAAATCATTTTACTGTCAAACAGCATATACTTGAATTAAACAAAGGGAAAAAGAAGAAAAAGGAATGAAACAAAACCTCTCAATAGTCAGGCTACCACCAATTGCTTTCTTGTCTAATTTGAATTACGTAGCAGCTAATCATAGTTTGACACTGTCTAACCATCAAAGCATTTCATGAAATTATCCCATTACAATGCTTTTCTCAGAGGCAAAATTAACATGGATGACAGTTTAACTGACATGTTTCCTTTTCTTCTAGTGCCATTGCCAATTAAACAACTTGTACAAGATTTGATATTCACTTTTGTTCATTATTTATGCAATCGTAGTCTCTGATTTTTTTTTTCAACTTTCAGCTTCTTAGTCAGAAATGAAAATAGTGCCAACCTTGATAAACTCATTAACTTTATTTTCTGAGGTAGTTTTCTCTAACACTTATTGGGTAGTAGTTAATACAGGCCACTGTTTTCAAATTTGGGTTTGGTAATTTTCTATTCTCCTTTCACCACTCATATGTGAAGCAAAGAACTTAAGAATCCTAGGAAATCATACAGGGAAAGAATGTTCCAAGTGAATCTAGAGTTTCTCTTTTTTCAAACTTCTTAATCTCAGTTTCAATGTTTTTAAATTTAAAAATATGGTTGCATAATTGAAATAAGAATTATTTTGTAGAAAAATAAAAAATATTTTACCATGAACTTTTAATACTTTAATGGGCTTCGCTGGCTCAGTGGTAAAGAATCTGCCTACAACGCAGGAATTACAGTGTGTTCAATCCCAGGGTGGGGAGGTTTCCCTGGAAGCAGAAATTCTCCAGTATTCTTACCTGGAGAATCCCACGGACAGAGGAGACTGGCAGACTCTAGTCCAAAGGGTTGCAAAGAGTCAGACATGACTAACATATTCTCTCTTAATACTTTAATAAATTCAAAACATTCCCTTCAGCACCAACTAAATGATAGCTGCTCAGCTGTGTCTGATCCCATGGACTGTACCCCAACAGGCTCCTCTGTCCATGTGATTCTCCAGGCAAGAATGCTGGAGTGGATTACCATTCCCTTTTCCAAGGGATCTTCCTGACCTAGGGATCAAACCTGGGTCTCTTGCTTTGCAGGCAGATTTTTTACTGTCTAAGTGACTGAGGTTTTGGATACCAATTAAATGGGAACATATAATTTCAAGCCACATGCAACTTGTTATTGTAAGACTTGTTCCTGCCTTTCATTTACCCTTTCATCCTGCCATTTCTTTTTCTTCCTTTTCTTCTTTGTCAGGAAGTTCTTCTCTCTCTTTCTTCCTCCATCTGTTCCAAATGTTGACTTTACCTTAACCTCCTCTCTGATACTCAATCCACCATCATGGCTCAGCAGACTTTTCCTGTAAAGGATTAGGCTGCATACAGTGCAGGCTTTGCAGACCTTTTGGTCTCTGTGGCCAACACTTCCACTGTAGTGTGAACACACACACACACACAGGTAACATATAAATCGAAAGATGTGGCTGCATCCCAATGAGAACAGGTGATGGGCCAGAGTCAGGCCTCAGGGTGTAGTTCTCTGTTCCTACACTAGACCTTTGGAATGAAAGCTTTCTGAAGGTATGGGTTTGGTCTGTTTTCCCCACTGTACTAATAACAATTCCTAAGAGTGTCTTGTATATAATAGGCTTCCCAGAAATATTTGAGTCCGTTAAATATCACAAAGCAGAAAACATTTAGCAAAATACAATATTATATGATTTGGAAAACACTTGGATTCTGTACAAATCAAAGCTTTTCCAAGTAATTATGTGGCTTGATGATGAATTACTCTGTCTGAAATAATAGACCGGGTTCACATTTTCAATTGAATCAGTGTCAATCTCGATTTTATTGTGAATTTGGTCAAAATAAACAGATTTTCTGGGCAAATTCCTGGAGAGACTTTTTTTATAGTGATGTGCTCTTTACTGTGCTTGAATTGCATGCAGTTGTCACACTGAGTTATTTCCAGACATAGATTTCCAGTCTTTTATCATGTTTGGGTTAGTGATCTTATTAACTCAGTAGTCTTGCCATTTTGCCTGTCTTTAGAGTCTGTTCTTTTGATGGCATATTTTCACCTCAGTCAGTGAGTATAATCTGTCAGTGTTTGGTTGCTTGAAGATATTTTCCCTAATACCAAACTAACTTTTTACTCATCTTCATATCTCAACACATTGCACAATGGAAAGCAGAAACAAAAATTATTTCAGAAACTGGAGCCAATGTCTATGTGGAATACTCAAGCAATTGAACCCCAGAGAACTCTCTGTTGCCAACAGGGTCTTATATAGGGGTAACTGCTCTCTCATGATCACTTATCATAGAGCAAGAGACAACTGGGCCAAGGTAGCCTCTTGCCTGTTTTTTTGTACAAAAAAAAAAAAAGAAAGAAAAAAAGTAGAATTGAGCAAATAAGAAGAGAAAAAAATGCAAAAGGAAAAACCAATATCATAGCTGGAAGGCAACTTTAAAGAAAAATGGTGTTCATCACTATCCTGCCAGTAGCTGGCAAAGTAGTTTTTATAAAACATATTTAATGTTTACAGCCACTTGGAGGCTGGGAAAAGAGTAATACTTCGAAAATATGTTTAATGTTTTGAACCACTCAGTGGCCAAGAAGCAGCTTCTGCTAACATGTATTTAATGTTTAGAGTCATTTGGTGGTTACAGGGGGAAAAAAGTACTTCTTGTTAATTTTTAACATTTACGGCTGATCAGTGGCTGCTAAAGCAGCGATCAATGCAGGACTGTTTATTTTTCAGGCCACACTGTGCTGCTACTAAAACAATTCACATGCTTCTCTCAAGGCCACCCAAACATGGTCAGTCGTGTTACCTTTGCCACTGTATCGCTAAGAAAAAAGGAATCAAACACAGGGATAAAATGCTCCAGGAACACACAGTCATAGCATCCCATGTCCCTGAAAATGGTTCTGCCATGCTGTGTGCTGTGGACGCTTCACCACTGACACCAGAGGGATAAACAGGCCTTGTTCAATGTCATCAGATGTGTAAAAGCCGCTCAACACATTGCAAGGCAAGAGTGTCATCTGATAATTGGTGTTTCTTACAAATCAACAGCTTGTCTTCACACATTAACAGAAAAGAGCCCTCTACACCAAAGTAAATGTAAATTGGGATAGAAAGTCTATTAGGTTCTTATATAGACTTGGCACAGTTTGAATAGAAGACAACAGTAAATATTGAGCTCACATGTCACAGGGAGGGACTACACAGAAAAAGGGGGAAAGTTCATTAGCTGAGACCTCTACAAGTTAGGCATTCTCCTGCTAGTTTCCTAAGAACAATCATCACATTATTAACAGGATCCTCCCCCATTTATTGGCTGCATTTTTCCCCCCAGGCATTGGGATGAGTGCTAAACACATATTTTTTTCTTTACAGCTTGCAGTATACCTCTGGAACATAAGATATTTTTATTCTTCATCTGTAGGAAAGGAAATCAAATCAAAATGAGGTCAAATAACCTACGCAATCCTCACAACGAGGAAACGGTAGACAGGGATGTGAACACTTAACAAGTTCACTGCCCACATACTGTGTGGCTAGAATACATTACAGCAGAGTTCTGTCCTTTGTCTCTCTGTAGCAGTCTCTTTTCATTGACTATGACTAGAAAAGATCTATTCCAATATGGAAAATAATGTTTTCAAGATCAGCATATTTATTTCAGCTTGTGATCTTATCAGCTATTTCCTAGGTTAGCTTTGGCCTCTCATATCACAACTCCTGGTGGCTCAAAAAATAAAAAATCTGCCTGCAATGCAAGAGACCAAGGTTCAATTCCTGGATCAGGAAGATCCCCTGGAGAAGGGAATGGCAACCCACTCCAGTCTTCTTGCCTGGAGAATCCCATGGGTCACTAAGAGTTGGACATGACTGAGTGACTTCCACTCACTCATAACAAATTATGAATTAAATGCAAAACAAATAAATGGTCCCTGATTTAGATGTTGTTAACACATGTGTAATATACAACTTAGAGGTAAGCACTTCTACAAGCACCCCAAATCCCTTTAAGAATCAGAAAAGCCATTTCCTCTTTACTCACCTTCTAGAATAATTCAGTCCTAAAGACTTTTGTGCTGGCAGAGATATGCAATTGGGGAGGGGCTACAGCAACCAGATCAAGGTACCTGAGCCAGATCTGAGTGAGGGAGGTGTCCACACAGAAGGGCTAGCAAAGGGTATCAGGGATTGATTAGCATGAGTAAGGCATCCATGGATGGGAAATATGTGTGGGAAATACTCAGAGCCCTAACGAGGTGAACAAAATCTCCACCCACAGTGCAGGAGACAAGATGATAGAAAGAGTGAAAATCTTCAAAGCTGAAGTCACAGAGCACCTGCAAGGTGTCTGCAGGGGTCATGACAGTTAAAGACTGGGCTTGATCAAACAAGAAAATATATTAAAGATAGAACAGCCAGACTTCTCACTCTTGGAAAAGAGAGTTATACAATATAAAAGGATTAAAAGCAAACAAATCTGGAGTAAATGGTGGCATTAGATTGGAGTTGAAGGTACTAGAGCATAATTGTGGTTTTCAACATCTGTACAGTGATGGAGAAATAAATATTTTGTAGCTCAGCTAGTAAAGAATCTGCCTGTGGTGCAGGAGATCCCAGTTCGACACCAGGGCTGGAAAAATCCCCTTGAGGAGAGCATGGCAGCCTACTCCAGTATTCTTGCCTAGAGAATCCCCATGGACAGAGGAGCTTGACAGGCTACGGTCCATGGGGTCACAAAGAGTTGGACACGACTGAGTGAGTAAGCACAGCACAACGTGTACATGTGAGTAGATTTACTATTTAGCTTTGCCCACTGAAAGAGACTGGAAATGATGATATTCTAACAAGAAGGAGCACACAGAAACCAGATTTTTGCTTCTAAATATTATTCTCCATAAGGGTGAGAAGAGAACTTCTTGGAAAAATAGCTTTCTTCTTGACTAAGGCAGCAAACATGCAAAACAAGTCCCAAACATATTTTTGAGCCATAAGGTAAGGAAGTATTCAACTAATTAAGGATAATATTAAAAGTAATAGAAATTAGCTTATCAAAGATTTCATGGGTCATATCTAAAAATATTTCAATATTAAATAGATACCAATAGATTAGAATCAATTTAATAAAATAAGAAATCTTGAGCCCATAGAGATATAAATTAATAGAAGGATAATTTGAAAATATGATGAGGACTAGGTTATTTGTCCAGCTTTAAAATTCCTCTTAACAGAATATGTAATAATTACAGAAAAAATAGAGCAATTTTACAGTGGGATCAGAATCTAATATAGACAATCTCTATATACACCTCAGTCATGTGTTCCTTCAGTATTCACATTTTTATCTAATCCCATTTGAGTGTGAAAGTGAAAGTGAAGTCATTCAGTCATGTCTGACTCTTTACGATCCCATGGACTGTAGCCCATGAGGCTCCTCCATCCATGGAATTTTCCAGGCAAGAGTACTAGAGTGGGTTGCCATTTCCTACTCCAGAGGATATTTCCAACCCAGGGATTGAACCCTGGTCTCCTGCATTGCAAGCAGATGCTTTTACCATCTGAGCCACGAGCCATCTAGAATGGGCTTATCAAATTGATTCTAGAAAAACACGTAGAATATGGCAGAAATAATAAGATAACAGACCTCCCATGTGAAACAGCAGTAAAGATTCCACTTACAATGCAGCAGATGCAAGAGACACGGGTTCAGTCTCTGGGTTGGGAAGATCCCCTGGAGAAGGAAATGGCTACTCACTCCAGTATTCTTGCCTGGAAAATTCCATGGACAGAGGAGCCTGTCCGACTATATAGTCCATGGGGTTGCACAGAGTCAGAAACGACTGAGCACACACCCACAGCAGAATATCAGTTTCAAGAAAACAACCACATTGGGGCCTTAGTAGTGCCTCTCCTGACAGGAGAATCTTCAGAGGAGACCATATTGCTGATAACTAGCCTGACACGAAATCTGCAAGAGACTTTGCAACAGAGACACTCAGCCAAAGCCATGCCCCAGAGAAGAGATCGTACATGTTTGCAGTTTTGGATCTCTAATCCATTGGGTAATTTGTTACACAGTAGTAGATAATACCAATTTCATACCTCGCAGTGAGGTGCTGCCATAACAAATACTTAAAATGTGGAAATAGTCAGGCAGTGGGTTTTGAGGAGAATGTGTCAGTACAAAGCACCGTGAACACATGGTTTATTGAATCATCATTCACTTGCAAAGTTAAGTGGGGAAGCAGTTAAGGAGGGCTTGCAAGAAAGTAAGAACCTCTTACTGGGAACTAGAGGAAGAGGGATCGTTGTTATGCAGTGGCAGAAATTTAGCAAAACTGTTGCCTGCATTTATTTGAATAATAAAAAATAGATTTAGTGACTTTTAAACAAAAATCTATCCAGGTCCTGCTGCTTTTGAAGATTCCTGGTCTTTCCACATGGCAAATGGCACTAAAATTAAGAGGTGACTTTCAAGCAAAGCTTAAATCTAGGACATTGACCTGGAACATTTTACTATATAAGACATTATGGAGACAATTGACGAAGCTTGAATAGAGTCTAAAGATTAGATTGTAATAATACATTAATGTTAATTTCCTTATTTTGATTAATGTATTTTGATTGTGTAAGGAGAATGTCTTTATTTATAGAAAACAGGGGAAAGACTTTCTCCAGGCTCCTAATAATGGCTATGCTTATGGGGCACAGATAGAAATCAATGATAGTTTCCCTGTTCATTCTATATCACTTGAGCTGCTCTATGTGCTTATGGCTGGCACGTATGAGAAAATATTGCTTTATCATTTTATGTTTGTCTTTCTGTGACACTTCTGTGAAAGCAAGGAAGTATGGAGATTTATCCTTTAAAATTGAAAGAGACACATGTACCCCAATGTTCATCGCTGCACTGTTTACAATAGCCAGGACATGGAAGCAACCTAGATGTCCATCAACAGACGAATGGATAAGAAAGCTGTGGTACATATACACAATGGAATATTACTCAGCATTAAAAAAAAACTCATTTGAATCAGTTCTACTCAGGTGGATGAAACTGGAGCCTATTATACAGAGTGAAATAAGCCAGAAGGAAAAACAACAATACAGTATACTAACACATATATATGGAATTTAGAAAGATGGTAATGATAACCCGGTATGTGAGACAGCAAAAGAGATGCAGATGTATAGAACAGTCTTTTGGACTCTGTGGGAGAGGGTAAGGGTGGGATGATATGGGAGAATGGCATTGAAACATGTAAATTATCATATGTGAAATCAATTGCCAGCCCAGGTTTGATGCATGATACAGGGTGCTCAGGGCTGGTGCACCAGGATGACCAGAGGGATGGAATCAGGAGGGAGGTGGGAGGGGTGTTCTGGAAGGGGAACACATGTATACCCATGGCGGATTCATGTCAACGTATGGCAGAACCAACATGATAACGTAAAGAAAAAAATAAGACTCTATTTCTTTCTTGGAGCTGGAATACTAAGTATGACCATGTAGAAAATATTCTCTGTTTAAAAACCTACCAACCAAGGCTTAAGCAGTACGTGAACCGTGAACTTCCAGATGTTCAACCTGGATTTAGAAAAGCAGACAAACAAGAGATTAAATTGCCAACAGCTGTTAGATCAGAGATAAATCAAGAGACTTCCAGAAAAACATCTACTTCTGCTTTATTGACTACACCAAAGTCTTTGACTGTGTGAATCACAATAAACTGTGGAAAACTCTTCAAGAGATAGGAATACCAGATCACTGTACTTTCCTCCTGAGAAATCTGTATGCAGGTCAAGAAGCAACAGTTAAACCAGACATGCAACAATGGACTGGTTCCAAATTGGGAAAGGAGTACAACAAGGCTGCATATTGTCACCCTGCTAATTTAACTTATATGCAGAGAATGTCATGCAAAATGCCAGGCTAGATGAAGCACAAGCTGGAATCAAAATTGCCAGGAGAAATATTAATAACCTCAGATATACAGATGACACCACCCTTATGGGAGAAAGAGAAGAGGAACTAAATAGTCTCCTGATTAAAGTGAAAGAGGAGAGTGAAAAAGCTGGCTTAAAACTCAACATTCAGAAAACTAAGATCATGGCATCTGGTCCCATCACTTCATGGCAAATAGATGGGGAAACAATGGAAACAGTGACAGACTTTATTTTGGGGAGTTCCAAAATCACTGCAGATGGTGACTGCAGCCGTGAAATTAAAAGATGCTTACTCCTTGGAAGAAAAGCAATGACCAACCTAGACGGCATATTAAAATGCAGAGACATTAAACCATAGCTTTAACATCTATGTCATCTTTAACATAGTTAAAGCTATGGTTTTTCCAGTAGTCATGTATGGATATGAGAATTGGACCATAAAGAAGGCTGAACACTGAAGAACTGATTCTTTTGAACTGTGGTGTTGGAGAAGATTCTTGAGAGTCCCTTGGATTGCAAGGAGATCAAACCAGTCAATTTTAAAGAAAATCAGTCCTGAATATTCACTGGAAGGACTAATGCTAAAGTTGAAACTTCACTACTTTGGTCACCTGATGCAAAGTACTGACTCACTGAAAAGACCCTGATGCTGGGAAAAATTGAAGGCAAGAGAAGAAGGGGAAGACAGAGCATAAGATGGTTGGATGGCATCACCAACTCAATGGACATGAGTTTGAGCAAGCTTTCGGAGTTGATGATGGATAGGTTAGCCTGGCGTGCTGCAATCCACAGGGTTGCAAAGAGTCCAACAGGACTGAGCGACTGAATTGACTGAACTGAATAACCTGCCTTTTGGTAGGTAAAACTAGCAACATTTCCACCAACATTTTCATCCTGGAATTTATCCCCAAACCTCATGTAAAACAGAATGCAATTCCTTACCAAAAAAAAAAAAATCCAAGGGGGTGAATGTTACTTATTTTTTGTGAAGCCAACAGTATAATTCCTTGAGATGTATACTACTTTCCTTAATTCTTTCCAAACATTTTTTAAACTCAGTGAATAAGAGGTATTTATTCCTCTGATTTTTTCTGATGCATGGAACACCATCCTCTAGTTATAAGATAATAAAATAATATAATATTCATACCAAAGTCTCTCACAAGCACACCTGAGATTACAAACTAAATTTAAAGCTTCCAAAGACATTTTAGAAACCACTAACCCTAGAAAAAGGATATAATTGATTGCATTAACTTTGTTATAAAGAACCTGGGAGTCATTCCTATTTTCTAATCCATAAGAGTTTTCACAGAAAAATAAAGATGAAATAGTAAATGACACTGCATGTAATTATCATAATGGTTAAGAAAAACAGGAAATGCAAATTTCCATTAGTTCACTCAGCCTCTAACTATTGCTCAGGAAATGGTAGGTCTTACTTCATAAATTATGATTCACAATTGACATCTATAACATGTGCCATAGGGACCCAGTTACGAATAACCCACTCAGTGGCTTAAAAATGGCTGCACTCAGGCTGAAGAAGACAATATAGGTATAAATATGGATTTAAATATCTTAAACCTGTCAGCACTCTAGGAACAGTAACGGAAACTGCACACCGTACTGATGCAAAATCATCAGATATTAAAGAGGGCACATTACTGTAGTTCATTATTACTCCAATGATCTTATAGAATTAAGACCACATTCATAACATCTAAATTTGTCTCCAAGGAAAAACTTCGAGTTGGGGAATATCTGGATCATAAAGTAATTTCCTTAGGTCAGAGTAAAGGCACTTTATCTGTGAATATTACTTCCACAGCATATTAGATGTAGCACAAGTTAGTGACAAAGTGACCTTTCTCTTAAACAATTCATACATTCACTAGAATTTTCTTCAACTTTGGGCAACTAAATATATTTCGTAGTTTTAGAAGTATTAAATATCAATTTCCTTCAAATATTTCTACCATCCTGCTCACCACTGTCCTCTCTTTGTAGAGTTATGAGCTTTATAATTTTCACATTTGTTAATTTTGATTCCAGGTTTAATCGTTCATCATATTTTCAGATATAAAATCCATTATTGCTAAATTGGCATTTGCCTAATAGGTTTTTTCTTGATCTTTTATATCACAATTAAGTTATCTTTTTGTTGTCCAATCTTTCAGTCGTGTCCTACCCTTTGTGACTCTTCCTAGACCTTCAGGTTCTTCTGTCCATGGGGTTTTCCAGGCAAGATTGCTAGAGTGGATCACCATGCCCTCCTCCAAGGGATCTTTTCAAACCAGGGATTGAACCCATGTCTCCTGTATTGGCAGGTGGGCTCTTTATCTCTGAGTCACTAAGGAAGCCAAAATGAATGTTAATTTCACTTGAATATTTTTTGACTATCTGTTAAGAGCAAAACATTATATTGGGAGATAGAAAAGTAAGCCAAAATTCCCTAATTAAAGAAATTTGAAATCTGCTTGCTCCTGTGTATGGAAGTGGGGCAGATGAGGCTGAATGGAGAAGGAGTGATGTTACTGCTCATTGATACAATTTGCTTAGATATGTATCTTTAATTGGCTGTGTCTTTTATTAAAAATGAAATAGGGACATTCTCGATTATTGGGGAAGGGTGGTTGTTTCCCAGAGAACACCTCAAACGTGGATATGCAAAGCCAACGGTGAGATTTTCCACAATAGCTACCTTGTCCAATACACCATAGTCCATTCTATCTGGTCTTGACTGCATATTATTTTAATATTCCAAGGAAAATGGCACAGAGACAGGGATTTCCTAAAAGGGATGTAGCAAAAGAAAACAGAGGGAAAACAAAAAAACATGGGACAATTAGAGCAGTAAGCCATTTCCCAATGCTAAGGAGGGTATGCTTTGGAATGGAGTTTGGGTGCTCTAGGGACAAAACTGTGATGTTAGGATGCAGCAGGGTTTATTTTTTGGTCAAGTAAAAGCTGAAACAACAAATCTCACAAAACTAACCAGGTATTCTCTTAATAGGTATATTTTGGTTATATGTGCATGTAGGATTCTGGGAGATGGCAAAAGTAGTGCCTGATGGTTTTTCAATTTCTAATATTTAATATGTAAATGGTGTTTATACTTCTTAGTATTTATCTGAAATGGCATATTATAGAAACACAATCCAAGAATACCTGGGTGAACTCATAGCATATGATACAGTTCCACATTCAAAAGAAATACTCCTCTGTTATTATATATATATACATATATATGTATATATGTATATATATATGTCTTAAAAGGAGGGTGCATTGAAAATCAGTTTAGATATTTACATAAGTCTGTTGAATAACCACTGAGAAATTTTGGCTATGGTATATGGCAAAGCATTTTAAAGAACCTGTTCTTCCGTGGATCTTTCTGATAACTCATGGTGGCGCAGCAGACTCTGTCTCACCCCAGTACCAAACCTGGACCACTCAGTTCTCTTACTTACCTACCCTTCGCTTGAATTTTCAGATTTATTTCTCTTTTGAGGCACTAGCTGAAAATTCTTTATATAAAGAATTTTTATAAACCTTTATATAAAGGTTCAGCTCTTCAGCCCTATCCTTTCTCCTAACTGGCGTAACAAAAGACCGAGTGGATTATCTAATAAGACAGAATTTTCTAATGCTGCAGAGGGATGTGTCTGTTTGCTTTAAGGATGCTGTTTCAGTACTAAAGAGTAACTAAGAGTCATGAATTCATGTAAATACTTCCAATTTACAAGACGTAAGCATCGGGTTAAAATATTTATCTAATGGATTGCATTGTCTTCTTAAAAGCCATACTTTGTCTCAAAGTACTATCTTCATTTTTCTCCTCCCACCCTTCATTTTTATACTTATAATCTTCAAAGTGCAAGTTTATAAACAGCTCTCCATATTTTCAGGGACTATTTTCTAATAAGACATTTTCCAAGCTGTATTTCTAAATCTCTAGCAATCATAGCATAGCATAAAAGAAGCAGTTAAAAAAAAAAAAAAGTAGCCCTGAGTATGCACACAAAAGTTTAAAATCGAAGTGAACTCCTTTCTTAGGTCAAGGAGAGAAAATGGTCTTTGAATGCCTGATGAGGTCAGACACAATTTCCAGTGCATTTATGGTAAATCCACGTGACAACTCCTACAGCCACTAACCTGCGTCTGCCCTCAGGGTACCCTGTACAACCTTCTTTGCATGTCTGGGATGGTTGAGGGGGCAGCAGGAGCCCGCTAAGAAATGTCAGACTTAGGAAATATTAGCACTGGCTCACATAGAGCATTTCCAGTTGAAAACTAGAAGTGATGAGGAACTTTATCTTATAAATGTGCTAGAAACCAGAAGTTACTATCAAATAAATTCAGAGCTTGGCTGTGGTGACTGGGCAATAAAAGTTATAATTAAAAATTGTCATTAAAGCTGGAATCCTTAACTCATTGGCCCCAAAATACATATTATAGGACTTTGTGAATTCTGGTTGTTGTTGTTCAGTTGCTAAGTCATGTCTAACTTTTTGTGACCCCCATGAACGGGAGCACACCAGGCTTCCTTGTCCTTCACTTTCTCCCAGAGTTTGCCTAAATTTGTGTCTATTGAATCAGCGATGCCATCCTTCGAGAATTTAGGTAGTAAAATTTATATTATATTTAAATTGTTAAGAATTATGATGATAGTATAGCCTAACTGTAAATTTATTTTAGTAATGGCTATATAATGATACTTGCCTCTGGGTTTGATGGAATAACTACTATGGCTTATTATAGACACAATACCTTTTTTTCAAAGTCTCTCTGGATGGCTTCAAAGCATGAAGCACATCCCTTTATGAACTCCTTCCAGATGCAATACATGTTTTGGATAATTTATTTGGGGACAAGAATACTATTTGGTAATTAGTGTTACCTCCAGAACTGTGTAGGAGTCTGAATTTGGAATAACAATCATTTTCAGTACAAAGTGAGTTATGTCCTTAAAATAAAATGGCATTCTATGAATTCAGGGAAGTATAAAGATTGTAAAATTATGAAGAAATGTTATATATCTTAGATATATATGTATCTATTCAAACATTTAGAATGGAGCAAGACAGGAAAAAAGTCAAGTAGAAAAAAATGTTGAAAAAAGAAGTGAAATTAGTTGTATCCCACATCGTACAAGAATAATCTTCTGGGTTACAAGATATTTCCATCAACCTGCAGAAAAATACATGTTGAAAAGGCCTCATTGTAGCATCTGACAGAATTTTTATTTGCTTACTCACCCACAGGAGACATTTCTGGAACACTGGCAATGTAAGGTCCATCCAAAAACTTCGGCTCATTATCATTAATATCCTGCACTTTGATGATAAATTCTGATTCAGGCTCCAGGGGCTTCCTGGTTTCTATGTCCACAGCCTGAGCACGAAGGGTATAGAAAGGTTTTTCCTCTCTATCCAGGCTCCTTATGGCATGAATGTCCCCTGTTGTTTCATCAATGGTAAAAACAGTGCCAGCGCCATCTCCCGAGAGGGTGTATTTTACAGTGCCCTCTCCTTTATCTAAGTCAGAATGGAGCTTTAGGGAGAGAGAGAGAGAGACAGAGAGAAACATCATTAAAGAGATGGTCACATGTTAAAAAATCATACTTGCAATATAATTTTTTATCAGAAAAGTTAAACCAAAATCTAATGGCTCTTTTTTTCCCTTTTTATTTTCACCAATGTTTTTTTTTTTTTACAAATATTTTTAACACAAAAATTTGAAAAATGTATGGTGAGCACCTGCATATCTCAGAGATTTCACTGTTTCCCTTTCAATCTTACTATATGGGACTTTTGATTTATCACATAGATAGATTACACATCTATCCTTTCATTAACTCTCCCGCCAATCCATCTTATTTCTCCATACATCACAGAGGTCAGAAGTATAGCCCAAATCCATCAACATGCATAAATACAATGATTTTGGACTTTTACTTCTTTCACATACTTTGGGGAATGAAATTTCATAAAGTGAAATGCACAACTCTTAAACATACTTATTGCTTCATTTTAAATGATTGCTGTATTAAAATAAGCTAACTGATATATATTAAACCAGTCCATGGTGTCACAGAGTCAGGCATGACTAAGCATGCATATGCATGCACAGATATTCAATTTAAAACCTTCCAAACACCCTGAAGATAGAAGTCAATAATGTGCATCCAGTGAGAGATATAGTAAAAACAAAACAAAACTCAGAAAACACTGTCTTGTTGTTTGAAAGGAGAGGACAGTTTTGGCGTACCAGGTCGATTTCAGATATAAATGATGGAGTATCTCATTTTAACAGACTGACTCTCAGTGAATTATTCAATCTTACTCAACCAGATGATGGGTAGAATAACTGATTATTCTTTCAGATTCACAAATGTTTAGCTTTAATCTGTACTATATATTTGAAATGTAATAATATAGGAAAATTTTGAATTTCTGCTAATTTGTTTTGAAATTCATCACATGTCTAATTGACTATAAGACAACATGGGATGAGATAAATATCAATATAATAGAGGAAAGGACCATTAAGAAGAGAAATTATTATTGTGATACTGTAAATCAGTGTTTTTCAAACTGGAGTCCAAGAATTAACATAAGATAACCCTGATGCTGGGAAAGATTGAAGGCACAAGGAGAAGAGGGCAGCAGAGGATGAAATGGTTAGATAGCCTCACTGACTCAACGGACATGAACTTGAGCAAACTCCGGGAGATAGTGGATGATGGAGAAGCCTGGCATGCAGCAGTCCATGGGGGTCACAAAGAGTCAGACACAACTGAAGTGACTGGGCATGCATGCATATGATATAAATGTTTCATTATATATAATCTCTAAGAATATATATAAGTGAAAGTTGCTCTGTTAAATCTGACTTTTTGCAACCCCATGGACTGTACAGTCCATGGAATTCTCCAGGTCAGAATAATGGAGTGGGTAGCCTTTCCCTTCACCAAGGGATCTTCCCATACCAGGGATCAATCCCAGGTCTCCCTCATCTCAGGCAGATTCTTCACAGCTGAGCCACAAGGGAATTCTCAAGAATATGTATACTCATATATATAATGTGAATAATATACATTCATATTCTAGTTAGATTTAAAAGCATACATATTTTTATAAATCATATTAATTTTCATCCAGATGTTGATCTGAAATGTTTTAAAATATTATTATCTGATTTCAATGTTCTAATTTTTAGATTTAAAAGCTCATTCCAGTCAACAGAATAACCAAAGTTAAACTTCTAGTGTAACTGAAACCATTTGTGCCATATTTTAGACTTCTCATGCAAGTATAACTCTCTTGCAAAATTTTGGATAAAGATGAGTTTTGTTTTTCTTAATGTTTCAACACAGCCTAAAACTTTTGAAAATATTTTAAAGCATATGATAACCATTTGCAAATAGGCATTGTGTGTATTAGTAATATTAAAAAAAAATCAACTTAACTTCGCTACATCTTTGTTCTTAAACTCAACATCCTCCTTTAGATTCAGTAAAATAACATCACCCTTCATATTAATGTCATTCAATGGCTTTATTCATTTCATGAATTTGTATTTATTTCAAATGGCTCTGAAGTACACTTGCATAAGTGCAGAAGCAAATAATTTATACTGGGTGAATGCTATAATTAAACAATGAGAAAACTATAAAGGAGCACCACGGGTTTTTTTCCTTAAAAGTTTCTGCATGTTTTACTCAAGTCTAAGGAAAATTGCTAAAAGTGACAGGAAGAAGGTTTTTTTCCTCCTAATTTTTTATAAACTGCTATAAAGCATAGGAAGTTTCAAGCGTAAAATCAAGCTGTAGATAAATGTTCTTTGAACTTAGGAATTTCAAATTGCAAATTTCACCCATACTATTAAAGATTTTCAACACAGTGAGCATTACTTTTGCTTGCAAATTTATCTGAAGATATGAGACAGGCAAAAGCAATGACTTTATCAACTGGATCCATTTTGCCAATGGCCCCAAAGAATATCTGCTAATTTTGTGGGAACCAAGTGAAAATTCTAAGTAGGTTTTTACAATGTGATCCAAGTAGAGTTACCAAAAATATCTTCATTTAGCCAAAATCAGAACTGTTTTCTTTTCAAACTGACATAAGACTAAAAAAGCAAATGTGTTTTCAGTTCATGGATCCAAGATCCAAATTAAATTCAGTTGCTGCTTCTCCTTACACGTCTATCGTCTATCTTTTCCTTCTAATTTAAAGTTGGGTTTTGCAGACACTAAAGCCGCAGAAGAAATATGTGAAAAGGCATTAAAATATCTAAACTGAAAATGAGATGGATGAAGGTAAAATTCTCGAGAGGATTAGAATGGTTACAGCAGTTTATTGCATGATAATACCTTAAAGAAGATCACCTGCAGTATCCGATATTGACAGGCAATATTTAAAATTAGTTATTCAGTGTTGACTAAGTCCACTATATGCATGACTAGCTAAAAGTATAGGTGTTTTTGCAACATTATTTCTAATGTTAAATGATGTTGGCCTGATGTTGGGTATCTTAGAATTTGGTTTTTTTTTTTTTTTTTGTATTACATATAAAATGATTTGAGTAGAGAATGTGATAAGCAAACATGAAAATCCCCACCATCCTCTTACCTAGAGATAACCTCTATCACTTTATGCCATTTCCATTATATATATACACATTCTTATATAAATATATCTGAAAGTTTATATATATATATGTATGTTTATATATGATTTTATGTGCTGCTGTACTGTGCAGTCTCATCAGTCATGTCTGATTCTTTGCGACCCTAATGACAATAGAATGCAAGGCTCCTCTGTCCGTGGAAGTCTCCAGGCAAGAACACTGAAGAATATCCTCCTCCAGGGGATCTCCCTGACCCGGGGATCGAACTCGTGTTTCTTGAGTCTCTTGCACTGACAGACAGGTTCTTTACCACTAGTGACACCTGGGAAGCCCATAATTTTATATGTATATACAATATTCTCTCATTATAAATACATATAAACTTGATATAAAAATGAGAAATTGGTCAACATTTTCCATAACCATAATCATTTCCAGTGTAATTTTAAATTCTTCAGAATTTCTTTTTAATACCTGCATTATGTTTTTTAAAGGAAGTTGAGTGATTCAATGGCTTTTGCTCATCCTTTCATAAGTGATGTGATGAATGTGTGTGTGTGTTGCCCTGTTTAATTCCATAATAAACAGGCAAATATAAACAGAAGGGTAATTATCCAGACCAAAAATGTGATGTTTTTTATGAATCAAAAGTTTTTGAATCTTGAATGATTCCAGAACTTGATCTCTATAGATGAATTTGATTTCTTAAATATTTTAGCAATGCAACTCAGGCTCAGTTTACATCATGAAGCTGCTTCTTCGTCTTACTTTCATTTAGTAGGAGAGAGGATTACGAGGATTATAGAAGAGTTCATTTATTGAGTTTCGTCTTTTGGGTTGTGTAACTGTGAACAATCACATGATGCCATTTTACAGAGGAGCTGTAAGCTTTATGTATAGCAAGCTAATAATTCCACAAGGATAAAATCATTTTCTTTTATAGCAACTTAGCCAGAAATGTTTCTTATTCCAATTGTTTTGCTTTAAAAGCTGTTTCTGAGTAGGTGCTGACTATATATACAGACTGAAGCAGCCAACTCCAGTAATATCATCTTTTAGTATTGACACTTAAAATAAAATTTCTGCCAGAAACAGAGTTCCATAAATGGTGTATATAGAAATATGCACTGTCCAGGCAGTTGTTTTGTGGAAGTAGTGTTGTTATTTTCTTCTGTTTTCCAAGTCATCTCATATGGAGCGTGAAAATGAGATGCCAAGAGAGGCTTAAAAAAGATACTGAGGACTAGCTTCAGAATGTGAGCAAATCAGAATTCCAGTACCTAAAAGTTTTGTGAAAGCCAGCCTAAAGTTAAGAGTTTACCAGCATTTCTCTGATTATATTTTAGAAACTGATGCACAAAAAAAAAAGGAAAAGAAATTTATTCTTATTTTCTCTGGGTTTAAAAGTGCACATAAAATAGAAAATATTTTTATATCTCTACAACCATCAGTGATTTTATTTCCATTTGCTATTTCCCAGGATAAGCAGTGGTTACCAGGCATGAGAAGGGCATACAGTATGTTGGGCAGAGAAATGTATAATTTTGACAAATTTTTTTACTGGAAAGTTAAAAATTTGTTGTTATTGTTCAATTGTTAAGTCATGCCTGCCTCTTTGGGATCCATTGACACCAGCATGTCAGGCATTCCTATCCTTCACTATCTCCTGGAATTTACTCAATCTCATGACCACTGAGTCAGTGAAGCCATCCAGCCATCTCATCCTCTGTCATCCTCTTCTCCTCCTGCCTTCACTCTTTCCCAGCATCAGGATCTTTTCCAGTGAGTCGGTTCTTCGCATCAGGTGGCCAAAGTGTTGGAGCTTCAGCTTTAGCATCAGTCTTTTCAATGAATATTCAGGGTTGATTTCATTTAGGACTGACTGGTTTGGTCTCCTTGTGTCCAAGAGACTCTCAAGAGTCTTCTTCAGCATCACAATTTGAAACAAATATTTGACTTGGTATAAAAACCTGCAAACCACTCTACTAACTATGTGTTTTATTATGGGTATTAATCTAACCTGCTTTTTAGATTATATTGTAAACAATTTGCTTTTTCAATAAGTATGAATTTATTACATCTATTTATGTTAATCACAAGTATTTTAATTAAAATAATACATTGAAATGGCTAAAACCAGAGTATGGAAGTGTTTATAATATACAATTTCTACACTCCTTTTCTCTATCTTTTTCACCAGGGAAATCTGTATTTTTTGTCTTCCAGAAACCAATAGTAACACTGATGTCTGATTGGTATATCCATTGCAAGTAAAGAGCTAGTTTTTCCTCCCCCTTATATTTTCTTCTAAAATGCTTGCAACCTTATTTTCATTTTGGTATTCTAATTATTTAGAACATTGTCTCCAAGTATGAGTTTATGTGTGCTTGTGTTTTGAATAGTGTGCCCAGATATGAGTTGATACGTTTATGATTCTTTCATTGGGTTGGACACTTAGCAAATTCTTTCAATTCAAAAACCATTTTCCTTCAGCACTAAGAAATGTCCTTCTATGATTATTTCCATAAGTTCCATCCTCTATCTTTTCCATTGTTTATCTAGAACTCATTCATTCAATGTTAGACCTCATGCACCTTCTATAAACAGTATACTCTTTCTACAGTTGTTCATTCCTATATATTTTGGTCTATTATGTGAAAAAATTAAAATTTATCTTAAATTATGTACTACTTTCTATATTTTCAAAGTCAGTAAACATATCCCCATGTGTGCATACATGCACACATACCACAAACATATTAATTTCCAAGATTTTTTTCATTTTCTATGAGTGTCCCCACTTAATAGAATCATGCTCTTGTTTTGTGTCCACTGGAGATGCCCGAATCTTTTTGAGAACTCTAATTTGTATATATATGTGCATGTTTGTGTGTGTGTGTGTGTGTTCCCTAAACTTTCTGTTCCTTCAGGATCACTTTTTATTTTTGGAATTTGAGCCTTTATTTTTCATATCACTGACTTTCCTCAAATGTTTGATGACTCTCACTCATCAGTTCATATTTAAGAACAGAGTTTTGAAATTGCAGGTTGAATTTATTGATTACAGTTTTGTCCTAGGTTGAATGGACAGTGAGGTTCTATCAGTGGCCTAATTCTTTTCAGATTTTCTTTAGAAGAACTTCTTTAAAAAAAAAAAGTCTTTATTGTTTACATACAACTCATTTATGTCTGGGTTCCATGCATTATCATGCAGGTGGGAGGAATTCTGTACACAGATTATCAGTTAATCTCCATATTTTATCATCTTTTCTCTTAATCTTTGGCATTTTTGAGTCTTTTTCAGAATTGTTCCTCCTTAGTTGGAACCCTCTCAATACAAATGCTTGTAAGTAGCTTTGAATTTATTTGACCAGTCATCAATCCTTCACCCACTTACCAGTTTATAGAAACTGGCTATACTGTTTGATGCCCTGCATACTACCTGGATCAAGATTATAGCCATCATCACCCAGCCTTACTCAATTTTCCCCTCTTATCACTCCAGATACAGTTCTTTATTTTCTTAAACATAGATCCAAGTAAGATTCAAGCGTTGCATTTGAATTTTGTCTTTATTTTCTTTAAGTTTAAAACAACCATGCCTATTAATATTAATTATGTTCTTGTCATTATTTTCTTCAAGAAACTAGGCTGTCATTCTAAATGTGTCTGCTAAAACAAGAAACTTCCTGATGTGTCTTTAAATCTTTACTCTTCTATCTTAGACTATCTTTTCTTCAGTTTTTAAGTATGTATGAATCAATATGGTGCCATAACAGTGTGTGTGTGTGTGATATTAAGCTGCTTCAGTCGTGTCCACTGTGTGTGACCCTATGGACTGTAGCCAGCCTTGCTCCCCTGTCCGTGGGATTCCATAGGCAAGAATACTGGAGTGGGTTGCCATTATGTCCTGCTTAATATTGAGATCCTTGTAACACAAATTACAGACATCTTCCACAAGCCATCCCCATAAACATATTCAGTCTAAGAAAAACTTCCCAGTATTGGATGTGCCTCAGTAAATTTTGGTGTAATAGCAGCATGTAACTGGTAATATTTGTTTTCAGTTTGAAATTCTATGATTGTGAAGGCTGTAGAATGACTTAGTACTATGGTTCAGCAGTTCATGCATGAGATAGAAAGTAATATTCTTTACATACAGGATTCATTCTGATAAATGGGCCAAAATGAATATAAGAAAGTTTTATGTGAGTTTCTTTGCCTGAAATAATCTTATCATGTATAAAACAAACTACTTTTGCTGCATTTTCCTTGGTAAACATAAAATACTTAGTGTGTCTTGTTTTGTAGTTGCTCAGTTCTAATGAACTTTACAGTGATCATTGTAAGAGCTACAGAGTGATTAGATTATGTTTAAGGAATTGTTTCTTGATGAAAGAAGACCAGACATAAAGATGATCTATAGCCCTGCCTGAGTAATGACACAATGCAAAACTTCTGTCTTTTAGAAGCACAGAATGCCCAAGAATATTTGGCATTCTATTCCATTCTGCCCCCTAAGGGGACTCATTTGTTCTTCCTAGCTTGACTGTTGTCATTTGAGCAAGAGGAATACCACTTTACAAGGCTGGGAATTCCCTTTAACAGCCCAATGTGAGTTCAGAACTCCCCTGACTGGGTTACAGACCCAAAGCTATTTATCATCTGGAAATATTTCACCTTCTATTTAAGAGAGTAGAAATTCATTTCAAAAAGGCCCACACCTCCCCCGAGGTAAGCAGAAGAGCAAAGAACAAAGACTATTTACAATGCTTGGGAACAAGAAAAATTGATGTGCTTGGGTATATTACACATCCCATTAAAGAAAAAACATACTCTTCATTGGATGTTCTTTTTCATCTTTCTTTTTCTCCTTGAAGATAGCATGTGTGGTTACATGTGAGGAGCATCCTAACTAATTTTTCAGATTGTCATATTTTACACCTTTAGCTTTTACAGATTACTTTATATCATTTGAGAGTGTCACAATGTATTAATAGGTACTTCTGTAAAAGTTTGAGAGGTCATTGGAATGGTGCCTGGATTTAGGAGGGAAAACATGGGTAGACAAGGTCAAAATAATTTATTTCCTACAATTCCAAAGCTGTAAAACATTTTTCACTAAGTCAGGTTTTTGGTAAAAAATTTAAAAAAAAAACTTAAACAATAAACTAGCAATAAACTAGTCTTATCAAATTGTTAGAAACAGAATGTCTCTTTGCAGTAAAATTGTATTTTATGCATGATTTCAAATATGGTTATTTTTCAGAATGCTAGATAAATTTGTAGATTTATTCTAAATGTAAAGTAAATGCCAAAAATAATGCAGAGCATAATGCCAATAATAATGGATTATTCATAATCATGATACAGTATTATGGCTAGAGGGAATTTATTAATTTATTACCATTTTGTCTGTGTGTTATTATTATTACTATTTGCCTTTACTGAATAGCAGGCACTGTGTTGTATATTTTATAAGCTTTATTTAACTCTCAAAATGACCAATGATATGCTAAAATTAAAAATTTGAGAGATTAAAATTTTAAAACTAAATTCTAATAGTTTAATATGTTTAATTTTCAATAGCTATATCCTAAATTCTTAGTATCTAATAACTCTAATAAAGCAAGCAGACCCAAATACTAACTGTAATATAAATCATGGAATGATCTAAAAATCTATGATTATAAGCATCAAAATTTAGGTTTAGAGTCCTAAATCCATTTGTCCTTACCTGGACATTACTGTATAATTTAATACATGTCTTTGGACTTCAGAATCCTCATGTGTAAATTGTGGATTGTAACATTTATATCTTAAATTTGTGGGATACTGTAGATAATTTGACTTCATATTGTCCATTTCCCTTCATTTATCTCCATTTATATCCAAATGAGCCCAGGATAAAAATATTTGTTTTCATTTGTATCAATTTATACTCATATATGCTAACTGGATCCAAAATAGTGATAAAAAATGCTATCAGGCTTCTACTTTTGGCTAGACAATTTTTAGTGGTTTTATACAATTTTTATATTTAATGCTCAGAACAACCCTACAGGTACAACTCTATTAACATCATCATTTTGTAGATATAGAAATTGAGGCATAGAGAGGTTATTTCCTCAGGACACAGATACAAAGATACAAAGCTGAGATTCCAATCAGGTAGTCTATATAAATGCATGTCACTAGCATTTAAACCATTCCTTTCAATTTGGAAATTATAATGTCATTTTCATTAATTTTCTAAATAATCTCTCTTGAGAGGAAGCACACACATATATATTGAATCTTTGGTCAGATAATTAGCTTAGCCACAGATGGAAGTCACCTAAGTATTAGCTTTGTGACGTCAGTTGGAACAATACCTGATTGTAATATTATGGGTCCAATAATGAGAATGGCTTTATTCAAATATGCTTTGGACTGCCAACTGATGATTGCACTACACACTAGAGAATTACGCTTAGTATTTTCCTCAAAGACACAGGAGTCCAGAGTCCGGTAGGGAACAATATGAGACATAAGGGCAACGATATCCATTCAAAACACTGCCTCTTTCTATAGTTGTGTGCCTTTCAAATTACAATTTTCTATAGAAACTTTTGATAAGCATATACTATATAGTTTTAAAAGGTTATATTTGTGTTTTATTAAAATACAAAGTGATATTACATTTATAGTTAGAAATCCTCATCTAAGTAATATGCTGTATCAATTACAGATTTGGAACAACGAATAGTCAATTAGAAAGATGTGAAAATCTCTGGGACAGAGGAGTCTGGCAGACTAAAGTTCATGGGGCTGCAAAAGAGTCAGATACAACTTAACCACTAAATAACAGCAGAAGTGAACAATATTTATGTTGAAAAGAATACAACTTACTTTTATATCAGGTAAAATTATTTTTCAAAGCTTTTGCACATGTTTACACTATAATTTGCTTTGAAACATATACAAATCCATTATCTTAAAAACAAACTGGAGTAACTACTTCATTAAAGAAAAGGTCATTAACACGTGTGGTCTTTTCATCAATGTACTAATTATAGTGTATTAACAACCACACAGATAAGCATGTGAATGTGCTTGAGAATGTTTACGCACGTGTACATGTTGTATGTGACAGAAAAAAGAGAAAGAGTTGGTATTTATACATTTCCATGTGTTCAGACATGCACATTTTTGTAAAATGAATAAAGGTCAAGTAGATATACATACTATAAATCATTGCTCTAAGAACTCAATCTGAAATTACATTATCTGCTTTATTTTTTCAAAGGTGGTTTGAAGGTGACCCATTTTCTGCAGCATGCATTACTGTGGGGATTGCTTTATGTATTAAACACAAAGCCTTCTCATTGAAGTCTTTTATTCCCTTTCCTCACTTTACAGTAACTTCTTTAAGTGGATTTTGAAAGGATAATATCACCAATGCAGAAAAAAATAAATCCAAGTACTTAAACAGGTTGCTTTCTTTTTGTCATGAGTCAAGCTGTTTTATGTCAAATTAACTGCTAAGAATTCATCTTTCTCAGTCTTTATCCTATAATAGTGTCATAAATATTATCTTATTTGCATGATAATGTACACATTAAATATTATTTTCCCAAAAGTATAAAAAGTGAGTAATCTTAAAGCTAAATATCAATTTGTTAAAGATAAATGGAAACAGTACTATTCTATGTAAGGAAGGCAGTAAGTTATATCTTGTTTCTAAATACAGGTTAGCTAGGTTATTTTTTTAAAGCTCTCATTATAAACACATTAAGTAAAGAATCATTCTCAAGGTTCACTTACTTCCCATAGGCCTAATAGGATTCCCTAGAAATGTCCAGAGATAATAGATCTACTTCAACTTTAAAATGAAAAAGGAAAGAATAAAAATAAAAGAAAAATGAACACAGCTTTCATAGATGCTAGGACCTCAGTTTTGACTGCTTTTAGCATATATATAGTATTGGATACCTGAGTGAAATAAATTGATTTCAGGCTATTGCATTTTTAAAGGTCATTTTAAAAAAAAAAAAAAAACAAGGAACTTGAGATTATAAAGGCAGACACTTAATTTGACATTGATTGAGCCCTTAAATGGTAAATAAATCTCTCAAAGTTTGATTGCTTTTCAGAAGAAACTGAATTGCTTTGTGATTAGAATTCCTCAATAATTCATAGAATCCATGGGTATGTATGTGTGTTTGCAGCACATTTTCCTAAACCTGACATATGAATATCATAGAATGTATATCTACATTATTTCCAAAATTACAAAAATATATGTATGTTACTGGTCTCTTTTCACTGCTTGTTACAATATTTTTCTCTTGATATATCATTGAAGGAATTCCCCGGTGGTTCAGTGGTTAGGACTCTGAACTTTCATGCCAGGGACTATGGGTTTGATCCTTGGTCTGAGAATTAAATCCCCACAAGCTGTGCAATGTGGCCAAAAAAAAGTCATAATTCACTGAATGCTGATTAAAGTAAGTTATATAGAATCTCTGAGATTGACCAAGGTCCAATCATATATTTCATTGTTATTACTTTAGATCATATAAACTTGCACACACTCAATACAAAACTGAATCCAAATCAAGGCTTAATTCTCAGTTATGACTGAGCTCCAACATATATGATGTGATCAGCAGAATTCTACTTTAATGCCAAGATTGCTCCCCCCTTAGTATACAAAATTTGAAAATTCCCAGCACTGAGAAGACTATAGATTTAACCCTTCAGGTTACTTCATGTTGAGTAAGCCTGATCTAATCACATACACTTTCTGAAAGCAGGAGGGTTTTTTCCTAGATGTAGAAAAAGGAAGTCAGAGATACATGATTTAGCTGGTTTGTAATAAAATGAATATTCATGCTGAAAGTTACTAATACTTTCAGAAGGAGTTGAAGACAGTTTCCACTCCCACTGCTGACAGTATTGAGGGGACCTCAGTTCTACAAAAGCAAGGAAATACATACTACCATCGATCTGAATGAGCTTGAAAGCTGACTTCTGCCAATTCTCAAGGGAAAATAACAGCACTGCTGACAGCTTTGGGTCAGTGTTTTGAGACCCTGAGCAGAGAACCCCATGATGCTGTTCTGGATTTATGCCTAATGAACTGTGAGTTAATAAACACATATTGTCTTAAGCTGCTAAATTTGTGCAAATTTGTTGTGCAGCAAGAGAAAATTGATACATGTAGGTAATTATAGAAGTCAAATATTATTGTTATTTCATTTTTAAAATGTAAGTCATGATTTCAATTAAAGATACAATTTTGATTTCTTGGTTATGTGCTCCAATTTTCTAATACATAATTTAATTTTCTAGTTTGTTTAATTTTTCCTACTAATATCTTTACTATTTTTACTAAACTCATCTCCTTCTTCTTTTGTACAAATGATCCTGTACCAATCCACTGGGTGAATCTTGTGACATTGTCAAGTACTGCATTTTGTCCCTTTAACCGTTCAGTGGCCTGGAGAAGGAAATGGCAACCCGCTCCAGTATTCTTGCCTGGAAAATCCCAAGGATAGAGAAGCCTTGTGGGCTACAGTTCATGGGGTCCCAAAGAGTTGGACATGATGAAGTGACTGAGCACTGAGCACAAACATTTGGTGGGAAGAGATCTTAGGTCTGGTCAACACTGATAAGTATCTGCCTTTCAATTCAAATCTGCTTGACTATCAGGATCATCCTCATCTCACCCTACGTGCTAGACAACAAAATGGAGACTCCTTGAAAACAGAAGAAAACGAAAGCTACCTGCAATGCAGACTGAGATGAGAGAAACAAGGAAAGAAAAGGGGGAGTCAGGATACCATCGTGTCAGTTCCAGGAACCATTCAGACTTTCCACATAGAATGAACCCACAAACCTCTACTCTGAATTTGTTCTTGCCAGTCATTAAAAAACTCTTGTCTACTTGACCACAAAACAGAACCATTTGCCCTTTATTTTTCCATGCAATCAGCACCTATTGAATACTGACTGTACTCCACAGACGTGGGGACAAAACCCGTCAGCAATTACTCAAAGGTCAACATGGGTGTGGAGAAGGCAATGGCACAAACTCCAGTACTTTTGCCTGGAGAATCCCAAGGACCGGAGAGCCTGGTAGGCTGCCGTCTATGGGGTCGCACAGAGTCGGACACCACTGAAGCGACTTAGCAGCAGCAGCAGCAACATGGGTAAAGGATCTGTTGTTCCACATCAAAGTCATTAAAAAAAAAAAAGCTCTAAAGATTTTACTGTTGTTAATTCTTCATCCTTTACACAATTTAAAACAACTATCTCTTGTGTGTGTTAGTAGTCAGTCATTTCCAGCTCTTTGAGACTCCATGGACTGTAGCCCACCAGGCTCCTGTTTCCTTGGGATTTCCCAGGCAAGGATACTGGAGTGAGCAGCCATTCCCTTCTCTAGGAGGTCTTCCTGATCCAGTAATAAAACCAGGGTGCCTTGCCCTACATGCAGATTCTTTACTGTCTGAGCCACCAGGGAAGCCCATTCATTTCTTATATGAGATCAGAATAAAATGTCTGCCAACCTTAACTTTGGAATGAGAGAAACTTAGATCAACTAGGATTTGATGTGTGGTGAGCTTGGGATTGACAGCAAAGCTGTCATCATGTAAGTCGTCGTGTGAAATCTGGTGAAATGTGCTGTTTCGTTATGTGCAGACACTTACATGGTGGCAAAGGCCTCTGTTCCTGTCATTCAAACAATGACCATTAATTAAAGCTAATTAAACTGGTTCAAATGCTTAGATTCACTAATTTTCTCATCTTCTTACGAGTATTCTCCAAGTCATCTATTCTAAATATTTATTTTTAATATGAGATTTTTTTTATATTTTCATTCATCTTCCCTCTTAATTGAATTTTGATCATCTTCTTTTTTTTTTTATTGTTTATGCCATACAATGTCATGATATCACCATGGGTTTACATATGCTTCCCCTCCAGAACCCCCCTCCCTCCTCCCTCCCCCCCGGGAAATCTCGCTGCACCAGCCCTGAGCATCAATCCTGGGCTGACGATTGATTAGACATATGATAATTAGCTTGTTTCAATGTCCTTCTCCCATATCATCCCACCCTTACCCTCATCCCCAAAGTCCACGAGTCTATTCTATACATCTGCGTTCCTTTTGCTGTCTCGCATGTTGGGTTCTCGTTACCGTCTTTCTAAATTCCATATATATGTGTTAATATACTGTATTGTTGTTTTTGCTTCTGGCTTACTTCACTCTGGATAATGGGCTCCAGTTTCGTCCATCTGAGTAGAATTGCTTCAAATGATTTTTTTTTTAATGCTGAGTAATATTCCATTGTGTATATGTACCACAGCTTTCTTATCCATTTGTCAGTTGATGGGCATCTAGGTTGCTTCCATGTCCTGGCTATTGTAAACAATGCAGCGATGAACAATATGAGATTTTTTAAAAAACAAAACAGTAGCTACCTCGCTATTCAGAATATGTTGAATGAGCCAGGGTCAGGCTCCAGTTCCCCCCGGTTCCCTTTTCCTATCCAGAATCATGGATACATTCTGGAAAACTCATAACAATGCATAGAACACATGAAAATCTCTCTTGAAACTTTATGATGCCATAGTGTCCTCCAAGCCAGTCCCTCACCATTGTGGGACAGGAAACATTTTGTGTTCAAGATAGTGTTTCTTTAATTCCTAGTTTTGATTCTATCCACATAAAATACAAATAATGATGTATTTTAGTTTAAGATGGGCTTAATTCATTGCCTTATAGAACACTGAGCCCTTTGCTTCTATGATCCTTCGATGTTTGCGGATTTGACAAATTTGCCACCCTTTTTATATCCTGAAGCCTTCTCTGAGAACTTGTATCTGTTGATTTTGAGTACACACTTGCTGCTAATGATGCTTAAAATTTACTGGCCCTGTTCATAGGGAGGAGAATAAGAAGGCATGTGAGCAGTCGGCTCAGATAAAGCAATATATATCAGCTCACATGCAAAAACATTTAAAGGCATTCTACCTGAAGTTTAAACTGCGTCTTTCATGTTCAAGAACTATTTTTACGTGCCTCTTGAACTCACCAGTCCAGATCACTACATAATTCCTTGATTTGAGAAACTTAACCTCCTGGCAGTTTCCCACTTACTTTGATTATACACAACTCTTAAACTAAGTGGTACTAGAGATCAGCTATTCGAAATTCAGTGTAACTGAAGTTGGTAAAAAAGGAGATACAGCTTTAAAAAGAAAAGGAAACACACACACACAGAGTTGCATGACTCTATCACAGCATAAAATCAGGCCTTTGGAACCGGAAAAACCTTAGAACATTGTTTCAATTACTTTATTTCACAGTTGAGGAAATTGAGAATCAGAAAGGCTAAGTGATTTCCTCAATATCATAGAGTTTCGTTAATTACAGAAATCAGAATAGAATCTGGGTTACCCAGCTCTCTGCCCAGAGTTGTTTCCATTACACCAAGTGAAATTATCTGCCACTATTTTAGGGCAAGATGACTCATGAAAGCAGCCTCATAATAATTAATAAATCAAAATACCATGTGCCTATAAAATTTAACACACAAGTAAAAGAGTCTTAACTTCCTGATAGTTTAAGATATGTGTGTGTGTGTGCTCAGTTGTGTCTGAATCTTTCCAACCCCATGGACTGTAGCCTGCCAGGTTTCTTCATCCACGGGATTTTTCCAGACAAGAATATTGGAGTAGATTGCCATTTCTTACTCCAGGGGATCTTCCCCATGTGGTGATCAATACTGTGTCTCTTGCATCCCCTGCATTGGCAGGTGAATTATAAATGACTTTAAATGTACTTCATTCTAATTTCATATATATTTTCATATAGAAATTTATATAATTTTATACATAAACTTGTTAGTGAATTTATATGAAGAAAAAGTAAAACAAAAATATCAAGGACTGAGACTAAATCAACGCTGGGATTAGAAAGAATCACATCAATTTCAAGCTTCATTGGCAACATGGGTAAAATAACATGAAATAAAATTAGCAGACACAATCTTCATTATCAGACTTGTGTATGTGTGTAGAGAACAATATAAATCAAATGAAATGGGATCATTTTATTATTAATAATTACACTAAAATTTTCTATTTGAATAATTTATATAAATATACTAATTATTTTATAAACATTGTCTTCTTTGGCATCATTAATAATCTTTTCCTCCTTTGCTGTGAGAATGAGGAGCCTAAAGGTTGGGATATTAAAATAATTGTTCAATATATTGCAGCTCCACAGTTGAGAGGCTGGAAACAAAACTCACTTATCCTGACTTAGAATAATTTTATTTTTAATTTTACTGTAGCCTATTCTGGAAGTTTTTCAACAAGAACAACAACAACAAAACCATCCCCCCACCCCCCCAAAAAATTAACCCTATTTTAAAGGCCTTATAGTATGGCAAAACCAACACAATAAAGAAAATTAAAAATAAATAAATAAATAAAGGCCTTATAATTTGCAGTCATGAAGAGGTAGTTAACAGTGAATATTTTCTGTACTTCACATCACTTATCACACATTATATATTGTGGAACATAAAATTTTATGAAATTACAGTTACATGCTTGAAATGGATGTTAAATCTCTTCATTTCCTATGTCACAAGGAAGAGTTGTAAACTTGAAAAATTAAAGCTATAATATAATTTATCTTACCCAGAAATAGTCTACTATACATTATATATTTTTGAAGTAAATAATGATGGATAATACTAAAAATGATATTTCTCCATGGAAAACTGTATGATAAATAACTAGAAATAACTGGAATTATGTCCCCTGGATATAGAAAGAAGACTCTCAGCTCCCTACTTTTCCACACAATAAATAGCTGTGCATACTTGGCTAAATGCTTCTTTTTTCATGGGAAAAGAATCTTTCTCTGTCTCATGACAGATATGAAAATGTCAAATAATACATGTATTTTAATAGCTGTTTCTTTTTTACCTGCAAATAGATAAACCAGACAAATCTGTTTATTCCAATGCTAATAGACTACATATATCTACTGGGATTTCCCTGGTGGTCCAGTGGTTAAGACTGTGCTTCCAGTGCAGGGGAGCAAAGAGTGATTCCTAGTCAAGCAATGAAGATCCCACATGTTGTGGCAAAAAAAAAAAAAAGAAAAAAAAATAATATCTACAGTGATATCATGTCTTGCAATATGATTTTCAATTTGGGGTTGAGAATTTTAAATGCTATTGCATAATATAAAGTGATGTGAGGTCTGTGAATATATTTCTTTAGCAGGAAAAGTTGCATGTATTTTTTTTTTTTTAAGACTGCTTTTGCTTTTGAATTTTTTCAATCTGGTAAACAGAGGCCATAATATAAAACCAAGAATTCTACGTGAAAGAGACAAGCAAAAAATTTCAGTATAGAGGTATAAATTCTCCCTTATCATTACTTTTATCTTAGTTCCCTATGTAACTGTTAATTTTCATCCTCAGTGACGCTATGCAGTTAATTATAATAATGACTATCTACATATACAGCAAAAATAAAACATTCTAGTTATATAACAGCAACAGCAGTCAATAAACAGAAAAATGAAAACTATGAAGTATCCTTTATTTTTATATTATTAAATTTGGAGTACAAAATGAAGCAGAGCAAAAACAACACAAGGGATGACTCTATACATGAACACCACCAGATGGTCAATACAGAAATCAGATTGATTATGTTCTTTGCAGATGAAGATGGAGAAGCTCTATTCAGTCAGCAAAAAGAAGACTGGGAGCTGACTGTATCACAGATCATGAACTTCTTTTTGTAAAATTCAATTTAAATTGAAGAAAGTATGGAAAACAACTAGGCTATTCAGGTATGACCTAAATCAAATCTCCTATGGTTATACAGTGAAAGTGACAAATAGATTCATGGGATTAGATCTGATAGAGTATCTGAAGATCAATAGATGTGGGTTCACCACATCGTAAAGGAGGTACTGATTAAGACCATTGCCAAGAAAAATGCAAAAAGGCAAAATGGTTGTCTGGGGAGGCCTTACAAAGAGCTGAGAGAAGAAGAGAAGTGAAAAGCAAAGAAGAAAAGGAAAGATATGCGCATCTGAATGCAGTGTTCCAAAAAATAGCAAGGAGAGATAAAAAAGCCTTCCTAAGTGATCAATGCAAAGAAATAGAGGAAAACAGAATGGGCAAGATGAGAGATCTCTTTGAGAAAATTAAAGATACCAAGGGAACATTTCATGTAAAGATGAGCACAATAAAGGACACAAATTGTATGGATCCAACAGAAGCAGAAGATATTAAGAAGAGGTGGCAAGAATACACAGAAGAGCTATACAAAAAAGATTTTCGTAATTCAGATAACCATGATGGTGTGATCACTCACCTAGAGCCAGAAATCTTGAAGTGTGAAGTCAAGTGGGCCTTAGGTAGCATTGCTACAAACAAAGCTAGTGTAGGTGATGGAATTCCAAATGAGCTATTTCAAGTCCTAAAAGATGATGCTGTAAAAGTGCTATAATCAATATGCCAGCAAATTTGGAAAACTTAGCAGTGGCCACATGACTAGATGAGGTCAATTTTCATTCCAATCCCAAAGAAAAGCAATGCCAAAGAATTTTCAAGCTATCACATAATTACCCTCATCTCACATGCTAGCAAAGTAATACTTAAAATTCTCCAAGCCAGGCTTTAACAGTACATGAACCAAGAACTTCCATATGTTAAAGCTGGATTTAGAAAAGGCAAAAGAACCAGACATCAAATTGTCAATGTCTGTTGGATCATAGAGAAAACAAGAGAATGCCAGAAAAACATCTACTTCAGTTTCATTGACTATGCTAAAGCATTTGACAGTGGGGATAGCAACAAACTGTGGAAAATTCTTTAAAAGATGGGAATACCAGGCCACCTTACCTGCCTCCTGTGAACCCTGTATGCATGTCAAGAATCAACAGTTAGAACTGGACATGGAACAATGGACTGATTCAAAATTGGGAAAGGAGTACATCAAGGCTGAACATTTTCATACTGCTTATTTAACTTATATATAGAGTACATCAGGAAAAATAAATGCTGGGTTGGATGAATCATAACCTGGCATAAAGATTGCCAAAATAATATTAATAACTTCATATATGCAGATGACAATACCCTTATGGTAGAAAATGAAGAGGAACTAAACAGCCTCTTGAAGGTGAAAGAGGAGAGTGAAAAAGCTGACTTAAAACTCAGCATTCAAAAAACTAAAATAATGGCATCCAGTCCCAGGACTTCATTGAAAATAGATGGTGAAACAGTGACAGACTTTATTTTCTTGGGCTCCAAAATCATTGCTGATTGTGACTGCAGCCATGAAATTAAAAGATATTCACATCCTTAGAACCTGAGAATATTTTATTAGCATGTTACATGTCAAGGGTTTTAAAATTGCAGATGGCATTAAGTATGTCAATTATGTGACCTTGATATGGAGAGATTATCCTGTATTATCCAAAAGAGCACAATATAATCATAAGAGTTCTTAAAAGTGGAAAAGCAAGCTAGGAAATTCAGGGTCAGAGGGAAGTGAGAAAGGAAGGGCCATGGATTGAGGAAGATAGGTGGTCTGTAGAATCTGGAAAAGGCAAGAAAACAGATTCTTCCCTAAAGTCTCCAGAAAACAATGCAGCCTTGCCAACACCTTGATTTTACCAGTGAGATCCTTTTATGATTTCTGATTTTCAGAACCATAAGGTATTCACTTAAAATGCTACATGTGACATAGGAGATGCAGGTTAGATCCCTAGATCAGGAAGATCCTCAGGAGAAGGAAATGGCAATCTACTCCAGGTTCTTGGCTAGGAAATTCCATGGATAGAGGAGCCTGGCGGGCTACAGTCCATGGGGTTGCAAAAAGTTGGACACAAATAAGCATACACACATACACATAACTTAATTAATTCTACTGAAAGGCCAACAGGAATTGTGATGAAAACTTAGGAAAGAGAGGTTAAAAAATCTTCACAAAGTAACCTCAGGCATAATTTATTTTAAAGCAGGTCTGTTGCATTATAGAATTCCAATTGCTCTTAAAGAGAAGACTTCCCTAGGCTCCAAATCCAGATGGGTTACAATGGAATATTACTCAGCATTAAAAAAAAAAAATTCATTTGAATCAGTTCTACTCAGGTGGACGGAACTGGAGCCCATTATCCAGAGTGAAGTAAGCCAGAAGCAAAAACAACAATACAGTATATTAACGCATATATATGGAATTTAGAAAGACGGTAACGAGAACCCAGCATGCGAGATAGCAAAAGGAACGCAGATGTATAGAACAGACTCGTGGACTCTGTGGATGAGGGTAAGGGTGGGATGATACGGGAGAATGGCATTGAAACATGTTAATTATCATATGTCTAATCAATCGCCAGCCCAGGATTGATGCTCAGGGCTGGTGCATCGAGATTTCCCGGGGGGAGGGAGGAGGGAGGGAGGAGGGAGGGGGGTTCTGGAGGGGGAGCTTATGTAAACCTATGGTGATATCATGTCATTGTATGGCAAAACTAATAAAAAAAATGGAAAATAAAGAAAAAAAAAGATGCTTGCTCCTTGGAAGAAAAGCTATGACCAAACTAGACAGCATATTAAACAACAGAAACATTATTTTGCAACAAAGGTCCATTTAGTCAAAGCTGTGGTTTTTCCAGTAATCATGTATGGATGTGAGAGTTGGACCATAAAGAAGGCTGAGAACTGAAGAATTGATGATGTTAAACTGTGGTGTTGGAATAGACTCGAGAGTCCCTTGGACTGCAAGGACATCAAACCAGTCAATCCTTAAGAAAATCAATTCTAAATATTCATTTGAAGGACTGATGCTGAACCTGAACCTCCAATAATTTAGCCACCTGATGCAAAGAGCCAACTCATTTGAAATGATCCTGATGCTGGGAAAAGTTGAAGGCAGGAGGAGAAGGGGACCACAGAGTATGAGATGCCTGGATGGCAATACCAACTCAATGGACATGAGTTTGAGCCAGCTCTGGAGGATGGTGAGGGACAGGGAAGCCTGGAATGCTACAGTTCATGGGTTAGCAAGCTGTGCCCAACTCTTTTGTGACCTCTTGGACTGTAGTCTGCCAGACTCATCTGTCCTTGGGATTTTCCCAGCAAGAATACCAGGATCTTCCCAAACCAAGGATCAAGCTCCCAGTCTCTGGCTTGGAAGGTGGATTCTTGATCACTGAGCCACCAAGGAAACCCCCTTTTGTGCATTATCCAGCCAAGTATTCTCTGCCTTTACTTGTACTTTTCCTTATTTTGGGAAGTTGAAAGATTCCTTCCTTCAAAACAGGGCATATATAAGGAAAGGAAAATCTGATTTTGACTACAATTCATACACAACTAAAACTTTGCACCTCACACAGTCAATTAAATACTGAAACATTCTTACGAAGGGGCTTAAGGGTCCTCCAGGTCTCTTCAAGCTACTTAGTTTTAAAGTGCTTCTCCCATTTACACTTGCAGCAAGACATATTTGCAGGGAATCCTTTATTAAAGCAGAAGCAGTCATTGATTTCTTTCTTTTTTTATTTTATTTACTTTTTACAAACTAATTTCTATTTACTATGTTTTCTTAACTGAGATTCATCAGTTCTTCAGATATCCATTAATGTCAACATATTGTTCTACCACAAGAAAATTGTTCAAATAAACTCTAGATGCTTTTCTTGTCACATACTTTTATCCTGGTGTTAAAAATGAAGCATGGACATTTAAAAGGCAGACTTGAGACAGTCTCCTCTAAAATTTCCAATGTATCTAATATTGTGTGATTCAAAACATGAGTCTAAGAGCAAATAAAAATTGACTTTTTTTTCCATTCAGCATACAAACCCACTGAACTAACCTTTCAGGTTTGATGCTCCATCAGTTAACACTACACTATTTTCACAAGAAATATGATTTGATCAGAGAAGAACTGCAGCAGCCTGAAACATATATTCCCAGAACGAGTTTCTAAGAGTACTGCAGCCATTAAATGCCTTCCATAATGTCTGTGATAAATCTTACTATTAGTGAACAGTATCAGTTAAAGGCATCTCTTCGGAACTGCCAGTCTAACCTACAGGTGCCCATTTTCTACAGAATTTTCCAGTCATAAATGTGGATAGCTCAATCTATCAGTGATTTTCTTAAAGCAGTATACTCAAAAATAGTATAAAGGCTTCCTTTTTAATTTAGTTTTTTTAAATTTATTTGCTATTTTTGGTGGTTATAACATAGAATATCATTTAAAAGCATGGACTTTGGTACTTAATTGCCTGAGTTTGGTGCTATGACCTTGGGCAAAATAATTAATTTCTTTTGGGTAGATGAGAACAATAGTGGCAATGTGATGATTAAATAAGACAGTTAAACTAGAGTTTGTTACAGTATAAAATGTAAGCACTTTCATAAGCATTACCATTCCTTCCAATCCCTTGTGTCTACATTCTTGCTTCCAGTTTTGTTGGAGTCAGTTTGTTTTTTGTTGTTATTCCTGAGGGTTAATCCTGGTTAAACTCTTGTCTTCTGCCCCTTCCTTTGCCTAATAATATTCTGTTTTTTTATTCTATTTGATAGGCCCAACCAACATCTATGCTTCTGCTGCTGCTGCTAAGTCGCTTCAGTCGTGTCCGACTCTGTGCGACCCCATAGACGGCAGCCCACCAGGCTCCCCCATCTCTGGGTTCTCCAGGCAAGAACACTGGAGGGGGTTGCCATTTCCTTCTCCAAAGCGTGAAAATGAAAAGTGAAAGTGAAGTCGCTCAGTTGTGTTCGACTCTCAGTGACCCCATGGACTGCAGCCCACCAGGCTCCCCCGTCCATGGGGTTTTCCAGGCGAGAGTACTGGGGTGCGGTGCCAGTGCCTTCTCCGTAACAACTGTGTACTCTGTGAAAGACTCTTGGAATACTGAGACTGCGATCTGTCTGAAGTAAAATAATTTCTGCAAAACAAAATAGATCAAGGTGATTGTTTAGGTCCCATAGAGAGCTGGAAAATTAGACCCAGGCAGCCACTTTAGCTGCTTAACCTAGGCCAAAAGCAAGGGGCTGGACTAAATCTCTTGATTCCTCAGAATCAATAGCAGCACAGAATTCGTCCATCACCGTGACTGTTTCCAGGTGTAATGTGACATAATTATTGCTGATTCGTTCCCTAATTATAATGTGAGAGCCATTACTGAGTGGTGACATTGCAGCAACCAGAAGGATGCTCACATCTTTGCCACGGAGTAAAAGCGACGATTATTACATTCAATCTTCAAGTGATGGACAGAATAATACAAAAATTGGTTTACCTGCCATCCATATCAACATGGTGAATATGCAACATGTTTCTGTATATTTTTCAATTATAAAAATATATTTACATTCTGTCAAATATTTGCTCAACTTAAATCAAAGCCTGTAGTAGTTCATAAAATTAATAAGTGGATCAATTCCCATTGTTGATTTAAAATTATCAGTACAAATAAAGAATCAAGAAAATTACCAGTTTTCCTTTTTCTGAGTAATGTATTTAGTCACCGAATATCTTTAACTTGAATTTTGATTTTTTTTTTTTTTTCCCCAGTACTGAGCAGCTTATGGAATCTTAGTTCCCTGACTATGGATTGAACCCATGCCTCCTGAAGTGGAAGCCCAGATTCCTAACCACTGGACCACCAAGGAATGCCCCATTACATGAATTTTGAAAAGCAAAATGAGAAGTTATCAGATAATTGTGTATTTACGATGCAAAATAATGTGCTCATTCTAAAATGTCTCCCACTGTATAAATTAAAAAAAAATAATAACAGCAAGACAAAATTGAATAACCTGCCTAATCCCACACAGCTATAAAATAAGGAGTAAAAATTTTGGTGTCTGACTCCACACTCTCCATTTTCCACCTTTAACTGTGGCAGCTTTCAGTAAATATTTATTCCAGAGCGTTAAATCATAAAAGACAGTGAGATCTACTAGCTTTGATTCTACTGAAGTACTTGAACTTCTATTTTTAACAATATCTATCCTTACTAATCTGTGGGGACCTGCTTGAAAAGTCTATATTGAATATAGCAGTCATTGCTTGAGGCCTACCCAATATCCGATTACCTTTTTCTTCTTATAAATAGAATATTTCCATATTAACAGAATCTATTATCAATGAGCTGTATCTCAGATAGTGTTAAGCCTAATTAAAATGCTTACCTCCCCAAAATACCTTGGAGACAAGGTAGACATTGGATTCCATTTGACTAATAAGACAAACATGGAAGAAACCTTCATCTCTTCCATTTTTTTTCCTTCATTTTTCCCTGTCTTGCTGACAAAATAGCTAGTCACTCAGAAGCCACTTTACAGGGATAGAGAAGAAAGAAAGCTTAAGGTGATGGATTGGAAAATTAAAAGGCCATTTTTGATGTTATCTTGGAGTTGCTATACCAAACTCAGGGTATCTATCTCTGGACTTCTTTTACACAAGAAAAATAAATCTCAACTTGTTGAAGAGATTACAGTTTGATATTATTTTCCATGTAGTTGAATCCAATTCTGACTTGTAGATGTTTTTCTTCATGCAATAGTATTTCAGTTTGTAAAAATTACTTACAATTTGTAGTAATAATCACATACATGTAAAATGCATATATAAAGAGTATCTTAAACTCATTCAAATATTCATTTGTTAAATATTACATAACAAACAGACTAAATGACTTTGATTGAGCCATTTTATGTTGTATTTTTCCTAAATAAATACCTTATGCAAAGAAAATGTACCATAAACTGTCTAATAATTAGTGAATCAACTATCTTGTAAAGAATTTTAAAGACAAGGAAATTAAGGGTAATTGTCTTTATTGAAAACACAAATTACCCTCTCTGCTACAAATCAGATGAAAGTTCTACATACTAATTTGAAGAAACTTGTTTTGAACTTCATGTTTTAATAATACTATTTTCATTGTTTAAGTGTATTTTCTAACAAAATAAAAGATATATATTGAACAAATAATCTGTCTTTATTGGATTTCTTCTCCATAACTTTTTGAAATGTTACTAAGACATAATCAAGCCAATTAAAAATTGTCTATTTTTAAGGTGCTTGCACTTCTGTAAATATGTTTAAGAAAAAGTAATTTTTAAGAAGAATTTAAATATGGTGACTTTTTAGGGATGGATAGGCAATTCCTTTAATACAGAATATTATTTACAATTTGATCATAGCATTTCACATATCTCCATTAGCCTGGAGACACAACATGAAGGAAAATACCTCTTTAGCCAGTAGATACAAGATTTAGTGTGCACAGCAAATATTGAAAAAAATCTATATTAGGAGTATTTTTATAAAGTTCAGATTTCCTGATTAAAGTATGATTCTCAAAATGACTCAAAATGGATACATATCAAAGTACTTGCTTATTAATTACCCTAAGAAAAAATTTGAATGCATTTATAACTGATAGGTATCTGATTGACCTTGTTTTGAATGTTACAAATTGTACTTTTAAAAGTGATATAATATAGTTGAAAGAAAATATTAAAAAAAGAATCTTTGATTCAGTGCATTTATGGCTAAAAAGCTAATACTTTCATTTTAATGATACTTGTTTGGGAACTATGTGTGTGTTAAGGGATCTTATGTCCAGTCAGAGAACAGAATTTGCATCTATAAATTTATTAATAATTCTTTCCTTATGTAGTATATAACATTTTCAGGATAATGCATGTATTTAGTGCTGTGGGCTCAGTTGCTTCAGTTGTGTCCGAATAAAAAGAACTACAATCTCCACATTTCTCCAAGTATTCATGTGAATTCTGTTTAAGTTGAGAGAATAGGGGTTTATTTAATTAGAATTAGTAGACGCAGTCAAATTTCAAAGTTAATTAAGATATGACTATTTATCTTGCATTACTGTTCCTTTATCAAAGTGACTGAAACAATCCTAAAAGCCTAATCATTAACACTCGAAGAAGATATGACATTTATAAGCCCAGTTATCAAGAAGCTAAAAATTTCATTTAACCATCGGTCTATTATATAAGGAAAATCAAGGAGAAAATATCAGAATAAACATTGTTACTGATTCAAGTTTTGAAATAACTTCAATTGCATTCACAATGGGCCATCCTTCTGGACACTGAAGGACATTGAATCATATCACTGTTGCATTGGCAGAGCTCACACAGTTACCCACAAAGTGGGTCACTAGCATACTTACACAAGTAAAAGCTACAACATGGAAAGTTAAGTGTGAAAATGATTAAAAAAAAAAAAGAAAGAAAGAATTTGAAGAGTAAATTACAGAATCAGTACTTGACTTTCTGTAAAATTGTTTTCCAACCAGCTCAAAATCAGAGCAATAGGTCTAGGATACAGTAATTTTAGTTCTTCCCTTCCAAGTAAAGAAATAGAAATGTACCGTAGGTGCAAAAGTTTTATGAGAATGCATTTTGGATTATCTTATTTCTAATAAAATAGTTTAGGGACTTCCCGGGTAGTCCAGTGGCTAAGACTTCATACTTCTACTGGAGGGGGCGTGGTTTTGATCCCTGGTTGGGGAACTAAGATGCCACATGACTCAAGGTGCAGCAGGAGGGGACAGGGGAGTTTCCCCTACAAAATTCTGTAAGATCAGTTTGATTTACTCTTAACAAATGTTGTCTCTGCATAGTTTAATACAAGCCAATTTCAATAATACGTTATCATAGTTATGGCTTCTCTATTTTGGTTAGCAGTTACTCGGAACGGAATTAAGAACAAGGAGTTGGCTGTGTCATCCATTTGGCTTTAGTGTATGGTCCTTAAAGATGGACCATTCATCCATCTATTGACTCTCAGGTGGCTTCCACGTCTTGCCTATTGTAAACATTGCTGCAATATACATAGGGGTCCAAGTATCTCTTCACATTAGTGCTTTTGGGTTTTTTCAGAAAACTACCCAAAATTGGAATTGCTGAGTTATATGGCATTTTTTATTATTTTGAGGAAATTAAAATCTGTTTTTCAAAGTGGCTGTACCAATTTACATCCCCATTAACAACGCATGAATATTCTCTTTTTGTCACATCTTCACCACTCCTTGTTATTTGCTGTCTTTTTGATAAACGTTCTGGTAGGTGTGAGGTGATATCTCATTGAGGTCTTGATTTGCATTTCCTTGATGATAGTGATGTTGAGCATCTTTTCCTGTGTCTTTTGGTCATATGTGCATCTTCTTATGCTTTCTTAAAAAGCACTTCCCAATATTCATCTTGATTCTTTGTACATCGTGTGTAAATAAAAGCTCATTTTCTTTATTTACTTTAGAGACATGTGTACCCCAATGTTCATCGCTGCATTGTTTACAATAGCCAGGACATGGAAGCAACCTAGATGCCCATCAACTGACGAATGGATAAGAAAGCTGTGGTACATATACACAATGGAATATTACTCAGCATTAAAAAAAAATTCATTTGAAGCAGTTCTACTCAGGTGGATGGAACTGGAGCCTATTATCCAGAGTGAAGTAAGCCAGAAGGTAAAACAACAATACAGTATACTAACGCATATATATGGAATTTAGAAAGATGGTAATGAGAACCCTGCATGCGAGATAGCAAAAGAAACGCAGATGTATAGAACAGACTCATGGACTCTGTGGAAGAGGGCAAGGGTGGGATGTTTTGGGAGAATGACATTGAAACATGTAAATTATCATATGTGAAATCAATCGCCAGCCCAGGGCTGATGCTCAGGGCTGGTGCACCGAGAGGACCCAGGGGGAGGGAATCGGGAGGGAGGAGGGAGGGGTGTTCTGGAGGGGGAGCATATGTAAAACCATGGCGGTTTCATGTCAATGTATGGCAAAACCAACACAATAAAGTAAATAAAATTTAAAAAAATAAAAACTAAATTAACAGTTGAAGCATCAGCAATTCAAAAGAAAGAAAGAGAAATGATTTAAATTTATGCTAAAACAAATTCAAAAACTACAATATCTAGTTTCTTTCTGAAGCATATTATTTAAGACATATGCTGTATTAAAACATTTTTGGTTCAGAATTATCTTTTTTTCCTCCTCATCATCCCAGATCCTTGAATGAGCCATTTGTTTTTGGAAATGGGAGCAATTTAACTAAGGAGAAACAGGGTGGACCAATTTTGAAAAAGCACACATGCATACATTTTTATATTTAACTTATTATGTTTTTTTATCAGTGTTATGAGAACTACAAACATTATCAAATCTCCAGTCCAATTTCTTCTTTTTTTTTCAAAGCAGTCATCTATTCTTTTCTTCTCTCTATTCATTATCAAGCTGAGAACATATGGTCCTGAATCTTCACAAGACAGTTGTCAAACGTCAATTCTTCTGCCACTCATTGTGTAGTAACTGTCAAAACCGATGGTGAAGTCAAACCTCTATGCATATGATCCACAACTGAGCAAGGCTGGAGGAAGTCAGGGACTACTGTACATAGTCGGCAATGTAAATGGCTCTTATTTCACTAAAGAAAGTTCAGTCCTTGCAATGACCTTTAGGTTCTTCTGTTTTTTGGCCCCCACAGTCCATTCCTACTGTCTCCTTAACCTCTGCTACCTTCCTTCCCCTGTTACTCACTGGGCTATGTACACACGGACTCTTCAGTCTCCTTGCCTAGACTGCTGTCCCAAGATATCCACGTAGCTAATTCATACTTTCTTTGCCTGATATCACTCACATATCACCAAAATTAAGTATATTTGCCAGCCCTATGTTAAATAGCAACCCACTCTTCCTTGAACCATTCCTGATCTTCCTAAGCCTGGTCAGCTTGTTTTTTGTTTTGTTTTTCTTTTTAAGTAACACTGATGATTTTTTAATGAACTGTGTAATGTCTTCTACCTGACATTCAGTGTTTCTTTATCAACCTGCTAGACCTTCCATTCCCAGAGAGCAGGAGAAATTGTCTGTTTTTACACCCAAACATGCTCAGAGGAGAAAGGGATGACAGAGGATGAGATGGTTGGATGATATCTCTGAGTCAACAGACTTGAATTTGAGCAAATACTGAAGGAAATAGTGAAGGACAGGGAAGCCTGGTGTGCTACAGTCCATGAGATGGCGAAGAGTTGGATATGACTCAGCGACTAAACAAAAACATGCTCAGCTACCCAGAACTGTGCCTTGCTTGATTATTCAATAAATACTATTTGAATTAATGAATAATTTTCTAATGATTATTCCAAATTTATTTTTTCTAAGTTACCTGAAATTGCATATCTACTCAACTTACTCTCCTGCTCTCTGAAATGGTAATATCAAACCTATTCACTGCACTGACAGTCTCCAGCCCTGCCTCTTTACATGAGCAGCTTGATAAAGTTATCCATATGATCAGATTGACTTAACCTGATGGAAAAATTTTCAGTCCTCTTTCTACCTGCCTTTGATTCTAGTTACCATTTTCTCCTTGAAGTGATATTTCTTTAATTTCAAAGACACTACTCGGACTGGATTTTCCTTCTACCCTTCTGACACTCTCACCAGTTTTCTTCTTGGGCTTATACTCCTTTCCTCACCTACTGGATTCTCCACCTGTGTCTCCCTGTTTCAGGCCACCTTCCCTCTTTAATCAGAATCCTATATCAGGTAATATCATTTATTTTCTTGGTTTTAGTTCTTATTAAGACACTCAAACAACACTCTCATCTAAACTTCTGCTTCTAAGTTTCATACTGTTGAATATATATATATTTTTTTCATAATTTAAACGTGATGTTGCTTTCACTTGCTAAGTCATGTCTGACTCTTAGCGATCCCATGGACTGCAGCATGCCAGGCTTCTCTGTTCCACACCATTTCCCAGAGTTTGCCCAAAGGTGAAAGTGAAGTCTCTCAGTCGTGACCGACTCTTTGTGACCCCCATGGACTGTAGCCTACCACGCTCCACTGTCCATGGGATTTTCCAGGCAAGAGTACTGGAGTGGGCTGCCATTTTCTTCTCCAGAGGATCTTCCTGACCCAGGGATCGAACCTGGGTCTCTTGCATTGTAGGCAGACGCTTTACCATCTGAGCCACCATGGAAGCTTAAGTTTGCCCAAGTTCATGTTCAATTGAATCGGTCATGCCATCCAACAATCTCATCCTCTGTCATTCCCTTCTCCTCCTGTCTTCAGTCTTTCCCAGCATCAGGGGCTTTTCCAATGAGTCAGCTCTTCATATCGGGTGGCCAAAATATTGGAGCTTCAGCCTCAGCATCAATCCTTCCAAAGAGTAGTAAGAGTTGATTTCCTTTAAGATTACTGTGATAACACAAAAATATTAACTCACTTGTCTCAAGGCTTTGGTTGCTATTGTGTTGTGCTTTGTCACTTAGTCGTGTCCAACTCTTTGCAACCCTGTGAACTGCAGCCCATCAGGCTCCTCTTTCCATGAAATTTTCCAGGCAAGAATACTGGAGTGGGTTGCCAGTTGCTACTTCAGGGATTCTTCCAGACCCGGGGATAAAATCTCTTGACCCTTCTGCATTGGTAGACAGATTCTTCATACCCCTGAAACTTCCCTTTAAAAGGCCTCACCCACTGAGTGTGGGAGGGAGTCAGCATTTGAACATAAGTCAGTCTGCCACCCTTTCCCCTGTTATACCCCAGTTGCTTGCCTCCAAAAGAAAAGCAAACTTTTGTTTCCCCAACCGGACCTCTAGAGAATTGGCTTTTTTCCTGTTAACTTTTTATTTTATATTGGAGTACAGTTGATTGACAATGTTGTGTTAGTTTCAGATGTATATCAAAGTGATTCAGTTATATATACATGTACCTATTCTTTTTTTCAAATTCTTGTCTCAATTAAGTTGTTACAGAATACTGAGCAGAATTCCCTGTGTTATACAGCAGGTCCTTGTTGGGTATTCATTTTAATTATAATAGTGTGTATATGTTAATCCCATGATCGGCAAGCAGCTAGACCCCACTTTGGGTAAAAAGGCATATGTTTGCTAACTATGTGGTGGGAGTAATAGCATCTACCTTATGGGATTGTTGTGAAGATGAAATGAGTTACTCATCAAAGCTATCAGGACTCGGCTTGACAGGTAGTATGCAAGTTTTTTAAACTGTATTTTTCTTGTTAAAATTCACAAGTTTCACAACCACCTCAGCTTTGACTATGTGTTTTGCTTTTTTTGTGTGTACTTGCTTATGGTGACTTGTCTCTTGGTGTGATATGCAGTATTTGTGTTGTGAGCTCATGTCCTTGGAACTTTATCTGAAGAAAATTTGGGACCTGAATTTAAGAAACATTCCTCAACAGGTTGTTTGGGATTTGCATTTCCTGGGTCTCTGGGATCATTTCCAACCTGACATCATTTTTAAACTACACATTTGACTTCAGACTTTTTCTGAGGCCACTACCCAGTACAAAGGAAAGCTCATGGATAAGAATTCTCTCGAGAGACTTCACTTCTCTTCCTACACAGAGCAAGTCTGCAGGATGCAGACCTCTATGACTTTACCTAGAAGACTCCCCATCTGCCAGACCAATGATTCATTCTTTAGAATTGCTCTGTGTCTTCCTACATCACTTTCTTACTTTCACAGATGTCAGACCTGCAGCACAATCTAAAGACTTTTCCTGTCTTCTTTTGCACCTTCTGATTGATCCTTCACATGATTTTTCCCCAAATATTTCTTGGACATGTGGTCACAACTGGGTGATTAGAACTGACACAAGCGGCCAGGGCTATTCTAGAATAAGCATCATTCTCTAGAGCAACATTACTTGCTGATTCTCTCTCCCCAAGTTTTGTTTTATATTAACATCAACTCCACAACAGTGCAGTAAAAAAAAAAAAAACCTTAAAATGATAATAATATTTTACTTTTAATGCTAGGCCTTCTAGGAGGGTCTTAGTTTGCCATTTTGCCAGGAATGAAGATTAACCCTGTCTTTTCCTCATCAATTTAAACTAAGAGGCACATTGGCCAAAAATATTAAATGCATTAGTGAAAAACGTGTATGATGAATTCTTTCTCAAATATTTCCTTTTTAAATTCATGAGCCTCTTAATTTACCATACTACTGGAGGACATTTCAGTATTGGTATAACATTTTTCAGAATCTGATGATGCATAAATGTGACTACAGTGTAAGCTAATAAAAGTAATTGTGGGATAGGGTAGAAGGTGGGAGGGAGGTTCAGGAGGGAGGGGGCATATGTATATACATGGCTGATGTATGACAGAAATCAACACAATGTTGTAAAGCAACTATCTTTTAATTAAAAATAAATTTTAAAAAAGTAATTGTAAAATTTCTCCTCTTCTTCACCATGGTTCCATGACAGGTTTCCCAGAAACATAAAGATCTTTTCATCCTGTGAGAAGTTTGGTTGTTATTTATGGTCATTAACTCCCACCCTTTTAACTGCATGCATTTCATGCATCTTGGGTTTAACCAGAGTTGACTTAGCAAGGCATTTATTCTGGGTGAGTGCCTCACTTCACCCAAATCACAAGTGTTCTTTGCTTCACGGAACTCTATTGCTTTTGTTGTCTAGAACCAATTATATCCTAGCCAATCTTCTGCCCTTTTAATTTTCCTTGGTACTTTTCACAATGAAATGTGCAAATAAATGACTGATGTAAGATTACACCCACTTTCTGGTTTATCCACTTACGCATCAGGACACAGAACTGTCTCCAGCTTATTATGAATTTACTCTTCTCAGTTATGGCTAATAACAAGATTTCTCTTGCTCTAGATTAGCAATACAGCCAGTCATCTCTATTATTTAACTAATTTACTCTCACAGTACTGTCTGAAGTATATGCATGTCATTTAAAATTATATACATGTGGGAGTCAACCGCATCGCCTGTCTCTGGCAGCCTGCGGTGGTTTAAAGGAGGTGGCAGGAAGCTGGTGTTTGGTCGAATTCATCACTCTCATAGTTGCTTGGGTTGTTCACAATCAAAATTAACAAAGCAAAAAAAAAAAAAAAAAAACCGATGTCTGTTGTGCTAATGTCCTATGAGGCCCAGTTCTTTGGCATCACACCGCAGCCTTGCATGCTTAGGATCTACATTGCCTTTCAAGACTACCTGTTTGAGGTGATGCAGGCTGTTGAACAGATTGTTCTAAAGAAGCTGGATGGCATCCCAGACTGTGCGATTAGCCCAGTCCAGATTCACAAGTGCACAGAAAATTTCTTTGCTTCATGAAAGGACGTTTTGAAACCTTTTTGGCAAAATGGAGCAGCTCTTCTTATAGTTGATTTTGCAGATTCCCCCAAATGTCTTGCTTCCAGAAGATAAATCTCAGGAGACACATTCTTACAGTGAGGAAGAATTCCACCTTCACCAAAAAGAAATTGAACAGTTACAGGAGAAGTATAAGACTGAATTGTGCACTAAGCAGGCCCTTCTTGCAGAATTAGAAGAGCAAAAAATCGTTCAGGAGAAACTCAAACAGACATTGTCTTTGTTTGATGAACTTGAAAATGTTGGCAGAGACCATGGGGCTAGCGATTTTATGGAGGGCTTGGTGTTCCTGATCCAGAACTCCAGAAAACTCCAGAATATCAGAGAGAATGTGGAAAAGGAAGGCAAGCGATTGAAAATATCTTGATTTCTCAATAGATAACGGAGTTTCTCAGAAGGTGGACTGGTAAGGGATTTATATCGATAATATTCTTAATCCTAGTGAACTGTATATTTTGGGGAGAGTTTCTTTGTTCATGCTTTCTTATATTTCACATCCTCCTCTTTTTTAGTCCACTCTTCTGAAGCATCTGTGTTTTATGTTGAACTAATCTTTGAAGCATCTGTGCTTAGAGGTCCGTAATGGTTGGGAAGGGATTCTTGGTTCATTAAGAACTCATTTGGGGGCATGACTGAAGAAGTAAAGCTTTCCCTGGCCACTCAAAGATATTTGTAAAAGTTGTACCTTGGTCGTGAGTCCTTTGTAACCCTGACCTTTTTGACTTACTCTTTGGATGAAACGAAATGACACAAAGGTTAAGTGGGTGTCTTCTTTATTAACCAGCCACCACACTGTGGGACAGCCAACTCAGACTGCTTGTTCTTGCCCAGTAACTTTTCTCACACAAGGAAATTAATAACTAGCTGAAAGAAGCAAGTAGCAGAAGAAACAATCATGACCTTTAGAAAGAAGAATGAAGTTACTTCTAAGATAAATCCTTGATGATGTTAAAGAGTTTAGTGTCTTAGAGCCCAGCAATGGAACAGATTGGACAAAAAGGAAGCATCTTACTGGCATAGAAAAGAAAGCCTGGAACATACTGAATTGCAAAGATTATATTAACTGACTATTAGGTATATATACCATTTTTTTTGTCATACTTCAGTTAGTTTTGGAATCTGCCTTGAACCTAATATTTAATTAACTTATTTATTCACACTCATAGTAACTCTTGGTGATAAACTTTAGCTGTATCTTGTGCTTAAATTCAATGGAACCTAATATTTCCTTTTGTAACTAACCCATATAAAATGGTAGATCACCCATGGAAAGGGGAGAAATAGCAATAGCTGCTGTTAAGGTATTACTTGCCTTCCATGTCTTTCTAAAGAACAGAATTTGAAGTTTCTCCTTTATATAGAAGTGTAACTTAGGGTATTCATATTTGCAATTAAATATTCATCAGTATAAGAAGCCTGTGTATTAAATATGTATATTTAAAAAATAAATAAATAAAATTATATACATGTATGCATGCATCTACTTCCCCAAGGCTTTGTATTTGCATCTCTTTGCTTCAGAATTTTGGGGCCTAATTTCTATTCCTTTGTGTATTAAAGGCGAGAGAATGTCTGCCATTGAGGAATCTTCAAAATTCCCTCGAGCAGAAGTGAATTGATCTTTGTTTCATAAATATGTCTTTTCAAGGTCCTGGATTAGTTTCAATCATGTCTGACTCTTGGAGATTCCCATGGACTGCAGCCTGCCAGGCTCCTCTGACCATGGGATTCTCCAAGCAAGAATACTGGAGCGGGTAGCCATGCTCTTCTGTAGGGTATCTTCCCAACCCAGGGATCAAACCTGGGTCTCCCACCTTGCAGGTAGCTTCTTTACAGTCTGAGCCACAAGGGAAACCCAACTTTTAAGTATATGACTTGCAATTAAACCTCAATACTCACTGTACTCTAGTTCCTTTTCAGGAAAAATGACCATGTACATGTTTCCTCTCAGTTTATATAGTAAATACAGGCAATGTTTAGAAAGGACAGGTGGAAGGATAGTGGCCAGTTTCTCTGGATATTAGAAATTCCTCGTAAGATTAAGTCAGACCAGCATAGAGCCTTAATCCTCTATGACATGAGAATGAGACCATATAAAAATATTTTTACAAAGATCTAAAGAAAAAATAGTACAAGAGTTTGCTCCTTAAAATTTAATAGGTTACTTAAAGGATATTGTAATTTTTTAAAAAAAACTATGTGGATATTATTGATGGCTACTATTTTTATTTGGGGCTTCCCTGGTAGCTCAGACAGTAAAGAATCTGCCTGCAGTGAGGGAGACTCAGGCTCAGTCCCTGGGTCTAGAAGATCCTTATTTGGTACTCTTTTCACAAACACTAATAAGACATATCCTCTTATCTGACCAAAAGGAAAAGTGCATCATGGTAAAATAAAAAGATGTGTGTGTGTGTGTGTGTGTGTGTGTGTGTGTGTGTGTGTGTGTACAATTAACTTTTGAAAAGTCTTATCATGCAACTGTGTCATAATTTTTGTATGTAGATGGAAAACCAAGAGCAATATGAGCCCACCATCAGAAAACAATTCTTCCTGACATGGACTTTGTAATCCTATGCTTTATAGAATTTTTTTTAATTTAATTTTCCCTCCATTCTGACATCCTCACTTAACTAATTTTATTTTATTCTTTATATTATATATACTTTTTATACATATAACATGTAATTATATATAATTATAAGACATAGTAATATTTCTTGAAAACAGAAAACAAATGGAAAATAGACATCCTCTATATACAACTTAAATATCATTCTTTCATATATTATCAAACGGCATACAGTATTTGAAATGCCACATATGCATAATGCACATTTGTTTACCAAATTAAAAAAACTAGAATTTGGAAGGTAAAGTCATTTCTTCAATATGTTTTATTTATTTTAAAGTATTAGTAGTTTATAATCTTGGCTAGCTTTTATCTCAATAGAGTCAACCCTCTATTACCAAAGTACAGATTAATGTTTTAAAAATTAATTGCATTAAAAATTTACAAATATATTTATATTAATAAAATGCAAATTATATTTTTAAAAGTTATTTTACTTTTCAAAAATCAGTGTACACATCTACGGTCTCAAAAAATGTCTGCTGTCAGAACTTCTGAATACCAGCAAATGCCACCCTGGGTCTAAAATGAAATGTAAATTTCCTTTTCCATTGTTTGCATTGTATTTTTAAACATCAAAAAAGAGAGAGAGAGAGAGATGCAAAGTTTTTAGCATTTCAATGAGACTTAGTTTTTCAATAATTGAAAAAGTTGGTAGACTAGAAAATGAAAACGTGTATACTATTGTGACAAGGAGAATAAATGATTTGTGATATGAAAGAGAAAAACGTTGAATTAATATATTTTGAATTCCAATTCAATTCTTTAAGCATAATTAAAAAGTGCATCAGTGTCTCTCCAAATAGTAAGTTAGATTTCTTTTAAAGAGTCAGATTTGCTTGTCTTTCAGTTGATAATTAGTTACAGGCAAAAATCTTTTACCCTAATGATTTACAGACAAACTAAAATATCTAGGTGTAATTCCATTTAGAATCTTAATGAACTTTAGTAGTTGTTGTTCAGTTGCTAAGTCGTGTCTGACTCTGCAACCCCACAGACTGCAGCACCCCAGGCTCCTCTGTCCATGGGATTCTCCAGGCAAGAATCCTGGAGTGGGTTGCCATGCCCTCCTCCAGAAGATCTCCCTGATCCAGGGCCAGACTCCACTGACAGATTGGTTCTTTACTTCTAGGGCCACCTGGGAAGCCCGGTATGATGTTTACTTACACACAAAATATATCTTACCAAATGATCTTAAATATCTCAAATTTGTGTAGGATATGTGTGCATATTCTGTAAAATTTCTGAGGAAGGTTGATAGAATCTTCTCCTGAAGGTACAGGTTAAGAAAAACAGGCTCACTAGGGTAAAGCAGGACACACTTTTGCTTTGTATGGAAGAATCAGTGTTAAATGTCAGTATGCAATCAAGTCATCCTACTGGTAACAGAAACATAGAAAGATAAGAATTCCCTGTGTGAGAGAAGTTTAAATCTTCATAACATCATTCATTTGCCTCCTAAGTTATCTGGCCTATGTGGTCTGCCATGGAATCACTTAAAAAAAAAAAAAAACCAAAAAACAGTGAACACATCATAATCATTCTCAGATTCTTGTAGTGTGTCCCCTGAAAGTATGTCAATATTTAACAGTATTAATATTCAGCAGAAAAAGTATGTATGAGGCCTGCAATTTAAATATATGTATGCAGAATAAATCAAATTTTAAATATGCATATATGTGATCAAGTTGATGTCACTGAAGCATAAATACTATAAATATAAACTCATTCATGAATATCCTGGTAAGTTTACCCTATTAGTATACCAAGCAAAAGTAATGGACTAACTCAGAGAGTTAGAGCAAGAGATAAAATTCGAAGAATGTTGGCTCAACTTCTCATTGTGATCATCTGTTAATTTTCTAACAGCTGATTTTATTTAATTAGGAGATGACATTAGCTAACTTTGCGGTTAAAACATTACTGCAAAGAGAAATGAGGAAATCTTTAATACATTGTATCTTTCCTATTAAAAAAAAATTCAATGAGAGTTTAGTATACCTTTCTATGTTGTATTTTTTTTTACTCCTGAAGTAATACTTCTAAATTTAAGAATACAATAGCTATCTCAAAATAGAGATGTATATATTGCACCATTTCCTTTTAAAATCAGTGCTAACATAGCATGAGGGAAGTGTAATTCAACTAGAGAAATGAAAATTTACATTTTTTAATCTCTGAAACTGAACACTGATTCTCTGAAAATCATTTGCATTAATAAAATCTGTCAAAATGTGTTGAATATATGCAACATTTAGACAAATGTCACCATTATCTCTTGCTCAGACATGGTTTAAGGACCATGTTCATCATGTCCTTTATTATATCATCCATGCATATTAAGACTACAAATGACTTTCAGCTACTTAAATTCATAATCATGATATAATATCTGTGCCTTTATAGAGTCCCAGCATAATGTTGCATATATTCTTCTTTTCAACTGACTTTCTTCTTTCACAGCGAAGTACTGTGACAGATAGTTCCACCAGAGATTTCTGAAGCAAATAATTGGTATAGTTTCTTCTGGCTTACAATATCACATTGGATGCTTATAGATGGTCACAAAAGGAAACCTGACAAACTCAGTTGAAATGGACACATTTCCTACCATATGCCTGTCATATGTAATTAGCTTTTTAAAGGTAAGTAGAACAAGGAATTTGCATAATGTCACCCTACTTGGTAGAAATCTATTATTATCTCATTATATAGGGCAATGTCAGTTATATAATATCCTGTTTAGAATTATTCAAGGATAATTTGCTATTAAGTTATGGCTACAATAATGGCTAAACTAAATCAGGATAATAATGAATGTCATTTTTATTATAGCTTTTTTACCTATTGTTTTTAAAAATGGGATAAACCTGCACAATCACAAAGCTAATTTACATTAGCATTTATGCAGGTAGGGCTTCCCAGGGGCTCAGCGGTAAAGAATCTACATAACAATGCAGGAGACTCCTGAGACCCAGTCTTGATTTCTGGATCTGGAAGGTCCTCTGGAGGAGGAAAGGGCAACTCAATCTCGTATTCTTGCTGGAAAATCCCATGGACAGAGGAGACTGAAGGACTACAGTCCATTGGACCTCAAAGAGTCAGATACTCAGACAGTCAGAGCTCAAATACTCAGTGCATGCACAGTATTTATGCAGATACAGACTGATTATCAGGGCTTCCCTGGTGGCTCAGAGGACAAAGGATCTACTTGCAATGCAGGAGACCTGAGTTTGAACCCTAGGCCAAGAAGATTCCTTGGAGAAGGGAATGGCTACCAACTCTAGTATTTATGCCTGGAGAATCCCATGGACATTAGAGCATAGTGGGCTATTGTCCATGTGGTCCTAAAGAGTCATACGTGACTGAGCGACTAACACACACTGATTATCACCTTCAATTTTATTGATGTACTTACTAAAGAAATGCAGATTTCTCAAGCTATTAAAGTGATAATAATTACACTAAGAATCATTCTAGTCATTAGGAGGGAGTTAAATGGAAAGCTTTGATAAGCTTCTATGGAAGCCTCTGTTTATTGCAGCATAGTTGATTTGCAATATTATATTATTTTCGGATATACAGCATTGTGATTTAGTATTTTTACAGATTATACTTCATTGAAAGTTATTACATGATAATGGCTATCATGCTCTATGCTATATAGATTATTCTGGATGCTTATCTATTTTATATAGGGTAGTCTGTATCCTTCAGTCTCATAACCCCAACCTTTTCCTTTCCCTTCCCTCTCCCCTTAGGTAACCACTAGTTGGTTTTCTGTATTTGTGATTCTATTTCTGATTTGCATATAATCAGTTTGTGTTATTTTTTAGATTCCACATGTAAGTGATATTATACAGTGTTTGTTATTCTCTGACATTTCACTAAGCATAATAACTAAGCACAATATTCTCTAGGTTCATTCATGTTACTGCAAATGGCAGAATTTATAAGAAATGTTCCATTGCATGCATGTGTATATATATTCCATTGTGTTTATATATAACGGTATGTTTATATATTTATATCTATTTATATATTATGTTGCATATATGATTTTATATATATATATATATATATAACATCTTCTGTATCCTTTCAGCTGTTGATGGGCATTTAGGTTGCTTCCATATCTTGGCTAGCGTAAACAGTGCTGCTCTGAACATTGGTTTGCATGTATCTGCAAAACAGTTTTCATTTTTTCTGGATATATACCCAGGAGTGGGACTGCTGAGTCACACACTAGTTCTTCTCCAGCAGCAGAGTGCTAGTGCTAGCAAATTATCCTGAGAGTCCCTTGACTCTCTCCAGCATGGAAATCAAACTATAGGAAATCAACCCTTAATACTTGTTGGAAGAACTGATGCTGAAGCTGAAGAAGCTCCAATACTTTGGCCACCTGATGTGAAGAGCTGACTCATTGGAAAAGACTCTGATGCTGGGAAAGATTGAAGATACGAGGAGAAGAGAATGACAGAGAATGAGAGTGTTGGATGGCATTACTGGGTTGATGGACATGAACTTAGACAAACTCCAAGAGATGCTGAGGGGCAGGGTGTAGTCCATAGGGTGTCCCTGGCATGCTGCAGTCCTTTCGGTTGCAAAGAAGTGGACAGGACTTAGATACTGAACAACAGCAACACAGTAGCTCTATTTTTTTTTTTTTTTTGAGAAATCTCCATGCTGTTTTCTTTAGTGGCTATGCTGAAAGTCACTGTTTTGAGATTGCTGTACACTGATACTTTGTGATCACTGAACAGATGAGAAGATGGAAAAAGCTATGATAGTTCCTTCAGATTGTAGCATGTGCTCTTTCTAGGTGGCTGATAATAATGGAGATGTCCTTGTTTAAAAGTGTAAACAAAATACTTCTGTGATACTCCCTAATCTGAACTGGGTGATTGTGATCAAGTGCAAGTAGGCTCATACAACCTAAAATTTTGCAATTTTATCCTTTTCCCCTTTATAGAAGCATATGTATGAGATGTTAAAAGTTCTTCTCTTCAGAAGAATGGGATAGGCTACCCATTCTTCACCTGGGTTTGCTGCATTGCAGGCAGATTCTTTACCATTTGAGTCATCAGGGAAACCCAGAAATAACTTAGAAAGTAGAGTCACTCAGTTGTGTCCAACTCTTTGCGATCCCATGGTATGTAGCCTTGCTCTCCATCCATGGGATTTTCTAGGCAAGAATCCTGGAGTGAGTTGCGTCAGTGTATTTCCTTCTCCAAGGAATATCTTACACAGCGATAATTGTATTTAACTAGTTCTACTTTAGTAATTTCTGCTTCTTTTTGAAGTAAATTAATTCTTTTATAGAAAATTCTGATTGACATAAGAAGATTGCCAAAGCAATTAATATTTTCCTTCAGTAACTAAACTTATGTAAACCACATTTATTGACTTTGCTTACTTTCAATGCTAGACTTCTTCTTTGCCAGCCCATTTTTGTTGTAAGAAAACTGTCTCTGCCTGATCCAAAGACAGAACTCAGCTTCTATCTCCATGCTATGACCCACCACAACAACTGAGCTTGATTGGATTAAAGAGTGGACTCTTGGGTCAATAGGGGCTACAATATTAGCATAGACCAGAGTTACCTTACTATGACATTAGCCTCCTTTTTATCCTCTCTCTCCTCTTTTGCCCTGTACCTTCATTTTTTTTTTTTTTTTGCTTAAACCTTGACTAAAAGATAACCCTGAAGGTTAAAAGCAACATGTCTAAGAAGATAAGAAGAATTGTTTTGAGGGTTTTGAGGAAAGGATTATACTAATGATCCCAAACAAGAAACATCTAAAGCTAGAAAATCTAATTGTTCCAACTGCAAATTTAGTAGCATTATAAGATGAAGAAGCCACTACCTGTGCTGGACTGTAAAATTACATCCCCCATCTTCTCCTTGCTCTCTGAAAACTCCAGTTCACATGTCTAGCTCATCTCCAGACACTCCTCACTGTGCATCAGCTAAATTAAGTGGTTAATCTCTATTCGAGTGATAATACCTTTTTTTTCAATATAGTTCTATTTTCTATGAATTTTCGACAAGCTCATAAAAAACTAATCTCAAGAAATGTCCTCCTATTAAATGGAGATGATTTAACTCAGGGGCCAATACTGTCATGACCTTAGAGAAGCAAATAAAGAAAAGGGTTAGGGAGAGAGAGAGAGACTGAGTATTAGTAGATGAAGGGACATGGGGGCTTGTTGGATTTTTTTCAAGGAAGGTCTCTGTTTGCTTTGTCTTTTAACATAATTTAGTCCAGATTATCTACTTTATTTGCACATAAAGGAATTTTAGCTCAATTGGTAAAGAATCTGTCTGCAATGCAGGAGACCCCAGTTTGATTCCTGGGTCAGGAAGATCTACTGGAGAAGGGATAGGCTACCCATTCCAATATTCTTGGGCTTTCCTTGTGGCTCAGCTGGTAAAGAGTCCTCCCGCAATGCGGGAGATCTGGGTTCAATCCCTGGAGAAGGGAAAGGCTACCCATTCCAGTATTCTGGCCCGGACTCACAAAAAGTGAGACATGACTGAGCAACTTTCACACTCACTTAAAGAAATTATAGTGTAATTCTAATAAATATATATTTTTTTATTAAGCTAGTTTGAATTGCTTCCATTTTAAAACCAAAAGTCAATTAACAGACACATTTTGAAAAGACAAATAACCTCCTTCTTCTTTATGGTAAAGATCAATAAGTGCTTGCCCTATAAAAAAAAAAAGTGGCTTATTAGAGCTTAATCCCCAAAACACCCACTATCAAGTATTTATTGCCTTATCATTTCAAAACACTTACTATTACTGAATCTTAACACAATCTGTAAGAAAGAAAATGTTATCTCAGTTGTATTGATGAAGATTAACTGGGTAAATGTCATTTAAAATACAAAATGAGCTCCATGATGACAGTGATTTCCCTATTTGGTTCTCTGTGAACTGCACAATGTTGGCACACGATATTATTTCTTGAATAAATGAACGAATATTCAGGGATATGCACAAATATCTAGAGACTAGAAACTAGATTGTCTCTACTGAAGTGAGAATGTGCTTTTAATTAGACCCTGGGTAAATAAGCAAGAAACTTTTTTTAATGGTTGTTACATGGAAGTCATATTGTTTTAAAATATCTTCCATAAAACTAGTACTTTCTAGTGTTAGAATATCAATGAATCCTTGATGCTATGCTATGCAAAGTCCCTTCAGTCATGTCTGACTCTTTGTGACCCCTTGGACTGCAGCCTGCCAGGCTTCTCTTTCTGTGAGAGAATACTGAAGTGGGTTGCAATTTCCTTCTTCATGCATCCATTAAAAAAGCTATCAAAATATGACCTACTGAAGACTAGGGTGACTGTCTTCAGGAATAAATGCAGGAATATTCTGATGGTCTACTAAAAACAGATATGTTTCAAACTTTCCTGATTGTAAAATTTGAATATTATTATGTGTATAGCCTGCCTTGCCCTGCTACCAGCCCTGTTCTGTATGTTGATAAAAGACTGACTATACAATTAAAGTGATATCTTGACTTTCATGTACCGACTATATATTTAGGTGAGGGTATAGAAGTAAACAAATACATAAAGCATATACTTAGGAAATTTAAAGAGTATATGGTAAGAAATGTTTATGCTTAGTGTCAAAGTGTGGGTTCTTGGCCTATGGCTTTGGTCATCAGAAGAGTATCATTTATTGAGCAGAGGAAATGATGCGTGGCAATGCAGAAAAAAAATAGTATTTATTAGAAATGTAGGATATAAAGACTGGAATACTTTTCTGAGAGCAAAAAATATTTTTTTTTCTGATGTGAGTTTTAGATATAAGGTTTACAATTGTGTGTACACATTTAGAGATACAAGATTAGTGAAATTAAATAATAATACTATGGAATTACTACTGCATGAGAGGGTGTGTTAGCCTGATCAAAGTGGCCATAACAATATACCACAGGCTGTGGCATAAACAACAATAATTCATGCTATACTTTTGGAGTTTTGGATGCATGAGATCAAGGCAGCAGCAGATTCAGTTCTAGTAAGAGCTCTCCCTGACTTGCAAATGGATGCCTTCTTGCTCTGTCCTCACATGGTCTTCCGTCAGTGTGTGTGTGCTAGGAGAGAGTGAGAGAGGAAAACAAAGGAATGGGAAAGACTAGAGATCTCTTCACAAAAATTAGAGATATCAAGGGAACATTTCATGCAAAGATGGGCACAATAAAGGACAGAAATTGTATGGACCTAACAGAAGCAGTAGATATTAAGAAGTGGTGGCAACAGTCAACAGCTCAGGGGTTCTGTTAAGTTCTTTATGTGAATATTTATTTAAATAATCTTACAGTTTCTATATATGTGGTGATTACTGTAATTATCCCTATTTTAAGTGCTGTTTTATTATAAGGGGCCAGGGGGATAGTATTTTTCTTTGGGAAAGAAGAGGAGAAATGAGAACTGTCAGAGGAAAATATATTAAATAATCAAAGTGGAAATGAAGCAAGATGACCCAGTGAAGACTGCTTGAAAAATTGGAATATATATTACATGATGCACCTTCTTTGAAAATGAAACTTTAACAAAGCTTATAAGAACATTTGGCACAAAACTTTCATATACATGTAGGAAAAGAGTTGATCACATATTCAGCACAGAGGTAGTAAGAGGAAACTGAAATATTTTACCTAAGGTTGCCTTCTCTTTTCCTATAACCTTCTTAGAAGTGCTGATGCAGCCCTTTGAAGCCTGTCTGCATCAGAAGCCACTGTGCAAAGCTCCTGAACTAATGGCCCAGAGAGCTGTGACCAAGGGCTTCTCAGTGATCCTTCTCAGGATAGCATTTTATCAAGAGAGCCATTCAAACCATGCCTAGGAAAAAAAATGTGAGGAAAAAGCAACAAAACACACGGGGGAATAGAAATAAAAATGTCCCTCAAATTGAACATGGTGAATTAATAGTCTCAGTTGAATTACAAAATTTTATCGATTGTATTGACTTGATCAATCCTAAATGCAATTAGACAATTGAGTTCTGTCATTAGAACAACTAGTTAGACAGGCATGTGGCTATTAACTTCAGATATCCTAACATGAATGCAGTATCAGTGTATCATAATATGCAGGAAACTGATAAGAGAAAATGTTGGGTTTGGTATTTTGCTCCTTTAAATAAACAGTAAATACTAAAGCCTATAGACCTTCTTTCTGCCTCATAGTTCTTTTCGTCACACTATAGAACATTGATTTAAGCTAAAAAGCCAAAGTCTAGAAGCCATGTTTGGTCCCCACCACTTTTTTGTGATACCCCAAGGGAAATTATTACCAGTACACACTGTATAATTTGTATTCAAATAAAACACGGACTTTATTCCCTTGTATTTAGCTCCATGCTCACCATAAACAAATACTCTATTATTTTATGTCCAAAATACTACAGAATAATTCAACTTACATTCTAACCAATCTTCCAGCAATAATTTCAAACATCAAGACTAAAAACTAAAAAACAAAACAAAACATATCATATCACCCCCTTCTTTCAATCCAATCTATAGATTTCATCATAGCATACCATCCCAATTCATTGGTATGCAAATCCATTCATGATCTATTTGACTTCTTTAACTCTATCTTGTTCCATTCTCACTCATGTTTACCAACCACCCTAAGCATTCTCATCTTACTAAAATTCAGATGGTGTCTAACTCAGATACTCTGTGTATACTTTTCTTCTTTGTAGAACTGCCCTTTTCACACTAGTGAACTCTCCAAAGGATGTACTTCCCTTGGATATTATTTATTTCAATAACCTTTATTTCAATTGACTTAATAATTCACATATACAAGTGCTCAAAATATGTATGAATAAATAAGCAAACAGTTTGCTATTGGGGGGCTTGTAGTCCAATAATTAGGACAGATTCTCTAGCCTCATAAGATGTCTATCCTCTAAAGTATGCATAAGCAGCTCTCTACAAAGTTAGGTGAAGCTAAACTTGTACTATACATAAAGCAGACTGCTGTGGATGTAGAGGTAGAGAATGTATTCAGTGTACCATGGAGATAGAAAATGTTTTCAGGGGCATGTTAAAACAGGCTTGGGTAGTTTGTGCTAATAAATTAATTCGTAAAAGGTTAAACACAACAAAGGTTAAGCTCACACCAAGCTGGTCATATCTTTGGAACATTCTAGGAGGGCATTCTTATATGCAATAATTCCAGATAGGAATAGGATCTAATCTGTCTTTGCACTCTCAACACATGGATTCTAGGTTATTGATGCAGAGGAAAAAAGATGTGAAGAATTATTGGACAGTCCTTAAAATATCACTTCCATTCATAGCTCCTTGGCCAGAAGTAGTCATGTGGTCCCACAAAACTAAATAGGACCTAGGAGTTGGGTGGTAATGTATAAGCTGCCCATGATCTTGGGCTTCCCTCATAGCTCAGTCAGTAAAGAGTCTGACTGCAATGCAGGAGATCTGGGCTCAATCCCTGGGTGGAACAATACCCTGGGGAAGGACATGGCAACCCACTCCAGTATTCTTGCCTGGAGAATCCCATGGACAGAGGAGCCTGGCGGGCTACAGTCTATGAGGTCACAAGAGTTGGACACGACTGAGTGACTAAGCGTGCACATGATCTGCAACAGTTCCAAATGCCATGGGGAAGTGATCTTTTTGTGTCGTGGTGAGGTAAATTTATTACCAAATGGAGGGTCAGTGGTGACTGAGATTTTTGTGAATTGAAAATGTAATGTTACTGTCTTCAAAAATACACCATGCAGTGGCGACAGATAACGAAGAAACCATCCACTCTTCTTGCATAATACATTATAGTGTTTTGTCCCTTTTTCTTCCTGAATGTTTTACCTAATACATCACAATAATCCTTTAGGACTGCAATATAAAACTCCTTATGCCTCTTTGGCTCCATTTTAGATAGAAAATGGCACACAACAATCCTCAATTTAAGAAATAACTTGCATTTTCTCACTTAAAGGGACATTGAATGACTTTAAAAATACAGTGGAAATAAAGCTGCTCACTTTCAACATTTTAAATACAGTAAATCCCCTACATACAAACAAGTTCCCTTCTGAGAGAGTGCTTGTAAGTCCATTTGGTTCATTATTCCAACAAAGTTAGTCTATGTACCCAACAAACACAATTGGCTATATAGTACTGTACTGTAATAGGTTTATGACACTTTTCACACAAATAATACATTAAAAAAACACAAAATAAAGAAAACATTTTTAATATTACAGTATAATAGTACAGTACAATGGCTGGCATAAAGGGGCTGGCATCAAGTGAACAGACAGGAAGAGTTACTGATTGGAGGAGGGAGAAGAGATGGGAGATGATGTATCTGAAGGACTGGATCATCAGCAAAGGGAGATGGAGGGCAAACTGCAATTTCACTAACATTTGATGTCAATGACACAGGCTCTAGTTCCTTGCTGGGTTCAATTCTATCGACCCTTTTGAAAAAAAGACCCCTGCTGTCTGCATGGTAGTTGTTTTTCTCATCATAGATGACATGGTAGTACCAGATTGCATTCTAAATGGCTGCTGTGACTTTCCTGTACCACTCTCCATTCAGACTCTGTGCCTTCAAAACCAACAGTGTCTCCTCAAATGAAGAAAACCCCCTTTCCATTTCCTAGTGCCATGAATCTCTCCAATTCTTCAGTTACTTCTTCTTCCCTTGTCTCTCTTAGGTCTTTCTCTGGGACTCCGATTCCTGGTGTCTCTTAGCCTTAGGACTTCAACCAACACCTCTTGACTTCCTATTGTATGTTAAGAGCAGGGGATTCAGTTTTGAGGAAGATGGCCCAATCCCTTGCTTATCAGACCTTTCATCTGAAGAGAGAGATAACAATGTATGAAGAGGAAGGACTCCCAGTGGAGAGAGATGAGAGCAGAAATTCAAGCTGCAATGGGGAAACCAGGAAGGGCTCATGGCCTTGCCAAGGTGGATCAGAGGAGAACAATCAATGGCTGAAGAGTAGGGACAGTTTCTGTAAGTCTCTGTATTGCTAAAATAAATATTCTTACCTTGTGTCAAGAGACTATATAAACAACTACACTACCCCCCCTCAAAAAAAGGAAATGGGCAGGCCTTACAAACTATTATTTTACATTTTTTAATGACAAAGGAGATGTAGTGTCATCATAAGTATAAACAGAGACATTTTAGAAATGCATTTTTTTACCAAAGTCACTGGGGTATCTGAATCCTGTGAAGGAAAATGTAGCTGTAGTTTATATGCTCCAGGAAATTTTCTTATGATATGGTCTCAGCATTATAAAAGTGAGGTTGGAAATCAAGTCTATTGTTCCAGATGTGTTTTAGGCAGTCTATAGTTTTCTATTATCTCAGCTTTGTCAGAATTGGCAAAGACAAAATCTTCTTCCAAAATATCACAGAATAGGGTTATTCATAGAGAAGAAGACACTATTCTTGCAGATGAGTCAATTATATAAAATATCTTATTTCTGTGTCAGTTTGAGAAGAGATAGATTCTCTAAAAAGAGCATTTTGGATTTTCCCTGGACAGAAATATCTACTATGATGGTTATTTGAAAAAAAGAGAAAATGCGTCTGTAAGAATTATAATTCAACAAGACCACCATTACTATTATTATTATTAAATATGGCTATTCTTCTGCAGGCAAAAATAACAAGGGGATGAAGAAATAGGGAAAACACTGAAAAATACTCAAATTCAGTTAAAAGAGACATTGCATATTGATGAGACAGCAAAAAAACACTGTCAACTGCTTACCCAGTATAACAGCCCACTCATGCCCATACTATTCCTTCTCATTGAGCTTTGGAGGTTCCCTCTCTGTCATTCACCACAGTTTGTGGTCAAAAGCATATGTGGTGGATTGTTTAATAACATTATCCTTCCAGGTGTCTGTGAATATAAGGAACAAGCATATTCTTCTATCTGCCAGTCTCATTTTAACTCCTCAACATATATTTAAATAAAGCTATTGGAGGAAAGATTAGAAAAGTATTTCTTAAGTTAATAGAATTCTGATTATTTCTCCAGAGTGAAAATGGCTCTCTCTTTTTTTTTTTTGATATTGTAAGGGCAAATCATGTGACATATGGTATGTTTAAAAGCATCTGTGAAAAGAAAACTCCATTCAAGGAACCACATAGCACATGTGCTGGAGCAAAGATTCCAGGATAAAGTGAAGATTTCCACTCTTTCTGGCTTCATAGTACACTAAAGACCTTAATTTATAAAGGATAATTTACTATCCTCCCCCTTTTACATAGATAGGACATTATTCACAGACTGGCTGATATAAAGGACAACTTATAGAAAATCAAATTTTCATAGTTGAAAAACACTTTAACTTGTGAGGAACTGTACAGGAGAAGATATAATTCAATTGTCAATTTTCCAAATTGGTAACAAAAAATATGTTATCAAGAATAAAAACAAGCAATTAAAATTATATCAGAGCCTAAAATATCACTCTCCGTATAGTTAACTTTAGTCATCTTAGACTTTTCAGTGTTTTTGATAAGAACATGAGATCAGATAGCTGATATAAATGTCCCATATCTGTTCATATGTACTCACTACTAGTACCCCAATCCCTAGCTAGATGGCATTCTGGACGCTAAAAAAGATCAGGCTTAATTCCTGAGTGTCTGGGTCTTATGGAAAATTGGAATGACTTGGATTACAGTGTTTTCCCATCTTTCACACAAAGACCTCCTCAAGTAGCAAAGAAACAGAGAAAGACCACGTTATTAAGTCAGCAGCAAATCAAAGGAAAAAATTTAACTTATATATATATAAATTATTAGAAGCTTTAACCTTGTGCAGGTAAGTTAATTTTTCTAGACTTAGCCATATTATATGAGATAATATTACCTCTTCTACCAACATCCAACCGTACAGAGAGCAGTAAGAATATGAAGTATGCTAACATGCTGTGAAACTGTAAGGATCTACTTAATATTTATTGTTTTATTATTTAATACAATGAGATCGATGAAGGTAATAAGGCTAAAATGTATGTAAAAACTCAATTGCCAACAGAATATCAGAAAACTAGATAATCAGTCAGGAGTTGTTCTTGATTTGATTCCAGTTTAGAATTGAATATGATGAAGAAAAACAGGTTTTATTTATAGAAAGAATTAGTTTCCTTTTAAATTTCTCCCTCTCTCTCACACACACAGACATATACACAACCCAGAAGATTCTAAAAATATGATTCTGATTTAGCATGATGACAAAGCAAAGCATTTCAAAAGTTCTAAAAGGAAACTTGACCACTGTTTCAACTCTTCACTATGTTTATGACAGACCTTAAGCTATACAAATGCCAGCTGCCAGAATTCATTAGGATTATAGGAGAATCCCATTTGAATCAGCAGAAATCTATTGATTGATTCTGAGTATCCATCATTCCTATCAATTAAGGTTAACCTAGAAACAAGTACCTACTGTTGGAAAGAGGCAGCTGGCATTGACACATAAGGGCCATTAACTGGCTTCTATTACGCATTTGTGAAAAAAAAAATAAAAGTACCTTATATCATATGATTGGTGCACTAAACTAATAATGGAAATGCTTTTCCCTCTGACTTACTATTTATCAACTGATGCATGTGCTCTTGCAGGAGGAAAATAATTTTTTTGAACATTGGCTGACTTCTCCACATTCCACCTATGGCTTATGATGATTGAATGCTCAAGATCATGTAACGTGCTGGAGATGAAAGCAGTGGAAAATTACATATTGGTGTCTCCGGGGACTACAAGCAAAAAATTACTGGACAAAAACAAAATGCATCCCCAACATAGTATGAAAATGACAATATGACAAGCCAATCCAAGGAAAGAACCTTGTCAAACCCAGAAAATGGAATCTTTTTCAGAAATCTATAGTTGGAAAACCTTTTCTCTAGTGGATAGTTAGTCATTCATGGAAAGACACAGAAGTGGAATTCTGATGGAATTCTGTCCTTGGGCTTACTTTAGAATTTTCTGTCTCTCTTTTTTTTTTTCCCCCAAAGCTATTTTGGAATAATTACTACATGCAGAGCTTTAGAGCTATGACATTGTTAATGAAACTTATGTTCACAGGGCATATTTCTTTGTCATCCAGGAAAAGAAACTGTTACTAGCCTTTAGGGTCTGTAAAATTTAATCAAGCTTTAATTGATGTTTTAAGATCCTATAAAATTTCCCTTAATCAAGATTTCAAATGAAAATATTTTTAACAACAGAGCTTTCTAATCTAGTACCTCCAAACCAAAGACATGAAAGGACAGCTTTGAGAAAGCTTATGACTTTGATTTAATGCAGTTGTTTTTCCTAACCTAAGAGAATTTTGTTTGTGATTACTTAGAAGATGAATATTGATTTTGGGGAGTATGGGAAGAAAATTTGTATTTATTATTTGTAATCCTCACCTGTAATTTTTGTTAATGAAGTCTAAAATTGAGCATGGAGAAGACCGAATGCAAAAAGAACTGAATCTGGGAAGCAAGATCAACAGACATACCGATAAATAATTTATTATCCCAGACATAAAATATGAAAATACCTGGCAACCATAAACTTGAAAATCAAAACCCAGTATAGAAGGCAGAATTAGGGTCTCTCCCTTCTCCTAAATATGTCCATATCCTAATCCCTAGAATTTGTAAATGTGTTATCTTACATAGCAAAAGGGATTTTGCTGATGTGATTAAATTATTTTGAGATAAGGAGATTATCCTAGAGTATCTGGGTAAACAATGTAATTACAAGTTTTCTTAAGAGAGCCAAAGGAGATCTGCCTATGAATGTGTAGAACCAGCATGATATAACCTGAGAAAAACTCTCAGACTACTCTTGTCTTTGAAGATGGATGTGTGTATGTATGAGAAGTTGCTTCAGTCGTGTCCAACTCTGTGAGTCTATGGACTATAGCCTGCCACGCTCCTCTGTCCACAGGATTCTCCAGGCAAGAATACTGGAGTGGGTTGCCATACCCTTCTCCAGGGGATCTTCCTGATCCAGAGATTGAACTCATATCTCTTGAATCTCCTGCATTAGCAGATGGGTTCTTTACTACTAGTGACACCTGAAAGACTTGAAGAACAGTGGCAAAACTCTAAGATGAGGAATGCAGACAGCCCCAAAAAGCTGGAAAATGAGGTGAGGAAGGACTTCCCTTGGGGATCTGTCCTTCAAGCATCTTAACTGAGACTCATGTCAGACTTCAGATCTACTAAACTGTAAGATTATATTCACATTATTCTAAGCCACTCAATTTTTGGCAATATGTTACAGCTATTATTGGAAACTAATACACTCAGCTAATTCACTAGTATTAGAAAGTAGCCTTGCCAATGGAAATATAACAGCATGCCCAAATGGAATTACAAAATTATAAGCAATGTTGAGAAAATTATTGGCCATTAACTCATTCAAATAGAAGAGCTCTTCTGATTGAGTTGGTAATCAAGCCAACAATCTGGACAATTATAAAAGCAAATAGTCATTTGAGTGGTTTGACAAGTTTTTACAACTAAACAAATTATCTATTTAATAAAAGTGTTTACAGCCCACGTGAAATTTAGCAATAGTTAATCAAAACTTGCCACAATACATCGATTCTGATAAAGTGGAAAGAGCCTTGAACTCTGAATCCAAAAGTTTCCAACCTCATCCTGACAGTTACTAGCATAAAAATGCAGTAAGGTCATTTAATTACCTCAGTTCTTTTTTTAAAAAAATCTATAATGTGGGAATATTACCGTGAAGAATTAAAAGCTAATATATATGTGAAAAGGCGCCTGGTTGAAAAGTTACCATAGTGTGAAACACCAAATCTGATTCACAAAACTCTCGGTATTCAGAGAAAATTATTCTTTATGGTTCACCCTCATTCACTTTTTCTTTTACTTTGTAGGTAGCAGAGTGCTTTCACCTGGAAATATTTTCCAAAAATTGGGGAACATCTCATCATTTGCCTCATTTTTTTCTTTTTTTTACAAGATGGTGCTAGAAATCCACTTGGTAGAATGTTGGAGACCCACCTGCTCAGATGCTTCAGAAAAGAAATGATGTTTGAGCACTGCTGGGAAAAGCTGTTCACTGCTCACTTTTCTTAACTGCTTGCTGGCATCCCCTCAACAACTTTCTCCCAAATCCTGAAAACCAGTACCACTCAGGCAGAGTCCACAGATATTTCTGCTCAGTGGTGTCCAACATGTTAGTAACCTGATCCAAATCTGTATGCCTATGTAGTACATGCAAGTATCAGTGACAATTGAAAAGCTGAAAATAGAGACCTCCATAAACTTTTCCCCAGCTATTCATCAAATGGTTATTCAGTATACCTTTATGCCAAACACTCAGACTGGTAAAAGGATGTGAAGCCAAATTCCTGTGCTTGTAGGTGTTTTTGCTTCCTTCCATTTTTGAATTGTCCCCTCTGTGCTGAAAGTGAAAGTCGCACAGTTTCGTCTGATGACTCTTTATAACCCATGAACTGTAGCCCACCTGGCTTCTTTGTCTATTGAATTCTCCAGGCAAGAATACTGGAGTGGGTAGCTATTTCCTTCTCCAAGGGACCTTCCAAACCTGGGGATCAGACCTAACTTTCCCACATATGCAGACAGATTCGTTAGCATCTGAGACACCAGGCAAGCCAAATTCATATCTCTAAGTCAAATCACAGGGCCACCCTGGTGGCTCAGTGGTAAAGAGCCACCAGTACAAGAGAATCCATGTTCTATCCCTGAGCTGAGAAGTTCCCCCTTGAGAAGGAAATGGAATCCACTCCAATATTCTTGCCTGGGGAATTGCATGGACAGAGGAGCCTGGTGAGCTACAGTCCATGGGGTTGCAAAAGAGTCAGACATGACTTAGAGACTAAACAACAACACGAAATCTAACCACAACTTCAAAGACCAGATAACACATTGAACTTCCACTGGCCATCATGTCAAATACAACATTCCTAAAATTATTCTCATTATTTCTTTCATATTTTAACAACTCAGTACCTTTCTAGCATCTTTTCTTTTTATGGAAGGCAGACAGGATAATGTATGTGAAATGGTCACACTGAATGCCTTGGAGCTATGACTAGTGTAGTAAAGAATGTCATAGGGCATAATGGATATTTTGGTTTTGGTTTCATCCATATATCTCCTTCCTCTGACAAAAATCGTATTTGCCTCTCCATATAAATATCACTCTGTGAAGGTTACCAATGAAAACACCCTTGGTTTCAGGGTAATCATGGGACACAAGCTGGAGAAATCATGCATTGAGCCTGGGAGGTAATTCAGATTTGGCAAGAAAGAGTCTCTTTTCTCTCACATCATAAGGCTGTAAGTATGAATATGTAATAAACTAATTAATTGTGGCTATTGTTTTCAACTTGTAGAGACACTTGATCTAAGAATAAAGTCATATATATATTTAAAAAAATAGAAAAAGCAGAAATTGAAAAACTGAAAAAGAAATCAAGACAGTATAATGACGTTTGAATTGTTTTAGTGTATTCTTAGTAGTTCATGATTTGGATACAATTAATTCATTTTTGTTTGTTTGGGATTTTGAATAATATTTTGGGTATTTAACACTAAAAGCTGCTTCATATGCAAATGCATATGAAGATTATAATGGTGCTGATTATAATAGAGGATATGTTTTTAGTTTAAAATCTAGTCAGAGTAAGATTTTTCCTGCTAAAAGAGAGTGAGATATTAATCACAGAGGACAACACAGGCTGAAAACAAAACAAAGCAAAATTAACTGCATAAGATATGAAAAGATAAAAGAAGTGAAGAGAGGGAAGTAGGGAGAGAGAAAGAGAGAGAAAAGAGGGAGAAAGAGATGAGCAGAAAGGAGAGCGAGAGCATGCATTATTATACACAAGCCTTCAGGCTAACATGGCCAAAACTAGTCCAAATTTTGCAGAGCATAGGAAACAAACAAATAAAAGCCTTTATAGAAAGTGCTGATTAAAGTTTCAGAACTACTTTCAGGCAGAATTAATAAGGACATTCTGCAAATAATAGTAAGGGAGTATGAAAAAACGGAATGCCAGCCCAGCATAGAACTATGATACTGGTACTCTATGCAAGGATGAACATCTGTGTATCCAGGCAAAAGACGAATCTATTAATATTCCAAACAGAAACTATATTTTTCCATTATTTATGAGTTATATTATGAAGTATACAATTTATAGTTTCTTGCTTATATTTATGCTTGAATTAACTCTTGAGTAATTTGCATATAATTCTCATTACAGAGTATGGGTTCAATCATTGTCAAGAAATTCTCAGGTTGGTTTAGCAAATTTATGAATTAGAGATCCCTGGCTGGTATTGATACATATATATGATTTAGTTGATATATACATATGCTGGGAATTAGTGGTTCATATCTACTACCAACACAAGTCTCGTGTCCAGAATTCAAACACTCTTAAAAATGATTTCTTTTGAAATTCTTTCATTTGATTGATCTTTATGATACTGCACTGCTATACACCAAATCATATTAAGCAGTAATTCTGAGTTCTTCCCCTTATTCCCTACCCAAGTTCAACTGCATTTACTTTTCACATACATTTTGAGTGTTTTTTTTTTCCCCTCTCCATGCTAACTGCTACTGCTTTAGTTCCAAGCCCCAATGTGATGTCTGAACCAATCTTCCTATGGATTAACTTCTTCAAGCTCAGTGCATTTTCAATGTATTATACTTCTATGTTGCCATCAGAGAGGTCTACCAGAATGAAAATATGATAAATTCCTTCCTTTGCTTTAAGCCCTCTAGAAAAAAAAACATTTTTTTTCTCTTTTCTACAGAACACAAACCTAATGCCTTATCAGACAATGAATAGTCCTCATTGAATAGTGATTCATTTGGAACACTTTCACATCATTTCTTTTTCTTTCCAAATTCTTTACTTGCGCTTCTTTAGATTCTCTGAGGGCTTTTCAGGTGGCTCACTGGTGCAGAATCTGCCTGCCAATGCATGAGACACAAGAGATGAGGGTTTGACCCCTGGCCTGGGAAGATCCTCTGGAGGAGGAAATGGTAACCCTACTCTAGTGTTCTTGCCTGGAGAATCCCATGGACAGATGAGCCTGGCAGCTACAATCCTCAGGGTCACAAAGAGTCAGACAGCTGAGTGACTGAGCACATGCACACGCAGTTGCTCTGAATATCTTAGAATTTCACCAAAGGTCTCATGCTGATGCATACATAATTTGCAGTGAAGCTTTTCCTTCTTTCTTTTTATTTTTTTTTAACAGTATCTCCTCTCATTTCTTGTCCTTGCAAGTTGCTTTAAATGCTGAGTT
>ML661338.1:33317892-33349511 GCA_007570785.1 Antilocapra americana | reverse complement strand
CCCCCCCGGGAAATCTCGCTGCACCAGTCCCGAGCATCAATCCTGGGCTGGCGATTGATTAGACACATGACAATTAACATGCTTCAATGCCCTTCTCCCATATCATACCACCCTTACCCTCATCCACAAAGTCCACGAGTCTATTCTATACATCTGCGTTCCTTTTGTTGTCTCCCATGTTGGGTTCTCGTTACTGTCTTTCTAAATTCCATATATATGCGTTAATATACTGTATTGTTGTTTTTGCTTCTGGCTTACTTCACTCTGGATAATGGGCTCCAGTTTCGTCCATCTGAGTAGAATTGCTTCAAATGAATTTTTTTTTAATGCTGAATATCTAACTTCTCAATTCTCTGGAGCCCTGACCACCATTTTTGGAGGGCTTCCCTTGTAGCTTAGATGGTAAAGAATCTACCTGTTACGCAGGAGACCTGGGTTTGATTCCTGGGTGGGGGGAAGATCCCCTGGAGAAGAGAATGGCAATCCACTGCAGTATTCTTTCCTGGAGAATTCCACAGACAGAGGAGCCTGGCTGCAAAGAGTCCAATGCGACTGACATTTTCACCTTCACTCATTGCTGTACCACATTGGTAACCTAGGTTTGCATAATCACTTTCAACATTTCGTATGGGGACTTTCCTAGTGGTTCAGTAGTTAAAATTTCACCTTCCAATGTAGGGGATGTGGGTTCAATCCCTGGTTGGTGAGCTAATATACCTCATGCCTTGAGACCTAAATAAATAAATAAAACAGAAGCAATATTGTAACAAATTCAATAAAGACTTTCAAAAGTGGTACACATCAGAAACACCTACTTCTGTTTTATTGACTATGCCAAAGCCTTTGCCTGTGTGGTTCATAACGAACTGGAAAATTCTTCAAGACATGGGAATACCAAACCATCTGACCCTCCTTCTGAGAAATCTGTATGCAGGTCAAGAAGTAACAGTTAGAACTGGACATGGGACAATAGACTGATTCCAAATTGGAAAAGGAGTACATCAAGGATGTATATTGTCACCCTGCTTATGTAACTTATATGCAGAGTACATCATGGGAAATGCCAGGCTATATGAAGTACAGGCTGGAATCACAATTGCTGGGAGAAATATCAATAACCTCAGATATGGATATGACACCACCCTTATGGCAGAAAGCAAAGAGGAACTAAAGAGCCTCTTGAAGGTGAAAGAGAAGAGTGAAAAGTTGACTTAAAACTCAACATTCAGAAAACTAAGATCATGATATCCAGTCCCATCACTTCATAACAAATAGATGGGGAAACAATGGAAAGAATGAGATACTAGACTTTGTTTATGGGGGCTCCAGAATCACTGCAGATGGTAACTGCAGCCATGAAATTAAAACATGCTTGCTCTTTGGAAGAAAAGCTATGACCAACCTAGACAGCATATTAAAAAGCAGAGACATTACTTTGCTGACAAAGTTCCATGTAGTCAAAGCTATGGTTTTTCCAGTAGTCATGTATGGATGTGAGAGTTGGACTATAACGAAAGCTGAGTGCCAGAGAATTGATTCTTTTGAACAGCGGTATTGGAGAAGACTCTTGAGAGTCCCTTGGACTACAAGGAGATAAAACCAGTCCATCCTAAAGGAAATCAGTCCTGAATATTCATTGGAAGGACCGATGCTGAAGCTTAAGCTCCAATACTCTGGTCACCTGATGGGAAGAACTGACTCATTGGAAAAGACCCTGATTCTGGGAAAAACTGAAGCCAGGAGAAGGGAATGACAGAGGATGATATGGTTGGATGGCATCACTGACTTGATGGACATGTGTTTGAGTCAACTCTGGGAGCCAGTTATGTAAAGGGAAGCCTGGCATGCTGCACAGTTTATGGGGTTGCAAAGAATCAGACATGACTGAGAAATTGAGTGGAACTGAAATGCACATCTAAAAGATCTTTACAAATATAATAAAAATAAAACATTTTGTATTATGCTTTGTAACTACAAATATGTTTGAATGTGAGCTCCATATAGTATGTCCCATGTCAAAAACAGCCTGAAACATAATAGAGAATTGCAAAATCTTGCCTCGTTAAACAAATTTACTAAAATACATATATTACATTTTCTAATAGAAAGATCCATTTACATGTTCTATTATACATCTCAGCAGTTAAACAGTTCTAAACAGCAATTACATACATTTTCCACTCACTATGTCAGTCTTCTGCTAACCAATTATCACCCTTTCAAGCTGCACACACCTGGAATTAATTTAGTCTTGGATTACTGTGACAATTGCAAACTCTTTTCTGTGGCATATTACAAGCAATTGAGGAAATTACAGTCTGTACTCAATACTTGGTGTTCTACAGAGAGTTTATGAAAAAACTGACAATTTGGAAACCAAAATTCTCTAGTGAGAGTTCAACCATAAGAACAGCAAATATTGTGAGAATGTCATCTGCTCACTGATCTTAAAAGTAACATGTAAGTGGTGATCGAACAACCAATCAGTATTCTTGTTGAATCTAAGGCAATATTTCTGGAAGTGTGATCATTGGGACAGTAAAATTTGATTCAAGGGGGTTTTCTGTTAAAAATGCAGGTTCTCATATCTTATTCAAGATCTACTCATAATAGTAAGGAAGGAATCTGAGTTTCTTTCCAGAAACTCTTTTTAAATTTTTTTGGTAACAGTTACTTGAAATAATTGTGATAAATCCTAAATGACTCCTGCTTTTGAAAAAGTAGGGGCTATTCAAGCCCAACCACTGTTACACAGACATGACTGACTTTTCCTGAATATAGATCCAATTACTGACAGACTCTCCTACCGCCCCATTTAATGTACTATTTGAGATTGTTACATAGCAGGCACTTAGTAAGTAAGAGCTGTAATTACAATCTTGACTTATTATGAGAGTGAATTCTAAGAGAAACTCATCTAGATTCTAAATTTCAAAAATTTCAGTTGCCATTTTTAATAAAATATAATATTTTTATTCTGTAAATAGTTATCCAATATCAATATGTATAGTATAGTATAAAGAGTACAATTGGGAGGACCTAAATGATTTTACCATAGCTTTTTGGTAATTATCTGACCAAATCAATATGGCTCATTTCAAAGAGGCAAGGGGTTTAACACTGGTTGCTCTTCTCCACTTACAAGACCAGCTACCTGATATTATTTCTCTAAATGTTGTTTTTGTCAACTCTGTCATAAAAATATACATGTGACAAGATATAAATTATTAAAGTTAAAGAGTTTCTAGTCTTTCTCTTCTACTGTCCTCTAAAAATGATTCTGGCTTGGGTTGCTTCAGTTATTTCTCCTCTCTCATTTCTTAAGTTTATCCATGAGTAGAAAACCATTTGGACTTCCCTAAAGGCTCAGTTAGTAAAGTATCTGCCTGCAAAGCAGGAGACACAGGAGACAAAGTTTCAATCTCTGGGTGGAGAAGATCCCATGGAGGAGGGAACGGCAACCCACTCCAGTATTCTTGCCTGGAGAATCCTATGGACAGAGGAGCCTAGCAAGCTACAATCCATGGGGTCACAAAGAGTCGGACACGACTGAAGCAACTTAGCATGCACGCAGGAAAACACTTATTTGCCATTTGTGTTGCCTAATTAGGTGAAAAAATTTGAGACAGTATTGTTCTCTTTTGGGAACAAGAACTGGAAAAATGCTTTTTAGAGACTGGGAAGAGTTTGAAATGAGATACATTGGGTTAAGCGGATGGGTGTTATGAGAGAGAAACTAACCCGGGGATAGGACCTAGGTATTGAACCCTGGTCACCTGCATTGTAGGCAGATTCTTTACAGACTGAGCCACCAGGGAAGCTAATAAGACCTTAAAGAAATATTACTTGGGGACTATGGATTTCACTTATTTTCTCTAAGAACTGATAGTTTTCAAATATTTTTTGAATATTTTCTTTTAACTGTTCTGAGATTTAAACATATGGGTATAGCTTCATATATTTTACGTGCCCTTGGTTAAAAATCTCAGGAGAAGTTTTAAAGGTTGTGATGTGTTAAAAAGTCTTTAGCACTTTGCTCTGCACAGACAAAGCACAAATTAAAAAAAAAAACAATGCTATCTATTAAATTTTATCTTTTTTTGATTTTTTTTCATCTCCCATAATTTTGTTTGAAGCATTTTTCTGCTACATTGTTCCCACAAAGTCTCACAATGATAAAGGAATAGGGGTTTTGTTGCTGTTTTATTTTAGAATTCATTGGTTTCACTTCAATAAGCATAACTGGCAACTTAGAACTGTGTGTGATTATCTTCTTCTTTCAGCCGGTGTCTGTGAATATTTTCTTGGGAATTGTTCACCTATGACAGCTCACCCTGCTTCCTTCTAATCTCTCTTCTTTTCACGAAGCTGCAGATCCAGTTGTGTGGAGGCACAGACCTAAAATTTAATTTTGCCTTTTTTGTACACACACTGAGGCATTGTTTATGGCTTGTCTGTTTCACACCTTTGTTTTCTAATGAGACAAGAAAATAACAAATTTTATTCATCTTGTTTTGATTTGCAAGATTTGTTTTCTCCTAAGAATCAATAAATTATATTTGAAGCTTGTTTTGACAAATGGTATATACATTTGTTGTTTTCCACATAACTTTCCCGGTTAAGCCTTATGAACTCTCTTCCATAATTAAAATAAACATTTACTATACCTGCTAAATTTGTCTTAAAGTTGATTAGAGTATGGGAATTGCTTTTAATTTTTTTGTTCATGAAAGTAAGTAAAAAATAGGAACAAATTAACCATTTATGTTTCAGCCAAGAAGCTATTAAAGGCAGAGTTCAAAACCTCTTAGGAATATGCCATTGCATATTTTGACGTCTGACATTTATGTAGCATGAATATTTTGCACTTGTATTTTAAAATAGACACTTGAAGCATTTGTTTAATCTCTAATGTCTTTACTTATTTAAGTTATGTTTTTCAGGATTTCACTTAAGAACTCTGAGAATTTCTTAAAGAGGAAATCATCCCAGATAAATGCAGGAGAATATCTGAAGTAGCCCTCTGATTTGCCTAGAAGTATCTGAAGTGGCACCTTACAAGTCTTAGTGCTCCAAAGCTCTGCATTTCCACTGAAACATAAGCTCCCTTATAGGCTCTTACCAGATAATTGAGTAATTGCAAGGTCCTTCTTCCGGGACTGAATTAACATATGTCTTAAGTTATAGCCCACTCAACATCATTTCTTTGTCTCCTTGAAAGTGACATCCTGGGAATGAATAATATGTGTGGCACCACTTGCCTTCCTAGAGCTTTTCGCCAAGTCTCGTCTCATTTGGGAGCTTGCTCTACTCTCTGCTAACACGCTTCAGGTGCCAGGGGGCACATTAAACACTGTCAAATGCTATCATGGCTATGCGGGCACACCAGCATATGTTAGCCCCTCTGGTCAAGGAGGCTTTTAGTCTTCCTTCTCACTTTAAATTATACTGTATAACATGGGTTACCTCCCCTGTATCAGAGTGCCTACTATTCTGGCTTCATACATAGGAAGACCTATTTTTGGACTTCCCTGATTTTATAAGCTCCCTGATTTTATAAGCTACTTGTGATTTTATAAGCTCCCTGATTTTATAAGCTCCCTGATTTTATAAGCTACTTGTGATTTTTTTTTAATTGGAATTCAATTTTGTGTCACTATCTGCTGTACAGCAAAAATGAATCAACCATATATGTACATTATATCCCCTCTTTTTTGGATTCCCTTCCCATTTAGGTCACCATAGAGCACCGAGTAGAGAGTCCTTTCTGCATACAGCAGGTTCTGACTAGTTATCTATTTTATATATACTGGTGTATAAATGTCAATGCCAATCTCCCAGTTCATCCCACTCCCCTGCTTCACCCTTGGTATCCATACATTTGTTCTCTACACCTGTTACTTGTGAAAATTGACTGAACTCTGCTAAGACTCCACTTTCTTATTGTTAATATACAGAAAACAACAGTCCTCTCCTTTTGGGTGTGCTGAGAGAATGAATGAAATAATTCCTAAATATTCTCCGCACAGGAATGAAGAAGAAACAGTTCTTACAAGCACAGTCTCCACTCTGTCATCTCCTCTCCCAACTTCTTAATCTACTCAAATTCTATAAAAAATTATAAATAATTCCTAGAGTTTTAGGAACCATTGTGTTTTTAGCTGTGTTATCTCCCATCATAATGTTGGTAGATATCTGATGCTGTTTTGGTTGGTCTATATTTGATGCTTGGAAATTTTTAATTAGATATTTTCTGGTAAGTCTCTATTTTCTACAAAGAAGACTAGAAATAACATGTGGACAAAACTTTTTCTTAGTTCTGGGAAGAATTAATATTTGGAATTCCCAGGTGGCTCAAATGGCCAAGAATCTGCCTGCAATGCAGGAGACCTGGTTGATCCCTGGGTCAGGAAGGCCCCACTCAAGTATTCTTGCCTGGAGAATTCCATGCAGAGAGGAGTCTGGAAGACTACACTTCATGGGGTCGCGGAGTCAGAAACAACTGAGTGACTAACACTTTAACTTTCATATTTACTTACGTAAATATGTGATACAGCACCTCCTCATCAATATGAAGGCATTTTTCTACTAAGACATTTTGGTTTGGTAAGGGTCTGTCCAAGTCTTAACTAGAAATGTCTCTCAAATAAGATTTAAATTTTCTTTCATGTATCTATTTTATTTGAAAGTTTATTTAAAAGTAGAATAAATTTCTATTAGCTATATAAGGGCTATTAATGTGATTAAACATGTTCATTGCACGTATAGGCCCTAAATGAGGCACATATTCAGAAGAATAACAGGGGAGAAGTCATCCAAGGAGCAAGAAAATTCTCTGTCAAAAGCCAAAGCTTGGCCACACGAAAATGGTGTTACTTTGGGTCTAGGGTGGAGCTGATTCTGGATGCTCTGCCAATCAACTGCTAAGGGCATGCCAGGGGCAAAATCTCTGCATTCCTGTGTGGATTTAATGGAGCTATAACCATAGGGACATGGCCTTTGTAGCCTAGATGGTTTTCTAAGTGATGCACACACTGAGTGTGCAGTCACTCAGTCATTTCTGACTCTTTATGACCCAATGGACTGCAGCTCACTTGGCTTTCCTATCCTTCACCATCTTCTGGAGCCTGCTCAAACTCATGTCCATGGAGTTGGTGATGCCATCCAACCATCTTGTCCTCTGTCATCCCCTTCTTCTCCTGCCTTCAATCTTTCCCCAAGTCAGAGTCTTTTCCAATGAGTCAGCACTTTGAGTCAGGCAGCCAAATTACTGGAGCTTCAGCTTCAGCATCAACCCTTCCAATGAATATTCAGGGTTGATTTTCTTTAGGATTGACTAAGGAGGGTGTATAATTTATTATCGAACAGGAACACTTTTGAAAGTAAAAATGGGTGCTATTAATAAATTTATCCTGAGAACAAGATGGTGGAGGAGTAGGTAGACATCAGAAACACACCTTCAGACACAAGTGCATGCAGAACACCCCCTGAGAGTGGACAAGAGTACCTGACCAGTGGGAAAGAATATATAGAATCACACAAAACTGGTAGGATGAAAGAACTAGGGGAAAAAACAGGAGTGTTGGCAGGACTGGACCTGCCCTCAGTGGGTGGGGGAACTGAAGCAGGGGTCCGATCTCCACAAAGGGGCAACTGTCTGAGTCAGAAGAGAAACATTTCAGGCTGAGAGTGAAACAGCTGATCTGTGGCAGCCTAAAAGGAATGAGAATCAGACAGTCCTTGCCATAGCCATACATACCCCGGACAGGGACACAGTTTCCTTAGAAGGCACAGCAGCTGGGAGCTGGAGTTTAGGGATTCTGGAGTAATCCCAGGTCGAGGGCTGCTGTTGACTGAAGAGAGACAGATCAAGGGGATGTGAGGGAGGAGATTGTGGTTGGAAATATCTGTGGAGGAAAGCTGGGGAGCCATAGAAGCAAGACAATACTGCTGAGTCATGCCTAGGGGGTGGAGCCATCACCATAGCCTCTCTTATCCCAATAGCCAGTATCAGCAGCTGATACAAACATCTGACACACTGAACTACAAAGTAGGACTCCAGCCAGGGGTTCCCTTCTATGTGCCTGATGCGTGGCACAACAGAGAAGGACCCCAGGCAAGGGAGCCCTCTCAGTGTCTGAGTGCACGGAGCTATGAAGGAAGACTGTCCAAAGAGATCTTCTGATCACCAGCTACAAGAGGCTCAAAAAAAAAGACTCTGATAGAGCCATAACTTCTGCAGTGGAGGTAGTCCATGTCCCTGCACACTTGGCACCTCCAGGGTTCCTGCAATCCAAGCAGCTGCATCACCTTCATGCTCAACTCTCACTGGGGCAGAGCTGCCACAGGCATAAAAACTACATATGCAGGGTCACTTCAGTCATGTCTGACTTTTTGTGGCCTTGTAGACTGTGGCCTGCCAGGCTTCTCTGTCAGGGAGGGGGTTCTCCAGGTAAGAATACTGATGTGTATTGGCCAATACCGGTTGCCATATCCATCTAGAGCACTATATTTCCTGCTACCCTTGCCAACTCCCCTGAGTACCTGGTGCTGGCAGAACCCCTGCGACCCAAGAAGCTGCACCACCTCCATACCTGGCCCTCACAGGGGCAAATCCAAGTCCTCCAGGTCAGTCTCAGGAGCAAACCCTAGTGGATGACCCACTTAGCACCTTGCTTTAGTTTTGTTTTCCAGTTTGTGGTTTAGTTAGTTTTGTTCTTAACTGGTAAATATAATTTTTGATTTCCTTTGTTCACCAGGCCAATCTACTGCACTTTATTTTTGTTGTACTGTTTTGACTTTGTTTACGAGTGTGTATATTTCATTATTTTAATTACTACTTGCCTGATTTTGTAACTGCCATTTGTCTGGGGTTCATCTTTGATTTTCCATTTTTGGATATTTGTTTTAATCTCCCTTAATACCATAACAAAACACTTGTGGAATCATTGTTCCTAACCAGAGATCAAGCACTGAGCCTTTGTAGTTGGAGCACTGACTCAAAGACCTGAGACTACTAGAGAACTAACCCTAGGGAGTATGAAATAATGAGAAGTCACACGAAGGAGACCACTTGAATACAAGACCCAGCATCATCCAACCACCAATAGCACCCTGTGCAGGACACCTTGTCTAAACAACAGATGAAACAAAAATACAAACACAATCATTAGCAGACAGGATTACTACCTCACTCAGCTTTGCCCATTAGAGGAAAAGCAAACCAACAAAAACTCAACACAAATCTCACCCTATATGGAGCTTACACAAACCACTGGACCAACCTTAGGAGGGCAGAAATCAAAAAGAAGAAAGAATTCAACCTTGAAGCCTGGGAAAAGGAGACCTCAAACACAATAAGTTAATAAAAATACAATGAAAAGGCAGAGAAATACTACACAAATGAAGGGACAAACTAGAAACACAGAGATCCAAATAAGTGAAGAGGATATAGGGAAATTACCTGAAAAAGAATTTAGAATAAAGATGGTAAAGATGATCAAAAACCTTTAAAACAAAATGGAGAAAATGCAAGGATCTATTTAAAAAAAGACCTAGAAGAATTAAAGCATGAACATACAGGGACAAACAACACAATTAATAAAGTTAAACATACTCTAGAGGGAGTCAATAGCAGAATATCTGAAGCAGAAGAATGAGGCAGTAAGCTAGAAGATAAAAATGTTGAAAATAACTTCTGAAGACCAGAATAAAGTAAAAAGAATAAAAAGAAGAGGACAGTCTCAGAGACCTCTGGGATGATATCAAACACACCAACATTTGCATTATGGAGATCCCAGAAAAAGAAGAGAAAAAGAAAAGGTATGAGAAAATTTTGAAGAGATTATAGTTGAAAATTTCCCCAATGGAAAAGGAAATAGTCGAGTCCAAGAGGCACAAAGAGTTCCATACTGGATAAACCCAAGGAGAAACATGACAAGACACACACTAATCGAGCTCATAAAGACTAATCACACAGAAAGAATATTAAAAACAGCTAAGGAGAAGCAACAAGTAACATACAAGGGAAACCCCATATGCTTAACAGCTGATCTTTCAGCAGAAACTCTGCAAGCCAGAAAGGAATGATAGGATATATATATATAAAGCACTGAAAAGGGAAAATCTAGAACCAAGATTACTGTACCCAACAAGGATCTCACTCAAAATTTATGGAGAAATAAAAAGCTTTTCAGACAAGCAAAGGTTAAGAGAATACAGTACCACCAAACCAGCTTTACAACAAATGTTAAAGGGATTTACATAGTCAAGAAATACAAGAGAAGGAAAACCATCTACAAAATCAACCCCCCAAAATTAAGAAAATAGCAAAAGGAACATATATATCAATAATTACTTAAATGTAAATGGAGTAAATACTTCAACCAAAAGACACAGACTAGCTGAATGGATACAAAAACAAGACCCAAGTATATGCTGTCTACAAGAAACCCACTTCAGACACAAAGACACATATAGACTGATAGTGAGAGGATGGAAATATATATTCCATGCAAATGGGAAGCAAAAGAAAGCTGAAGTAGCAATCCCCATATGAGACAAAATAGATCTTAAAATAAAAAAATATTACAAGAGATAAAGAAGAACACTACATAATGATCAAGGGATCAGCCCAAGAGGAAGACATAACAATTGTAAATATCTTTTCACCCAACATAGGAGCACCTATACAGAAGACGAACACTAACAGGCATAAAAGTTGAAACCAACAGTAACACAATAATAGTAAGAGACTTTAATACCCCACTCACACCAATGGACAGATCATCAAAATGGAAAATTAATAAGGAAACAGAAGTCTTAAATGATATATTGGAGGAGATTGATCTCATTGATATCTTCAGGACATTCCATCCAAATGCAGAAAAATATACATATTTCTCCAGTGTACATGGAACATTCTCCAGGATAGACTACATATTTGGTCACAAAGCAAACCTCAGCAAATTTAAGAAAACCAAAATCATATCAAGCATCTTCTCCCACCACAATGCTATGAGACTAGTTATCAATTACAAGAAAAAAAAAAAACACACAAACACATGGAGATTAAGCAACACATTTCTAAATGACCAACGTGTTACTGAAGAAATAAAAAAGGAAATCAAAAAAATTCTAGAAGCAAATGACAATGAAAACTCAAAACCTATGGGATGTAGCAAAAGCAATAGTAAGAGGGAAGTTTATAGCAATACAATCCTACCTCAACAAACAAGAAAAACATGAAACAGACAACCTAACTTTCCAACTAAAACAACTGGAAAAAGAACAACAACAACAACAAAAAAAAAAACCCAAAATTAGTAGGAGGAGAGAAATCATAAAGATCTGAGCAGAAATAAAAAAGAAATGAAAGAAACAATAGTAAAGATTATAAAATTAAAAGCTCATTCTCTGAGAAGATAAACAAACTTGACAATATTTAGCCAGACTCATCAAGACAAAAAGAGAAAAGACTTAAATCAACAAAATTAGGAATGGAAAAGAAGAGGTTACAAAAAACAATGCAGAAATACACAGGTTTATAAGAGACTATTATGAACAATTATATGGCAATAAAATGGATAAGCTGGAAGAAATGGACAGATTTTTAAAAAGTTCAATCTTCCAAAACTGAACCAGGAAGAAATAGAAATTATGAACAACCCGATTGCTAGCACTGAAAATGAAGCTGTGATCAACAGCATCCCAAAAAACAGAATACCAGAACTAGATGGCTTCACAGGAGAATTCTATCAAACATTTAGAGAAGAGCTAATATCTATATGCCTAAAACTCTTTCCAAAAATTTCAGAGGTAGGAATATTTTCAAATTCATTCTATAGGGCCACCATCACCCTGATACCAAAACCAGACAAAGACAACACACAAAAAGAAAACTACAGGCCAATATCACTGATGAACATAGATCCTCCACAAAACTTTAGCAAACAGAATTCAGTAACACATCAAAAAGCTCATACACCATGATCAAGTTGGGTTTATTCCAGGGATGCAGGATTCTTCAATATACACAAATTAATGTGATACACCATATTAACAAATTGAAAGGTAAAAATCATATGATAATCCCAATAGATGCAAAAAAAGCCTTTGACAAAATTCACGCATTTATGATTAAAATTCTTCAAAATATGGACATAGAAGGAACCTACCTCAATGTAGTAAAGGTCATATATGATAAGGCTATAACAAAAATTATTCTCAATGGTGAAAAACTGAAAGTTTACCCCTAAGATCAGGAACAAGACAAAGGTGTCTATTTTCACCACTATTATTCATCATAACTCTGGAAGTCCTAGCTACAGCAACCAAAGATAAATAAAAGGAATCCAGATTAGAAAAGAAGAAGTAAAACTATCAGTTTGCAGATGACATTGATACTGTACACAGAAAACCCTAAAAACAGTATAAGAAAATTATTAGAGCTAATCAGTGAATTTAGCAAAGTTGTGGGATACAAAATCAATACACAGAAATCACTTGCATTTTTATATACTAACAATGAAACATCAGAAAGAGGAATTAAGGAATCAATCCCTTTCACCATTGCAACAAAACTAAATAAATATCTAGGAATAAATTTATCTACGGAGACAAAAGAACTGTACACAGAAAATTATAAGATGCTAATGAAAGAAATCAAAGACAATATAAAGAGATGGAAAGATAGCCCATGTTCCTGGGCAGGAAGAATCAATATTGTGAAAATGACTATACTACCAAAGGAAATCTAGATTCAATGTGATCCCCATCAAATTACCAATGGCATTTTTCACAGAACTGGAACAAAAAAGTCCACAATTTATATGGAAACACAAAAGACCCCAAAGAGCCAAAGCAGTCTTGAGAAAGAATGGAGCTGGAGGATTTAACCTTCCTGACTTCAGATCATACTACAAAGCTACAGTCATCAAGACAGTATGGTACTGGCACAAAAAAGGATATATAGACCAAAGGAACAAGATAGAAAGCTTAGAAATAAACCCAGCACCTATGGGTACCTTATTTTTTACAAAGGAGGCAAGAATAGACAGTGGGGCAAATACAGCCTCTTCAATAAATGGTGCTGGGAAAACTGGACAGCTACATGTAAAAGAATGAAATTAGACTACTTCCTACCACCATACACAAAGATAAAGTTAAAATGGGTTAAAGACCTAAATGTGAGACCAGAAGCTATAAAACTCTTAGAATAAAACATAGGCAGAACACTTGGTGACATAAATCAAAGCAAGATCCTCTATGACCCACCTCCTAGTGTAATGGAAATAAAAACAAAAGTAAACAAGTGGGACCTGATTAAACTTAAAAACATTTGCACAGCAAAGGAAACTATAAGCAAGGTGAAAGACAACCCTAAGAATGGGAGAAAATAATAACAAATGTAACAACTGACAAGGGATTGATTTCCAAATATGCAAGCAGCTCATACAACTCAACACCAGAAAAACAAACAACCCAATCACAAAGTGGGAAAAAAGACTAAACAGACATTTCTCCAAAGAAGACATACAAATGGCTGACAAATACATGGAAAGATGCTCAACATTACTCATTATTAGAGAAACACAAATCAAACCAATGAGATATCACCTCACAGCTGTCAGAATGGCCATCATCAAAAAGTCTACGGACAATAAATGTTGGAGAGGGTGTGGAGAAAAAGGAATGATCTTGTACTGTTTGTGGAAATGTAAATTGGTACAGCCACTATGGAAAACAGTATGGAAATTCCTTTAAAAAACTAGGAATAATACCACCATATGACCCAGCAATCCCACTCCTAGGCATACACCCTGGGGAAACAAAAATTGAAAAAGACACATGTATCCCATTGTTTATTGCAGCACTATTTATAATAGCTAGAAAATGAAAGCAACCTAGATGTCCATCGACAGATGAATGGATAAAGAAGCTGTGGTACATATACACAATGGAATATTACTCAGTCATAAAAAGAGTGCCTTTGAGTTAGTTCTAATGAGGTGGAAGAACCTAGAACCTATTATAGAGTGAAGTAAGTCAGAAAGATAAAGATAAATATCATATTGTAACATGTACATAGGGACTCTAGAAAAATGGTACTGAAGAATTTACTTACAGGGCAGCAATGGAGAAACAGACATAGAGTGTAGGCTTGTGGACATGGGGAGAGGGACAGAGAAAGTGAGATGTACAGAAAGGGTAACATGGAAACTACAATACCATATGTAAAATGCATAACCACAAGGAATTTGCTGTATGGCTAAAGAAATTCAAACAGAGACTCTGTATCAACCTAGAAGGGTGGGATGAGGAGGGGGATTCAAAACCAAGGGGATACATGTACACCTATGGCTGATTCATGCTGAGGTTTGACAGAAAACAACAAAATTCTGTAGAGCAATTATCCTTCAGTAAAAAAGAAGCTAATTAAAAAAAATTATCCTGACATTAGGGATCTAACTCTATCCCTAACTGGATTATGGCTGAAAGGAAGATACCTATTCCTTTGTTTCACAAAAAAAAAACAGCCCTAGTCCTAAAAGGTAAACAGAGAGGGACTTCTCTGGTGGTCTAATGGTTAAGGATCTGTCTTGCAAAGCAGGGGACAGGGGTTGACCCTTGGTTTGGGAACTAAGATCCCGCATGTCAAGGGGTAAGTAAGCTTGTGTGCTGCAACTGCTGACCCCCTGTGCTGCAAATACTGAAGTCCATTGGCTCTTGAGCCCATGTTCTGCAACCAAGAGAAGCCACCACAATGAGATCTTGTGCATCACAACAAACTCATTACAGCAAAAGAAAAAAGAAAAAAATTAGCAAGATCTGCACTTCAAGCTGGGACAGACATCAGCGCACTTTGCTCTTCACTCCCTGCAGAAGCAGTTGCAAGGTAAGCTTCTTCATGCCAGGTGCAAGGGACTAGACCTCCTGCTCAGTTGATACTTGGGTCTGTTTTCTTACCATCTCAAAACAGCAAGCAATGATGACCTGGCTGTGTAGACCCATATTACTGAAGCCCGGAGCATAAGGGGAGCATATCAAAACCTGTGTTTTCACTTCAGATATTTCCTCTTCCCTTCTATCCATGTTCACATTTTGCTCATCCTAAAATTCGCACAGTCCTTACCCACACTTAGACATTTATATCTCACTTACTGGTTTGAACTCTCACCCAGCAAGCTTAGCATATTGAGAATATAATTATTTTTCTGGAAGTAATTATTCTACTTAATTGAACTGGAATATTCCCCTCCTTAGTCACTTATTAACTTAACTGCTGCCCTTGATCATTGTTTGACACAAAAAGTTTCACTCAGTGATATATATATCTAGCCATTAATAAAAAGGCATCACTTGAAATAAATGGGCTTCCTGGTAAAGAATCTGCCTGCAATCTAGGAGACCTGGGTTTGATCCCTGGGTTGGGAAGATCCCCTGGAGAAGGGAAAGTCTACCCACTCCAGAATTCTGGCCTGGATAATTCCTACAGCTGATGGAGTTGCAAAGAGTTGGACAGGACTGAGAGACTTTCACTTTTCACTTTGAAATATAAATATGACTATACTTCAAACACTGCCACCTAGCGTCACCAGCAGGGCAGCCCAGCCCCCAGCTTCCCTTTTCTTCCCCTCTTGACTGCTTCCCTGGTGGCTCAGCTGGTCAAGAACCTGCCTGCAATGCAGGAGACAAGGCTTCTATCCTTGAGTGGGGAAGGTCCCCTGGAGGGAATGGCAATCCACTCCAGTATTCTTGCCTGGAGAATTCCATGGACAGAGGAGCCTGGCCAGCTCATGTCCAAAGGGTCGCAAAGAGTCAGACATGACTGAGCGACTAACACCTTCTCATTATCTATACTTCAAAATCGATTGGCTGATAGAAATAAAATAATCATTTTATAGCTGATAAAAGTAAACTAACCATTTCTCAAAAGTAATCAATGTCCCATATAATAAATAAAGTTTGATATTTAATGCAAGACTGTATGTCTTATCAGTGGAGGCAAAGGCTACAAATATGCTTGGTGAATTAATAATGAGTGCTTGTTTGCAAACATTGACAAAATATGTCATAACTAGCACTTCCAAATGCTGAATTAAACACTGGCATTCTATACTATGAAAACTAGATTTCTACCATGAACTGCAAATATTAAATTTACATAGAATTGAGAAGTTTACTTGTAATTGTTGATTGTAAAGAATATAAAGGAGCCAGATGTTACACATAACAAATAAGTGTTGAAACCAACCAAAGAAATGAAAACAGAGTCTGTTAAATAGTGTTTAAATGATTTTATCCACTATGCATATTAATATTGATTTAATCTAGTGTGTTACAAGTTCTGTGTCTTGATTTTGTTCACTTGTTCCCATGAATATATTTGGTTTTTAACATGGCATTCCTCAAATATCATTAACTTTGAATAAGCTCATTTCCTCTGTGTATTATGATAGGAATCATTGTACTCCTAACAATATGAACTTCAGGAATTCTAGTAATAATTTCCCCACTTATTATGACTGTGTGGCCGAGATTATTTCATGCTGCTGTGCTGGCTATTTGAGTACCCTTAAATAAAAGAACAAGAGCTTGGAACATGGGCCTGCTTGTGATGCTGGGAGATTCTTGGGGAACTAGGGAGTCGCAGTGGCGATGGAATCTCTATCTTGTTCCATAGAATATGACAAACCCTTCCTCTATGGTTCTCTTGTTCCAAGGAGTGAAAAGTACATTCTGATAATCTAGACACCTTTGTGTGAAAGCCAAATTTCCCCATTCCATCCAGAAATATTGCAGTTTCTACACCAGGTAAAAATTCACTGTAAGCATAGCACAGTAACATTACTGACACTCGGCTGAGGATGTTCACACATTGTCCCATATGTGGATTAAGTTTTCCACACAACTTCCATCTTATTTATTATTTCTTTCCACGTCATCTCTACTCGAAAGATGAGGATACTGAGGCAGAAAGTTTACTAAAACCTCAGAAAGTACAGAAAGTTTACTGTACTCTGCCTTTTCCCTCCCATGAGACTCATTTCTAAGAATGAGCATCTTGAATCTTCAAGACAGAGACAGGACTGAGCGGGCAGTTCTGAACATCCACGTGTACAAGGTCAAAAGTCCATACAGGAATTTTGTTGTATCAAGGATAATTATCTAATATAATATAATATAATAGATTTCTATCCTAAATATGCAACCTTGCTCTCATGTGTGGAAGCAGCTATAGACAGTATGTTGACAATTATGACTGTGTTCCTATAAAACTTTATTTTCAAAAACAGATAGTGGGCTGGATTTGGTCTGTAAGCCAGACTTTGCCAATTTCTGATTGAAACTCATATTTGAAAGATTTCTGTTAATATTTATGTTTTTCTTTGTCGCACTAGATATTTCACAAGAACACCTTGATTTTGAACTAAAGGAAAGCATGAGCAGAGGCAGCCATTAAACAAAGAAATACTTTCAAAGGTGCTTAGATATGTATTACTATTAGGGGGTAAAAATGTGTAATTAAGATTTTTCAACACAATTTAGTATCAGAACCACTCTTTCTTTCCAGGAAAAGTAAAGCAGTGGGATCACAGAAAGGAGTGCATTCTGAGGAGCTTGTCAGTACAGACACTGGGAAACTGGGGACAAGAATTTCTTCAGGAATAACCAGACACTGAAATAACTTTCCTCCATCCTCTCCCCATTTATGCTATTTCTGACTCCAAACCATGAGGGTGGAGACTTGCTGTTTCATGATCCACAAGAGCCAGATATTTATAAACATTCACTTAACTACAAACACATAGTGTTTGCAACAAGTTTCCATGAGGTGATGATGAAGGTCCAGTTGTTAAGGGCAGTATCAGTATCAGTTCAGTCGCTCAGTCATGTCCAACTCTTTGTGACCCCATGGACCGCACCATGCCAGGCCTTCCTGTCCATCACAAACTCCCAGAGTCCACACAGACCCATGTCCATCGAGTCGGTGATGCCATCCAGCCATCTCATCTTCTGTTGTCTCCTTCTCCTCCCTGCCCCCAATCCTTCCCAGCATCAGGGTCTTTTCCAGTGAGTCAACTCTTCGCATGAGATGGCCAAAGTATTGGAGTTTCAGCTTCAACATCAGTCCTTCCAGTGAACACCCAGGACTGATCCCCTTTAGGATGGACTGGTTGGATCTCCTTGCAGTCCAGGGGACTCTCAAGAGTCTTCTCCAACACCACAGTTCAAAAGCATTAATTCTTCGGTGCTCAGCCTTTTTCACTGTCCAACTCTCACATCCATACATGACTACTGAAAAAACCATAGCCTTGACTAGACAAACCTTTGTTGGCAAAGTAATGTCTCTGCTTTTCACCTGCTATCCAGGTTGGCCATAACCTTCCTTCCAAGGAGTAGGTGTCTTTTGATTTCATGGCTGCAATCACCATCTGCAGTGATTTTGGAGCCCAAAAAATGAAGTCTGACACTTTTTCCACTGATTCCCCATCTATTTCCCATGAAGTGATGGGACCAGATGCCATGATCTTAGTTTTGTTAATCTTAAAGTGAGCTTTAAGCCAACTTTTTCACTCTCCTCTTTCACTTTCATCAAGAGGCTCTTTAGTTCCTCTTCAGAGGTAGTCAAATATGTCACTCAGTGCTCTGGGTCCTCTAGGGAATCAGAGATTTGGAAACATGTACAAACTGTGTACCTTGAAGTTATTCCTTGATATTAGAAAATATATGTATGGTTTTGGGGAAGTCTTCAATGATACTATCTAAAAAGAAGTCTAGTGCATCTTTGTACATATATTTAATGTTTTTGTTTGTTAGATTAGCTTCTAGTTTTCTCTTAAATTTCCCCTTCTTTTGTTCTCTTAAAATCTTTGCTAAGGAAGAAAGGAAGGAAAGTAGGGTGAAAAAAGAAAGAAAGAGAAGAAAGAAAGGGTTATATTTATGTTATTTTTGGTTTCACTTTTATTTTCAGGGTAATTTTAAAGCTAGGCTTTAAATGGATTAAGAAGCTTTGAGTGTTTAATTGAACATATTTTCTTCAATCATTTGTTAGAAATTAAGCTTTTGCTAGTTTCCATGTATTTATTTGGCACATATGAATGCAGCTATAGACTTGAGAAAACATTCAGTGTTCTAATTTGTATGTAGCTATCAAGCAAAAGAAAAATTTTAAGGAATTTCTTGATCACAGTAATTTAATGCATAATAAAAATAATTTAAATATTTTCCTATTTGATGCTCAAAATGTTTTAACTGAAGTGAAAAAATTCCTGATGGGTTATTGTTTTGAACCATTTCTTATTGTCTGGCTTTATTTTCAAAGTATAGTTTTCCTTGTGTTTTCTTTATTTTTTTTAAAGCTACAATACTGTTTAAAATGGCCTCAAATGTTATTATTCGAAATGCATTTGCAATAGTGGTTGACATGGCCAGCATAACTATAACTCCATCTTGTCAAAGCTACCAATTTATTGTTTAGCTTACAAGTCTACTCAACAGAGAATTGTCTTTAAAACCTTTTATATTATGAGAAAACATCACTGCCCTAGTTTAATGCCTATCACTTTGAAAACATTTTGATTTACAACCTTGTATCCTTTAAAGTAGTTGGCTAAAAGTATCATAAAATCCCATACATAATCTCAAACTATAACAAGTTATTTCGGAATTAAATATCACTGAATACTTTGTAAAATCAAGAGAAATGTAATTGTAAATGAGCTGCTCATTTTTTATTACAATAAGTCACCATTTATGATGGAAACATAATTTTAATCAATGAGTGAGACCATTTATATAATTATGAGAAAGCTATATTTTAAACAATTATTCATACCCAGTGGCTGAAATAAGTTATTTTCTATCCTTAAGATAAAAAATAAATATGTATATGGAAAAGGTTATACTTATTGAGAAGATAGTTGTGGAGACCAACATCACTAAGAGTCAGAAGCAGACTTGGAACATTTCTTCTTACATTCAGGTCCACCCCTTCTTTATGTTTTTAATTCTAAGTCAAAATTTCAAAATGGAAGAGAATATGATTTATTTTTATGGTGCAAAAAAGAAAGAATCAAAGAGAGAGAAAAAAAAGAGAGCTATCATTTGACTACTGACAAAAAAATTCAGTTAGCTGGCAGAAGAAAGTATTTAAATTGTTTGTAACTTTACTACAAGTCACTACATTACTTGGTAGCACAATGGTAAAGAATCTACCTGATAACGCAGGAGATGCAAGGAACATGGATTTGACTCCTGGGTTTGGAAGATCCCCTCTAGGAGGAAATGACAACCCACTCCAGCCTTCTTGTCTGGACAGTTCCATGGACAGAGGAGCTTGGTGGGCTACAGACAGTGGGGTCTCAAAGAGTTGACCACAACTGTGACTGAGCGCGCATGCACATAACACGTCATTGCTTTAGTGAATCAACATACTATATCACACTGAAAGATAATTCTTCATTCTCTTTTGTTCATGCAAGTCTTATGCAGAAAGCATTTCCTCAAGACTGTATTTCCAAAAATTTTATATAGCTGAACTTTGAAAAGTTGAGACATACTGTCTTCTTCTAAAGCAAAGTCCATGTAAATGCTTGCAATGCAGTAAAATAACTATAATGTCTCCCCCCCAACAAAGGTCAGGAATTATCAGGGTTCCTCCTGTGATGCAACCCACCTCATGTGCTGGTATCCACCTGACCTATCCATTTTGCCCACTGGTACCTGAGCCCATGGAAACTGACTCAATGATGCTAACACTCCAGTTGCCTGCTGTGCTATAAGTGATATTGTCCCTTTTCTCTGATCCAAACATCTCATGTTTTCTTCCAACATTCATTAACTGTGGAAGACTAGCCACTCCCAATAGTAGACAGAAAACAAGGACAACAGCAACAGCACAGCAGCATTCTTAATACAGAGAATGAGTAAACATTAAAACTCTATAGTGGTTACACTGCTATATGATATATAGAAAATCTCATATACACAATCTTTATGAGAAAGTCCAGGAGCAGAAAACATATGCGCTCATAAAAGTAATTTTATATATTAGTTGCATTGATTAAATGTCAGCAGCAATAGATAATGTTGCTCCTTACGAACAACAAAACACATATAGATAGTACCTCCTACGACAGTGGTTTTGATTTTTTTTCAGAGCTGAGAAAGAGGAATTTTTCTTACATATCTGCTATGTTTAAAATATATCAGAAGAACCCCTCTATATTACAAGTGTGGTTGGAGTGGCATAAATTCATAAACACAGTGTTGTTAGAAGATGAGAACATTATATTTGAAATCTTTATTACTCAGATCATTCTGTACTTGCTTTTTCTGTTATCTTTTCATTCAGGTGCTTTTTCTTGGGGTATTTCTCTAATCATTCGACTGGGTCCCACATCTTAATGTCTGCTATAACATGTGAGTCGTTTCCCTGTTGTTTCAGTAAAGAATCCCCCTGCAATGCAGGAGACACAGGTCTGATCCCTGGAGAAGGAAGATCCCCTGGAGAAGGAAATGGCAACCCACTCAAATATTCTTTCCTGGGAAATCCCATGGACAGAGGAGCCTGGCGAGCTACAGTCCATGAGGTCTCAAGAGTTGGACACAAGGATTAAAACACCACCATCACAGTTGTTCATCAATGTTTAGCTCGCAGAGAGCACTGTTTTCCAAAGAATCCAACTAATGTTTGTTCTGTTTTGTTTTCAAGTCAATGGCTTACTAAAATCATTTGGAAACACACACACATGGCAGATACACAGACACATAAACAAATACACAGAATGGATTGTACTGTTAAGTTTGTGACAAATGCATCTGAGCTATTTTTGGTGACAATATAATCTGGGTATATGACATTCTGCTGTGGATTGGCACGTGTACTTAAGCACTTTCATATGGATAATTATTATAAGACCTAAAAATTAGAATCAAAGCTAACACTTTATCTTAGTTTTTAAGTAACCAGTCAGGCAAATCCCTAAATAATGCAGAGAAATGGTTAAAAGGAAAGAAAGGACTGAAAGATAATTAGAGGTAAGGTGGAAAAACAGGAGGAAGAGGAGAGGAAAAGAAAGGAGGAGAAAAGGAAACAAAAAGTTACCCATGTTATTTTTGAAATGTTTTTTGTTAATGATTCATATATTGATTTAAAGATAGTTGACTTTCTTTCAAGGTCCTGCCAATTCAATTAAAATAAACCTATTAAACCTTTATGGCACAGCTATTATGAAACAACTATCATGCTAGAAACATGAAATAAACTGTAAAGGGGAGAGAAGAACTCTCATACAATGAGTACTGACAGTATGTCCAACCTCTATTTTAGCAGCAATTGTCCTTTTAGATGTATTGCTACCTAATCATGCCCCAAAATGATTATTTCAATGACAATCTCATGTATTGAGAGAGACTATAAAACTCAGGGGTATATTTAAGAACCCAGATGTGTAATAAAATATCAGACTTACCTAAAGGGTTCCTCTGATGTTTTGCTACAGAAAGAGCAGGTAGCTAAAGATGCTTTGATTAGCAGCAAGGTCAATCCGTTTGACAGTAGAATGGATTAGAAATAAGACCTGGATTTAGGACATTTGAATATACTGCAAAAATCTCTCAAATATGTGAGGCAGGAATCAAGAGGATGAATACGTTTTTAAATCTTGTATGAAGATCAAGCTGGTGTGATGAACCTTGAATTTCAAATGAGCAGAAATTACTCCGATTTTGAAAGCTCACACTTTAGGAGTAAATTGAGCCATGAAAACTACATTATGGGCTTCTCCAAAACTACAATTCATCCAATATTCTCCAAATTATCCAATTCTCCAAAGCAACAATTAATCCAAAGCTATAATTCAGATGATTATTATATCTACTCCTATGGGCAAGAATCCCTTAGAAGAAATGGAGTAGCCCTCATAGTCAACAAAAGGTCTGAAACTCAGTAATTGGGTGCAATCTCAAAAATGACAGAATGATTTTTGTTCGTTTCCAAGGCAAACCATTCAATACTATAGTAATCCAAGTCTATGCCCCAACCAGTAATGCTCTAAAAGCTGAAGTTGAATGTTTCTATGAAGACCAATGGCTTCCCTGGTGGCTCAGATGATAAAGTATCTATCTGCAAGGCAGGAGACCTGGGTTTGATCCCTGAGTTGGGACGATCCCCTGGAGAAGGAAATGGCAACCCACTCCAATATTCTTGCCTGGACAATCCCAAGGACAGAAGAGCCTGGTGGGCTACAGTCCATGGGGTTGCAAAGAGTCAGACATGACTGGGTGACTTCACCTTTTTTCACTTTATGAAGACCTACAAGACATTCTAGAACTAACACCAAAAAAAAACAGATGTCCTTTTCATCATAGGGGACTGGAATGCAAAAGTAGGAACTCAAGAGATAACTGGAGTAACAGGCAAATTTGGCCTTGGAGTACAGAATGAATCAGGGCAAAGGCTAACAGAGTTTTGCCAAGAGAATGAACTGGTCATAACAAACACCCTCTTCCAACAACTCAAGACAAGACTCTACACATGGATATCACCTGATGGTCAATACTGAAATCAGATTGGTTATATTATTTGCAGCCAAAGATGGAGAAGCTCTATACACAGTCAGCAAAAATAAGACTGGGAGCTGACTGTGGCTCGGATCATGAACTTATTGCAAAATTCATAGTTCAATTAAAGAAAGTGGGGAAAACCACTAGACCATACAGGTATGACCTAAATAAAATGCCTTATGATTATACAGTAGAAGTGACAAATAGATTCAAGGGATTAGATCTGATAGACAGAGTGCCTGAAGAACTACAGATGGAGGTTCGTAACATTGTACAGGAGGCAGTGATCAAGATCACCCCCAAGAAAAAGAAATGCAAAAAAGGCAAAATGGTTGTCTGAGGAGGCTTTACAAATAGCTGAGAAAAGAAGACAAGCTGAAGGCAAAGGAGAAAAGGTATGCTCATTGAATACAGTGTTCCAAATAATAGCTAGGAGAAATAAGAAATCCTTCTTCAGTGATCAATGCAAAGAAATAGATGAAAACAACAGAATGGGAAAGGAGTACATCAAAGCTGGATATTGTTACCTTGCTTATTTAAATTATATGCAGAGTATATCATGCAATACGCCAGGCTGGATGAAGCACAGGCTGGAATCAAGATCACCAGGAGAAATATTAATAACCTCAGATAGCCAGATGACACCACCCTTATGGCAGAAAGAAAATAACTAAAGAGTCTCTTGATGAAAGTTAAAGAGGAGAGTGAAAAAGTTGGCTTAAAACTCAACATTCAGAAAACTAAGATCATGGCATCCAGTCCCAGCACTTCATGGAAAATAGATGGGGAAACAATGGCAACAGTGAGAGACTTTATTTCTTGAGGCTCCAAAATCACTGCAGATGGTAACTGCAGCCATGCAGTTAAAAGATGCTTGATCCCTGCAAGAAAAGCTATGACCAATCTAGAGAGCATAAGAAGGAGAGACATTACTTTGCCAACAAAAGCTCGTCTGGTCAAAGCTATGGTTTTTCCAGTAGTCATGGATGGTTGTCAGAGTTGGACTACAAAGAAAACTAAGTGCCGAAGAATTGATGCTTTGAACTGTGATGTTGGAGAAGACTCTTGAGAGTCCCTTAGACAGCAAGGAGCAAGCCATCAATCCTGAAGTAATCAGTCCTGAATATTCATTGGAAGGACAGATGCTGAAGCTGAAACTCCAATACTTTGGCCACCTGATGCGAAGAATTGACCCATTGGAAAAGACCCTGATGCTGGGAAAGATGAAGGCAGGAGGAGAAGGGAATGACAGAGGATGAGATGGTTGGATTACATAACCAGCCTGATGGCCATGAGTTTGTGTATGCTCCTGGAGCTGATGATGGACAGTGAAGCCTGACATGCTGAAGTCCATGGGGTCTCAGAGAGTTGGACATGACTGAGTGACTGAACTGAACTAAAAACTAAATGACTCACAAATGAGGAAGAAATAAAGAGAGGAACAGAGAGAGGAAACAAATAGAAGAAGAGAGGGAAGAAGGGAGGAAGAAAAGAAAGGAGAAAATAGAGGGAAAGAAAAAAAGAGAAAGAGAATAGATACATAGATGTTGAGCTATAAAAACAACTTTTAAATGTCTTAGTATGCAGTATAACTTGCATTATTATTGGATACAAAGGGATATATATATATATATGAGTTAAAATATATTTATATTTATAAATATAATATATTGTGTTATATATAAAACATCTTTATATTGTGTTAGTTTGGAAGACCTTCAAGATAAATTATTTTTTTCAATGCAATTATAACTACTTTAATACACTATTGTACTATTTCCATTTTTTCTTTATCGATTTTTTTACTAATTCAAACCCAAATTCTACATGTAATTATTTAAAAAATAAAATTCTATTGCCACAGCCTTGACTTTCTGTTTGTGTATTTATACACATTTACATATATACATGTGAACACACACAGCATATCTTGTTTTATTGCATTTCACATTATTACACTTCTCAGATAGCACACTTTGTTCAAACTGAACGTTTACACACCTCTGCTCCAGCAAGTCTATCAGTGCCATTATCCCAACATATTTGCTCATTTCCTGCCACTCATTTCCTGGGTTACATTTTGGTATTTCTCCCAATTTTAAAGCCTTTTTGTTATTATATTTTTATGGTGATCTATTATCAGTGATTTGATAGTATTACTATGACTTGCTGAAGGCTCAGATAATGGTCAGTTGGCATCTTGTAGCAATAAAGTATGTTTTAATTAAAGTATGCACATTGTTATTTTAAATATAATTCTACTGAACACGATAGATTATGCATCATGCAAACTAACTTTTATGTGCTTTGGGAAGCCAAAAAAGATGCATGTGGCTCACTTGGTTGCAGTGTCTGCTTTATTGCTGTGATCTAGAACTGAATCCACAATATCTCCCAGGTATTTATGTATATTACAAAGCATATATTTTTATAGGTGCATCTCTTTGGAACTTTAGTGTTTGTAGATTCATCCTGGCTTCTCTTGGTTGTTGTTTTTTTAGTACTCTTTTCTCTATTTTATCACAATGATCCCCTCAAAAAAAAAAAAACCCTGCAATGATGAATTGGTATAGTCACCTACTCTTTTTCCTCCTCTTTAACAGTTTCTTGCTGATGAGGAGAATTTCAGACTGCTGATTAGTTTTACCACTTAAAAGTTGTTTCCTTTAAATTATATATATATACATCCTGTTGGTTTTGTTTCTCTGGAAAACACTGATAGAATCTCTATCAGATCAAACCAGTACAGAAGAATCTTTTTCACCTACACTTTTGAATGGCATCTACAGGCTGGGATTCATTCTTTTCTCTTTTCTTCAAACTCTAGAGAAAATGATGATAATCATTTTGACTACATTTACTTCTGATTCACTATCTGACAAAATCTGTAGAATTGTTCCAGTCATTGTTTCATTTGACCTGTAGAATTTGGCATTGTCACTTGTTATTCTTAAAATTTTTTTAGCTATATTTTCCATAACACTTTTTGTCTTTTATTTCTTATTCATTAAATTGATCTATTCTTCATCTGCTTTGCAGTTAAAAATCAGGGTTTTCATATTTTCTCTGTTCTCATATTTTCCTAGTGCATTACCACTTTATGTGATTACCACTTATGTGATCTTGACCACCATCTGTATATCACTCTCCTGATCCTGTATCTCTACCATAAGCCTCTCTTGTGAACTCTAGGTTCATGTATCTAAACAACTGTGAGATACTTCACCTGGGTATTTCTAAGCAACTCTGGATATATAATATATAGGAGTGATCCTTTTATTTCTTACTCTAGAACCAAATCTATATAGGATACTAGCAAAACAGAACTCAGAAATCTGCATTTTTTTTCCTTTTCCCTCTCATTCTCTACATGATTGTCCACTAACTTTTTTGTAGAGATTGTCCACTAACTTTTTCTTTGTCTCATCCTTCATATTCTCTTGAACAATGGATCTTGACATTTTATTATCTATCTACCTTTTAAATGACCAAATTTCATATCCCTTTTCCTTTATTGCTCCCTAGGCAATTCTCCTGTAACCTTCTCCTACATATGTTTCCTATCTCCATGTCTGTTTCTGTGTCTCCAGTGTATCCTTTAAATGGATCACTGAGTGATCATTCTATAACTGCAGTTTCTTCCATGTGAATCTTCAACCAAGACACTTTGTGGATACTGACATCCAGAAGAACAAGTAGTACTGCAATGTCCAGCATGGTGGTTGCAGTTCATAGCACTATATTGCGTATTTGAAGGTTGCTAGGGGAGTAAATATTAAAAGTTCTCATCACAAGAAAAAAATGTAACTATGCACAACGATAAATGTTAACTAGACTTATTAGGGAGATCATTTCACAATGTATACAATAGCAAAACATTATGTTGTATACAGGGAACTGCTATTCTTTGTAAATTATATCTCAATTTTTAAAAAATTAAATAAAAGTATAAATATTATTAATCTTGACATCAGACTTGAGCCTCTGTATTTTCTCTATTTAACCTACTCTGAAACTTTCTATAACCTACTCTGAAACATTGATTTCACACTATCTGATTATTTTGAAATATAGTTATTGAGGCTCACCTTGCACTTTCAAGCCTGAATGCTTATAAAAATGTTTCCTCAGACTATCTCTTCCTAAAAACAAAGACATCTTTCAAGATTCATCTCAGGTGCTTCCTCAACTGTGAATCTTTTCTTGAATTTGTCTTCTAGGCATAGTCCTAGACCTTCTTTTGTCTCCACAACTCCTAATAGGGTCTTTGTCATAGTACTTTTGACAGTATTAAAATTATTGTTAGCTCCTAAGATGCTTGTATGATAATAAAATGTGATATTTTCTGGTGCCATGGACCTAAACTACCTGCTCTACTCAACTTAAAATCCCAGTTTCAGTATTTATTGGGTGTTGGGCCATGGGAAATTATTTAATTTTCCTGTGCCTCGGTTTTCTGATAAGTAAAATGGGGCTACCAATAATTTTCCTGATGGTGCTGTTATGAAGATTACATGAATTTATGTAAGTAAAGAAATTAAAATAGTGCCCTAAGCCACTCAATAAAGCTTATCTGTTATAACTGCAATTTAAAGACATTCATACTTTACTCCCACAAGGCTTAACACTTTCTGAAATGATAATGCATTCTCAATTAAAAATATGTTGGATAAAGAAATGCCTCTGAAATTAGGGATTAGATATACTGCAATATTGAATCTTCATGCCATATGCCATATTAAACACTTTCAATTTAAGAATTCCTGCTAACAAGCTCTTCTGAATTGAGACATAGGCACCCAGTTATATTTGCTGGTATAAGCAATTTACTTGTGTGAGTGTGTGTATATGCAGGCACATCTGTGTGTTCCTTTAATGATACTTCTTTGAGGTTAATTTGAGCCATAAGTAATACATGCATTAAACATGTTTGTTTATCAAATTAGTTTCTGTGTTGTTCTGCAATATGGTATTTTACACATATCCAGGTGTTGTAGCAAATCCAAAATGTCTATTGGAAAAAAGCATTGGTTTTACCTCTGGACAATCTTGGGATTTATTTGTGTATTAAGTCATAGTCATTATAAGCAATGTCACAGTTTGGTCTTTCTTGAAAGGATGTCAACAATAACATCTGATCCTTTTAAATATTAAATAAAACAGCTGTTGAGGATAATATCCATTAAGCCACTCACTCCTCCCCCATTAATTTCTACAGGAAGAAATTCTTTTAAACTTGAAGGTAGGGGAAATTTTTTTTCTCTCCAGTAAGTGGAGTTTCCAATAATGGTAACTCTATAAATTAATGTTTTCCATGTATGTTTTGGGGCTTCCCTGGTGGCTCAGTGGTAACGAATCCACCTGTCAATGCAGGAGGCACAGGTTTGACTCCTGGTCCAGGAAGATCCCTTGGAGAAGGAAATGGCAACCCACTCCAGTATTCTTGCCTGGAAATCCCCTTGGACAGAGGAGCCTGGAGTGCTATAGTCCATGGGGTCTTAAAGAGTCAGATATGACTCAGCAACTGAACAAAACAACATGCATGTTCTTGCTGCAAAGAAACATATGTTAAATCTAAATCTCAATTATAATGGTTCAGTTGACTATTGTGCTTGGCACTTGTGATTTTCCTTTTCCCATAACACAGATTTCTATATTATTTATAGTACTTAGTTTTACTGTAAATTGTCTCAAAGCCGTCTTGAAAGAGCAGGAGCACAAATATATTTATATATGTTTACACACTTACATATGATGGCTTGAATTGGCCCCAATGTTATCATATTACTATTCCCATATCTAGAATCATTAAGACAGAGTTAATTAAACTTTAATTAGTTTCCATGTGGAAAGGAAGTCTTGGAAACTGTATTTTCATTTGCATTAGAAACATACATTGCCTGAGAATCATAATTTTTCACTATATTTTACAAATGGGGAGCCATGCATCTATGAAAATAATGTTTTAATTTCATAATGGATTAAATCTTAGACCCATTCCTTTCTAATCTATTTATAAATATTGATTCATCTCTTAAATGATTTGGATGAATTCCATACTATCATATCAATTATAAAAATAGAATTCAAGAGTATAAAACAAAACTTCTGTAAGTAGTTCCTAGATCTTTTTAATCATGTCCACTGAGAGGTGAAATTCTACTCAGCTAGGATATTAAAAGTCAATTTCATTAAATTTTCAACAAAATGTCAACTTTCTCAACTCAAATTCTGGCAAGTAAAGGCTACAGATTTGTTTTAATGAAAGTTACAATGACTTCTCAGCAAACATTTGCCAGGAACCTCAATGTGATGTCCAGCTTCCATCACAAGCAGAGTTGACATAACTGAAACCCAGGAGACAAGAGTTCTAGAGGTATGCTACCTCTCCATTTGTCTTGGATTTCAAAACCCAATCCTTATACTGAATTAATTCATAAGAAATTAGTGTACTATGACATAAATTTATCTTATCAGAGAAAACTTTACTCTTTTTATACTCTTTGATCACACAAAGAATATTACAAGCAGAAACAATGTACTGTAACATCAGGGGACATTCATGCTTTGGAGTGCTTTTTTTAAAGCCCTTCTTTTGCTCAGGGCTATTTGTGGAGCAATGCCATCCAAGTGGGGTACCCTGGACTCAGTTGAAACTGGTTGGGCTCCAGTAGACAGTTCTCCCCTTTATGGCTCTCTCTGACTTTCCACTCAATTTTAGGGTTCACCAGGTACCCTATGGACCTCAGAATTAGCATCTGTGGAGTTGTCCTGGGGCCACAAGATCAGACCCTTATTCTTAGTAGCCAGCCTGACAAGGAGACTGCTCCTGCAAAATGGTGCTGTATGTTCTTTGCAAGATCACCAAAATTTGGACTGTGAGAATGGTACTCAAAGATTGATTTGATGTGAATCATATTTTATATATAGATAGGTACCCCACAGAAAATATTTGCTAGGGCCCCATATCAGTTCAGTTCAGTTGCTTAGTTGTGTCCGACTCTTTGCGACCACATGGACTGCAGCACACCAGACCTCCCTGTCCATCACCAACTCTGTGAGTTTACTCAAACTCACATCCATTGAGTCGGTAATGCCATCCAGCCATCTCATCCTCTGTCGTCCCCTTCTCCTGCCTTCAGTCTTTCCCAGCATCAGGGACCAGCATCAGGGTCTTTTAAATGAGTCCATTCTTCACATCAGGTGACCAAAGTATTGGAGTTTCAGTTTGAACATCAGTTGAGTGTTCATTGGAAGGACTGAATGAACTGGTTGGATCTCCTTGCAGTCCAAGGGACTCTCAACAGTCTTCTCCAACACCACAGTTCAAAAATATCATAGGGCCCCATATACCCTAGTGCATTTGTGAAGGACAAATATAACTCCATGTTAGATCTATTTCTTTTATTTTAATCTTTGTGATTTGTTGCTTATACTTAGTCATACTGGCTCTGCACCATTTGCAAAAGAACGTTACCTATAGCCTGATATATACACCATAGCCCATTCTCAAGACCTTGGCCTTCAAGAGTATATTCATATAGAGATAAAAACTTGCAGAATAGAGAATAACATTTGTCTTGGAGGTTTACAGGAACCTCTTGACCTTATCTATGAAGACACCTTCAAGGACAAAGCCTACACCAAGAAGTTTACAACTAACCATACCCTCCCTTCCCTCACCTTGCCTTTAAAAGTGCTTTGCTGAAGGGAGAAGCAAAAGATAACTCACAAGGGGAATCCCATAAGGATAACAGCTGATCTCTCAACAGAAACGCTCCAGGCCAGAAGGGAATGGCAAAACATACTTAAAGTCATGGAAGAAAACAATCTACAACCCCGACTACTCTACCCAGCAAGGATCTCATTCAAATTTGAAGGAGAATTCAAAATTTTCTCAGTCAAGCAGAAACTGAGAGAATTCAGCAACACCAAACCAGCCCTCCAACGAATGCTAAAGGATCATTCCTAGATAGGAAACACCGATGGGATAGATAATCTGGAGCCCAAAACAATAAAATAAATGGCAGCGGGATCATACTTATCAC